>CM038794.1:5063136-5129014 GCA_021764765.1 Vicia sativa
TGCTATTGCCATCTTTCACCATTCGTGCCGCTTTATATGAAGAGATAGATGATCTGTTGATGGTAGATTCATCTTCTAATGGATGTTCGGGAGATGTGCCCTTCGCTTATTAGTCGTGATGAAAGAGAAATTGGACAGATGGCTTACAAGCAAAGCTTGTTCACCGCTGATGGTCACCAACTTTCCGCCATCGTGAATTTTAATTTCATGGAGAGTAGAAGTCACTGCTCCTGCTTCATGGATCCAAGGTCTTCCTAGTAAGCAACTGTATGCAGCTGGTACGTCCATGACTTGGAAAGTAATTTTGAAAGTGTACGGACCAATCGTCATCGGGAGATCTACTTCCCCAATAACTGACTTCCTTGATCCATCGAAAGCTCTTACTATTATATCTGTGAACTTCATCTGCCTTGTAAGCTAAACGAGCGAGCTGCTTTTGGCATTACATTTAAAGATGAACTCGATTCACCAATACATTGACAGTGAACTGGACCGAAAATCATCGAGATGTGCAAGGCCAAGTTGTGATCTTTCCTTCTTCCGAAGTTCCTCCACTAAAACTTAGATTATGCCGTTATGTTGGAGACGATCCTCCAAATTGGTCTGGTAGTCACATCGTGATCCACATAAGCCTGGGTCCAGACTTTCATCAAAGCTTCTCGGTGAGCTTCGAGTTGAGGAGTAAGGACAGTATCGAAATCTTTGAAGGAGTCTCGCATCGCCGATCTACGACTCGATATTCGCTTTTCTTGATCAGTTTTAGTATCTCTTCAAAGTCTGAGTTGATGTTGGTTCCATCAGTAGAACCAATATTTGTGCTTGGGTTAACAATGGGAATCATTGCAGGATTCTCAGCAGATATGCTAACTGGGTTTTGTCTAACAATGTGAGCTGCAAAGCATCTTGGTGGTGGAGTGTATCGCCCACTCACGTTTCGTCCGGTTTCTGTTATATTGACATTAGCTGGAAGTGTAGGCATGGGTTTCTCCTTCCCATCTTCTATCAGGGTTGCATTGTATTGGTAAGGAATTGCTTTGGTAGAACTGTATGGAACAGGACCAGGTGGGCAAATCACCAAAGGAGATGTTGGAATGCTGGAACCATTGTACGCGATCTTCACATGCTCGGGTATGTTGAAACAAGGGATCACAACGTTTACTTCGGGATTTTCCGAGTTGATATCTGAGACTAAAAGCTCATGCGGAAAATGCCCTACTGTATTTACATCATGGTCATCTCTGTTTCTGTAAACTTGCAAGTCACCAGTGTCTAACAAATGCTGGATATCTGCTCTTATGGTGGAACATCCTTGAATATCTTTGGAGCAAATGTTGCAAGCTGAGTAATCGTGCTTAGCGAAGGTGCTCATTGAACTGTACGTATCATGAAGATGTACCAAGTTCCCTCTGATTAAGTTTACGTTCATGACAAGGTACCGTCAGATTTCAAGATCAAACTTATCGAATGTCCACCGTGGATCGAAGCGGATTGGCTTGCACGCTTGGGCTCGTATTTGAAGGAAAGAAGATTAGACCTTACTAACTTCTGTACCTCTGCCTTTAATGCTATGCAATGTTCGAGGTCATGGCCTGGTGCCCCTTGGTGAAAAGGGCAAGATACGTCTGTTTTGTACCACCACGGAAATTTTTCAAGAACTGGAGGCGGTAACCTTGTTTGTATCAGATTTCTTTCTATTAGCGCAGGGTAAAGTTATGTGTACGTCATTGGGATTGGATCGAACTGAGTGACCCGAGGCGTACGATTTTGGTTGTTAAACTGCTGAGCCTATTGACGAGGCTGTTGAGTTTGTTGATTTTGTTGAAATTGCGGAGCAATTCCTGTGTTTAGAGTTGGGTTGACGGCGGGCGCTATGGCACCTACCTGTCGTTGTTGAATGACATTCTTGCATGGTTTCCCTTGGGATACCATTCCTACGTCATGTTCTTTTTTCTTTGGAAAGCCAATTCCAACTTTTCTAGTTCCACTAGAAGATCCTGCTTCCTTGGTTAGCGTCCGGTTCGAACCCTCTTCTAATCGCATCCCCATGCTTACCATTTCGTGAAATCTCCGGGAGCTTGATCATTCATAGTAGAATGAGCCTAGAGTGTTCAAGAATACCTTAGTCATCTCCTTCTCTTCCAATGGTGGGTTGACTTGGGCAATTTCCCTCCATCGCAGCAAGATATTCCTTGAATGTCTCTCTTTCCTTTTGAGACATGGAGCGGAGTTGATCCCGATCAGGAGCCATATCCAACTTGAACTTATATTGCTGGACGAAGGCCTCGCCTAAGTCGTTGAATGTTTGGATATTCGTGCTGTCTAAACCCATGTACCACTTCAGTGCGGCACCGGTGAGACTGTCCTGGAAGTAATGGATTAGTAACTGATGATCCTCATTGTAGGTGGACATTTTCCGCATACATCGTGAGATGACTTTATGATGTGAGTTCCTTTGTACTTTTCAAAGTCAGGGACTTTGAATTTTGCAGGTATTCTTACGCGAGGAACTAAGCAAAGATCCTGGGCTTTTTTCCCAAACAATTCTTTCCCTTGAATCGTTTTTATCTCTAGCTGCATTTTGAGGAGTTGTTCCTGGAGATTCTCCATTGAACCACGGGAATTCGTGTTATTGCTAGGAGTATTGTGAACTTCTTCGTTCATGGTAGCGTGCACTACATAAGCTGAATTTGTCATGATCGGTTGAGAAACCGGCATTGTTACTTGTGGAAGAGTTATTCCACGTTGCGGAGCAGAGTTTTGTTGCAAAGTAGGTATTTCAAGCGAGGTTGTTTGAGAAGTCGGTTGGCTAATTTTGCCAAAGTTGAAAGGCATGCCCATGGATAGCCTTTCCGCATATCAAGAGTGAGCTACTAGTCGGCAGCTTGAAACCGGAGTAGTAGTATCCGGAAATTGCCGGTTGATTTTGACCGCTCGATGTCGCTTGTTGACTTTTTGTGGCCAATGAGTTGACCATAGATGTGAGTCTCCACTTCCTCTTGTAGTGTAGTTACCGTATTACGAAGTTCAGCATTTCTTGTTCAAATCTCTCCATTACTTTCCTCTTTGATCTCGTATCGATGTTCGAGTCGGTCAGGACGCAAGAAACTCTAAGACGCGATAGTTTGACGATCTTTTAAACTGCTCAAGCAGTTCAAGCTATTCAAACTGTTCAAGCTGTTCAAGTATGAAACTGTTCAAGTATCAGACTCTAGACAATAGACTTAAATGCAAAGTATGATGCATGAATATGATTGTAAAGAAAGATTTCCAAAGAATTTATGCTAAAAGAGATATTTCTCGAAAATATTTGATGGAAAATAACGAATTTTATTGATTAATGAAGAAGATTACAACAATTGTTTTTTTGTGGAGCAATGCTCACACAAATGATAAAATAAATGATAAAATTACAAACTAAATTGAACTAATTAAACGTCTTCGTCGGATGACGATCCAAAGGCTTGCAGCTTCAGCTTCAGGATTCCCTTTCCATAGTGAGCTTTTAGTTCAAATTTTCGCTTTTAACTTGCATAATGACTCTTCCACTCGCTGGGAGCAGGATCGCTGGTTGTCATTTCCTCAAGCTTTCTTTTCCTTTCCTTGACGTATCTCTGGATTGCGTTATCCTTCTGGCAAATCTTCTCATCTTTCTCCATGAGCCATTCATCCTGGAAGTAAAGCGTCTTTTCATGCTCTTTGACTTGCTTCTTGAGTTTTTCATTCTCAAGATTAGTCTTAAGGAATTTGTTTTCCAAAGCTTTTCTCAAACCTTATCTTGGTCAAGGCTTGATATTCTCCCACAACTTCGACGGAAAATTTGTTGATTTTGAAGCGATTGAGAACATGGGATCCTCATAAGCGTAAGGCATTCAAATTCCTTCGCTTTTCTTTACCCAAGAAGTGTAGGTTTCCATGGCTACACAATTTTTGCTTTCCTTTTCTTTCCTTAGGATGTGATGCCAAGCTTTGATCATCTTAGCTTTCAACCCCTGGGAATCCTCTCCTTCATGATAGAAGTAGCTTTCTATTGTAAAACCAAAAGGTTTACCAGAATTTGCGTATCCGAGCTGACGTCTCGCTAGAAATGGGTTGTAGTTGATTCCCCCTTTCGTACCAATGAGAGGTACGTTGGCAAATTCTCCACAGCTCTCAATGATCTCCATCTCATTGTCTGCCAAGGTATACCAATGGATATCATCGTTTGTGAGAGACATGAGTCTTCGAGACCAATGCCACTTGTCTTTGTTTTCGCGGAAGATAGGAGATTTAGGCAAGTGTGAGGTAATCCATTTGAAAAGCAGAGGTACACAACACACGATAGTTCCGTCTCCTTGACGATTCCTATGATGAATAGAGACGTACGTGTCACCAAGCAGGGTGGGAACGGGATTTCCAATCAGAAAGATCCTTATGGCGTTAATATCAACGAAATTTGGGACGTTGGGAAACAACACCAATCCATAGAGGAGTAAAGCTAAGATAGCTTCAAAGGCTACCATACTACCGGCTTCAGAGAATTTGAGATCCTTCTCCATTAGGAACTTTAAAGTCAAGCCTAAGAGTTTTCCTCTGGTAGTTAGGTTTTTGTCTATCTCATATTTCTTAATGTGAGTCATTGTTGCAATGACTGGTGACTTAGGAATGGCTTCCAAACCATTGAAAGGCACTTTGTTTGATACTTAGATACCTAGGATATGCGCGTACTCTTCCAAAGTAGGCATCAATTGATAATCGTGGAAAGTGAAACAATGATAGACGGATCAGAACCGAATGAAAGTTTTGAGAAGTCCTTCATCAACGTTAGCGCTCGTAAGAGTTAAAAGAGTTCCATAGCTCAAACCGAGGGATCTTCTACCAAGGATGCTAACTCTTTAACTTTCCTATCAGAATTCTAAACTCGTATCTTTTGGTGAATCTTCCTCCGACGCCCATCACTCTAACCTAAAATATTTTACAAAGAAAAATCTCTAAATTCTTTTGAAATGGGAAGAGAAAAGAAGTTTTTTTATGAATGAATGAATGCATGAATGTGGCAAACATGGTTAGTAGTTATACACACGGTCAAGCGCTCAAGTCACGAGCATGAAGCCAACGATAAGAATCAACGTGGTTAAGTTCTAGGGCTTATTCATCCGTGAACGGTTCTACTCGATAATACAGCTCAACACTCCTCTTTGAAATATTATCGGATTTGTTGAATACCGATGGTCCAATAATATTTTTCAAGAGAAACTCGCCTCGATCGTAGTCTCGCATGACAATTACTCTAGGCTTACACCGAATAATCTCTCGCACTACATCCCAATGGCGTGATGGTTTATGTGTTCTACAACCCACTCACTTTTAAGTTCCTCGAAAGCACAAAGTCTTCGCAAATACTTGCTAAACACAATACCCCCAAGACAACCTCCATCGAAGGGAGATATTAACTTCGAAGCATTGACTTTCATTTATTAATAACTTCACCTAGATCTTAAAAATTCTTAAACCGGTTAGATTTCTTTCCATCAAATGAAATCGCGAACACACAATAAAGAAAAATGATATATGCACAACATGAAAGCTTATCCCTTTCTTTTTTTTGAAACAAAAAAACTTGATGCTCTCGCGTAGTAACGCTGCTTTTTTTAAAAATCAAAAATTTCAACGTACTCCCAGCAGAGTCGCCATTTTTCCTGTTCGTTAAAGGTGACGCTAGAGGATGCGAACGTGAATTGATTCTGCTCGAAACGATTTATTTTGATTTGTTTATAAAGATGCCGCATGAGCATCAAGCTTTATTATTTTCAACACAAGAAAGATGATTTAATGATTATGAAAAGGGAAAGTAATACCCTCAATTGATATTGATATGCGTAATCTACTAGCGCAAACTAGACGCAACGCATGGGGAGATTCTCGAGTAAGGGGATTGTTATATAAAGGAATAGATGGAGCACCCTAAATATATATAGTTATCTATAGCTTTATATATGAATATATTTGATATGTTGTGTGTTTTAATTGCTATTTCTATGATTGGGAAAGTTTCTCCTTGGATTTTTAAGAAATAGATTATGTGGGATTCTAGGTTTGTTATTATTGTGCTCGCAAAGATCCGTGGATCTTCCGATACATATCCCTAGTGGGAATCGAGCATTTGTAGCTCGGATCTACAGGGTTCTATGGTTTGTTTGGTCTGAGGAGAAAGAAATTTGCTCGGCAAGGATGAGACCTTGTGCCTACGTATTCTCAAAAGGATGTTGAGAAAGTCGAGCAATCGTAGTTCCCACTTATGCTAGTGGAAAGCAACGGATGTTAGTAAGAGATGATAAATGTCATCTTAATGAAAATGTATCTAATCTATTTCATCACATACATTTTGAAAAGTTGATTGAAATGAAATCTTTCATCGAAGTTATGGTGTTTTTCTTGAGTGTACAAGTTGCTACCACTTACATGTTTAAGAAAGATGTTTGAAAAGATGATTGAATCTTTTAACTGTAAGTATTGGGTGTTTTGCTTGAATGTACAAGCGCTACCACTTACAATTAAGAGATGTTTTTGTTTGAAAAGAGTTTGAAAAGTTTTGAAAAGTTTTGACCGATGTGATGTGATAGATGAGATACTTCTTCCATAGAGATGATAGATGTCTAAATCTCAAGGAGAAATTGATTGGATTAAAGGGATGCTTTTAAGAAGCCCATGGGTCCTTGTATTGTAAGCCCAAGAGGAGGCATCCGAGGGTCATCGAGGGTCATCGAGGGTCCTTGTATGAAGCTCAAGAGGAAGCTATAGGTATGGTCGGCTTTGTGTTAAAAGGGATTTCACCGAGAAACCATCCTTTGAATTAAGAGCAATTTCACCGGAAATTTTACTGGGATTTTGAAAGTGATTTCACCGGAAACCATCCTTTCGTGGTTCTATCTTAGCTGGTGATTCTTTGTATTGGAAGCCCAATAGGAGGCTGTTAAGAGATTTCCTATCTCTTTCATTGTATGATGCCCAAGAGAAGGCTAAACTCAATGAGGAGTTCTTTTGAACGAAGCCCAAGAGGAGGCTGACTCAACAGGGAGTGTTTTATATGAAGCCTAAGGAGGCTAAACTCGATGAATGAGTTTTGTACAAAGCCCAAGAGAAGGCTAACTCTGGAAGAGTTATCTTGTATGAAGCCCAAGAGAAGGCTAAACTCAACTGGGATGAGTTATCTTGTATAAACCAAGCCGAGGCTAAACCTCATGCTGGTGATGAATTGTCTTGTATAAAGCCCAAGGAGGCTAAACTCGCTGGTGATGAATTGTCTGTATAAAGCCCAGCGGAGGCTACAACTGTGGGAACCTATGATTAGTCTAATTGTTATGTTATAATTAGACGCTTGTATAAACAAAGTGTGTGTGTGATATGTATTCACAGGAGTTTATGAAGGAAATATAAACAATGCATGATGTTTATTTACAAGAGTTTATGAAATATAAACAAGTGTCAGTGAAACGAACGTTTGAAACGAGCGTAACTTGATTATTTACAAGTTTGAATGTGTACAAGGAAGTGAATATGTACACGAACGAGCTATTTATGTACAGACAAAGATGGATGTACATAGGAGGGTTGGGACTTACACCATAAGGGTGGCCCATTGATTTGAAAGCAGTTTCACAGGGAATAATGCTCCTTTCAATACCAATGGCAATTCAGTTTGAATGTACAGATGAAATAGAAACGAATGATCGAAGTTTATCTGTGTTTAAGTATAAAAAGTATCTGTATTATACAGATAAAAGTTTGTTTGAAAAGAAACTGTTATGTACAAGAAAAATATATGTACATAAAGAATGTTGGTTTGAGTATACACAAGTGAAGTGAAAACAAACGATCGAAGTTTGTCTGTACTTGAGTATAAAAAGTATCTCAGATATGTATGTATGAAAATTGTATATGTTTGAAGAGAGTTTGATATGTACAAAGAAATATTATGTACACAAAAATGTTATGGGACTTACACTGAGGGGAGGCCCATTGGTTTGAAAGCGCTTCACGGAATAATGCTCCTTTCAATACCAATGGTATGTTGTAAAATGAAAACAAACGGAAAGTTTGTCTCAGATTATGTATTGTAAAAAGATGTACATAAAGAAATGGATATGTACAAAGAAGTATATGTACATAAAAATGTTTTGGGACTTACATGAGGGAGGCCCATGATCGATGAGAAATTGAGAGAAAACGAATTCGTTTTATCGCTTAAATCGGATCGATCATGGTAAAAGATGCAAGTTTGATAAAAGTTTTGAAAATGACTTGAAAATGTTTTGAAATCTAAGGTTCATTTATGAGAAGTTTTGAAAAATCGAAGTCGAAAACTTGAAAAATTCACCTTAAAAGGAGGTTTGAAAAGTGTTCGTAACGCCGTTTTCGCCCGATTAAAATATAATCGATGAAAGTTTTTCTGAAAATTTTTCACTATCATAAAATAGATACATTTATTGACAAGTGTCCAAAAATCACCTTAAAATAAGGAGTTTTGATTGGTCAAAAATTGTGAAAGTTTTGTAAAAAACATGAAAATATGGAAAGTTATAAAAGAAATGGTCCTGATGGAGTTGAACCCATGACCAAAGGGTAGAACACGTGGCGAGAGACTTAAGGGCAAACAGCTACCATCGAGCCAAACGCTACTGGTGTTAGTGGACCCGTAACACGTGTTAAAATGATATTGGAAAATTTAAATTTGAAAACAAATCAAGAACACGCGCGCATCCTGTTCTTCATGTTTGATGTTCAGATTGCAAAATTCAAGCTATAATCTTCGTTTCTTAATGAAATTGAATGAAATAAAAATCAAACTTGCTCGATTTTTCGTCACGAACATGAAGGTGGATGTTAATTGCATTTATATTTAACCTAGCATGCTCGAATTTCTGGGAACCACGATGAACCCTAGAACTGAGTTTTTCAAATTAAATGATGTATGATTGATGATTCTTTGATTTTATTGAGGGCTATTGATCGTTATAAGTGCAGAAACAAAACGGCCATGAGTTTTTTTCAATTGATGCAAGGAATCATAGAGTTCAAGTTGGTGTTCATACCGCTCGTGTTGAGATCAAGATGATGATTGCGCGCTTCCGAACTTGTTTGAAGATCGTGAGCTTCAACGGATGCTAGGAAGTCAGTAGGGATGGGCTGCACTCCTTGAATCGAGCTGGAACTCTCAAGTCAAGTCCACCTGCATAGACACAAAATTGAACTTCGAATCCTGGGTTAAGAGTGTTACAGTTCAAGATTAATGGTCTGCCTCATGTCCATGGAGTATGGTGATGATGTTTGAGTGATTAGAACATCAATTAATCCATCCTAACCAAGAATTCGAAACTTAAGGCAGTTTGTACAAGATGATGTTCATGAGATGTGATTTCTGATTTTCAGCTTTGATCAAGTTGTTTTTAAGTTTTAAACAAGTTTGATATTGATCATGGAATGTGTTTGACACCAAAGTTTATCATGTTTTTCATCAATTTTCAAAAATGCAAGTTTTGGCAATTTGACATATGTTTCTTGAAATTTCAAAGATGGAAAGTGAAAGCATGAACTTGCATTGCTGTGGTGTTGTTTTGAACTTGAATTGGTGATCAATTTATAGGCAAATGGTTCTGAAATGTTAGGCAACAAGTACAAGCTTTTGGTAAATCAAAGATAGCTTAAGGGGTAAGAAAGACATTTGTAAAGGAAAAGGAAGTTTCATTTTTTAACCATGTGCTTGTTTTACCTTTGATCCTATCTCATCTCAATTATTACTTCCAAGCTGATATTTATCAGTTCAATCAATCCATTTGGCAAGGTTGGAAAGCTTCTAGATGAAGAAACCTCAAAATGACCTATAATTGGATGTTTTGGATTTTGAAAATCAAGTTCATGGAGCCTTATGTTTCAATTTCAAAAGTATGGCTAGACTCCATGGATTTGAGAGTTCTTGGACATTTTGGAAATCTTGTTTCACAAGCTACAACTTTCATGTTTTGAGTTTTTTCCAATTCAAAATGGAACTAGGTGAAAAAATGGCATGAAGTTTGGAAAAAATAAGAAATTTCAACACTTAGAAATTTTTCTAAGTATAGAACTTTTGACTTTTTGTTGACTTTTTCAAATTCTTTGATTTTTTATGATCATGATGGATCATTTGAAGTATTTTGATGATGGAAAAAGTTTTGTTTTGAAAAATTTGACCAAAAGTCAAAGTTTGACTTTTCTCTAGTGTATGAATTTTCATCGATGTTTTAAATTGACTGATGAAGTCTGTGAACTTCTGTGATGTTTTGAATCCAGAAATTAGGTAAAGATGTTGTATCTAAGATATAATGACCAATATCTATCCAAAAAAGTCATCTCTTGTTCAAAAAGTCAGAGAATTCTCATGCTCGATCAAACCCTAATTGGTCGATCCTCGATTGATCCATGAGAAAATGGGTATCCGATGATCGAGGTTGATGATTTGATCAAGATAAATCAAATGATGTGAGAAAAACTCAAACCCTAATTGATTGCCTCTTGAATCAGATGAAAATCTAATGAAACCCTAGTTTTGACCTGTGAAAGCTATACCCGATTAATGCTGTCTGAGCTGTTAGTGATGCAATGATGCAAATGTAAGGTGGTATATTAGGTCAAAAATTGGGGTATGACAGATGCCCCTATTTAAGTTTCTTTAACCTGAGAGATGAAGATGAATATCTTTGTTTTGATAGTGTCATACCCCAAAATTTGCCCTCATATCTCTCAAGACATTCCATACATCCATGCTCAAGGATTCCTCAAGAGTTGATCAGATGAACACTCTCCTATACAATCAACCCAAGCTAGGGTTTGGCATTTCTCAGATTCAGATGGACTTCTAACACCTCCAATGGTTTTCATGCTTCCTCATATGCTTCAAAGATTCTTCATGTCAAGTTTCAAGCTTCACAAGTCAAGTTTCCTCAGACAATTGCTCAGATGGTTGAAAATCAGTATTGGTCAAAAGTCAATCGTGGTCAACATACCAAACTTCCGATTTTTGGTCAACATCCTCATTTTGAAGTCACATTCATCATTTGATCAAGGGTTGATCATGATTCATCAAGAAAACTCAAGATTTGCACAAAAGTCAAACTTTCTAAATTAGGGTTTCTAGGTGAAAAGTCAATCAACTTTGACCGATCATAACTTTCATACTTTCTCGTAGATTTTTCCACCACCTCTTGTTTTGAAGGAAATTCAATTCTTTACAACTTCATGTCTCACAAGAATGTCCAAAAAATGCTTCATTTGAGAGGTATAGCTCAAAACATTACAAGTCCTTTTCAAAGTCAACAAAAAGTCAACTTTTTGTTTTGAGGATATATTGAGAATGGTAACTCCAATTGAGATGAAACCAAAGACATTGTTTATAGGACTCTTAGAGCTTTCCAAAAAGTCCAAGAACTCTCAAAATGTGGAAAATTGAGCAAGATACACTATTCAGAAGTTGGGCAATTTTGGACAATTGCACAAAAGGACATTTTGGTCAAAATGCAAAATTTTCCAAATGGGCCTATAATCTTTTGGTCCAAACTTGTTCATGACAATATTCTTGACCCATAAATGCTTGGCATTGGTAATTTTCTATTTTTATGATTTATATTTGAATTTTATAACATTTAATTCAAAAATAAATTATATAAAATATGAAAATTAAGTTTTTTCCAAAAGGGCTGATTTTATATCTTCCTTAATGTCCAAGAAAGCCCACAACAATTGCCAAATTCGTGACTCATGCATATGGAAAGGAAAAATCAAGTTTTGAGAAAATTTGATTTGTTTTAAATGGAAAATATTTGCACAATCAATAGCCAATCTTTTTTGCTTGCTTTTGCCATCCAATTTTCCTCTATAAATACTCAGCATCACAGCCAGCAATGAGGACAAAACCCTAACCCTTAAAACCACCCAAACTCTTGCAATCTTTTTCAAGATTCTTGGAAAATTGAATTTCAAAAAGCAACCACTTTCAGCCTCCAAACATCATTCCATCGTGTTCAGAGAGTAAGTTTGAGTAAGAATGCATTATTCTCATGGATCAAACCATCCAGAATCGTGATATATAGATGCATACATATTCAATTTTTTCTCAATTTTGCATTTTACTAACCTGCGTGTTTTAACCAATTCTAATGCTTCTAATGTGTTCATGAGGTTCTATGTAGTGGATCTGGGCAATCGCTAGCAAGCTTGCACGTGAGAATCATCAGTTGCCATACTTAGGGTTTTTAGAACTGGTAGCTTCGAACCGGCCATTACAGGACGATTCAGCCAAAACCGATGCCACCATCGAATTCGCAAGCATCGATTTAGGGGGTAGGTACTTTTCTCGCCATTTATTTTTGCTATTTCGTGTTTGATCTTCGAGGTCGCCGGAGAAGACGACGAGCTAGGCTCCTGCTGACCTGTCTTCCGGCGTGAGTTTGCGTGGCGCGAGGGAGATCCGTGATTCGCCCATTCATGTTGACCGGGGTCCACTTGGTCGATTGTGTTTTGAATTCAAAATCGCCACGCTCATTTATAACCACCCTTGTATTTTCCGACACCTACACACTGGTCCGTTGGTTAAGGCGCTGGGATTGAAAGATACTCCCAAGGGTCTCCGTTCGAACCGCCTGTGGACCATTCTCTTTTCCTTTTTTACAAACTTTGCATATTTTCTTATTTTCTCATATTTTCTTATTTTATTTAATATTTTCATATTATTTAATTTCTTTTCACAATTTTATTTCTGCATTAAAAAATTACCAAAAAATATTTTTCTTTTTACAGTATTTTCATAAAATGTTTATTTAATTATAAAATTAAAAAACTTAATTTTGCATGCATATTTATTTTTATTCATAATTTAACATTAAATTCACTTTTAATTGCATTTTAATTATTAAATCTTTTTCCAAAAAATCCCAAAAAATTATTTTAGCACATTTATCTTATTTCCAGCATGCATTAATTTTCTCATATAAAAACTTGCATTTTTTCTAACATTTTTCTCTTATTTCGATTTCATCATATTTCTCGATTTTCTTATTCTTTCACAGGTTGTTCGATTCGCATTTCGCTTTTTATCGTTTTATTTTTTCCAATAATCAGAATCGCTATGGGATGTAATAGTTTAAATTAGGCTTTTATTTTCCGCAAGTTCCAATTATGTATCTGCCCCAAAGCCATGTAATAGCGTAGGACATTTACCTTTCCGCACTTTACATTCCGCATTTTAATTTCCGCACCCTATAAATTGCTAGTAATTAGGCGTGTATGGCAAGATAATAATTGAACATAGCCCACTAATTTCCGAGATAAAATATCTGAAATCAACACACTCTTTCACACACGCACCCCTTAGGGTGATTCTCTCTCGCTGTCTACGAATTCAAATGGTCATGTCCTCGAACGAGGTATTCTAGCACCGCTGCCTTCAAAACAAATCATCATAGTCCCTTCGATACAAAGATCATAGACCCACGATGTCGCCTCCGAATACATGATCTTGACCTCGATTGTCGCCACGAAAATGATGATAGTCCCTTCGAATGTGCTAGGATACCTCCTACAAGTTGCCTTCTATGACCATACGATGTCCCTTCGATTGTCCCGCTTACATCCAACGAATGGAGCTACCTACTAACTAATGGTATGGCTAGTGCTATTCTAAAGGAAAGTAAAATAACACGAAAACGACCAATTCTGAGTAGGTAATAAGACTTTTAGTTGCTTGCTCTATCAGAATACTTTTCACACCTCACACTTTTTCCAAGTTCAAACTCTTTTCAAAACGAAACATTTCCGAACACTTTGTATACATTTCTACATGAATCATTACAAAGTCAAAGCGAAATGCCTTTTCAAAACATCTTTCAAACACACAGAAAGCACAAGTTTTTTCAAAAGTGATCTAGAAAGCAACTAAGAGCCCGTAGATAAACTACGGATGGAAAGGGGTGCTAATACCTTCCCTTTTCATAACCTTCTCCTTACTCGTAATCTAACGGGTCTTTTTTCTCGTACTTTTACCTTCCCTTAATTGATAAAATAAAAGTCGGTGGCGACTCTTGCTATCCGCACATTTGCGATACAAAATCCAAAAGTCGCTTCACCGACATGTAATCGGCGACTCACGGGAGACACCCTAAAGAGAGAATTGCCTTAAGGATCATAGATCATTTTTATTGCTTTCTGCTTGACTTGCTTGCTTTACTTTTAAGGGTTGCTTGGGTATTATATTGTTGGGGATCCTACACCGGATCCGGTTTCCTTTTAGGTAAGTGGCATTAGATCATCGCGACCGCTAGACGATAACTAAACGGTCAACATGATGGCTACGTTAGCGTGACACTTTGTCCCGATACTCCTCATTCCCAAGTTGAGGATAGTATTTGGCTTCTCGTGGTGTCATCAAGCGCTAACTAAACTTTTAGAACCTTAATTGACCCATCTTGGCCATTAGAAGGTAGTGAGATGGCGGCTTTGTGTAGACCGAGGTTGGTTGATACCGATGCTACGCCATTGAGATCGACTTTGGGACATTTTCGATCGACCACTTGGTAGTCGATTGAAATAAGCGCCCACGAGAAAGATCAATGATGTGAGATTCCTAGAACCCGTTACTATTATAGGACAGATGAACCAACTCAAACTTTTGGTGGGTAATCACCTAGACCTCATGCAAGCCTTAAACCATAGGCTCATGTGTGATTTGTTTGTGTGTTATACATGACATCATGACATCATTTGCATTGCATATCATTTCTAACCATTTCAAGGACCTAGGGATTTATCTTTGCTCTGCTTTTGGGATTATGGCTTCTAGAAAGACTATCCGAATCAACTTCATGGGTATACCTTCTCACTCAAAGAATTGGTTTTAAACCCGACCATGCTCAGCTCATCAAAAGACATGGTTATCTACTTGATTTGGTTATCTCCTTTGAAGAAGATATGATGCATGTCCTATTCAGCTTTTGATCCGAAACACCATTGCTTTACATTCCCGATTATCGCTTGGTTCCTACCTTGAAGAGTGTTCCTGTTGGGATACCTATTCTTGACCAAATGCCATTCACCGGTTTGAAAAGGTTCCTAAGTACGAAGACATTGCATCCGCTTTACATCTTAAGCCGATATCAAGCCAATTGGGAAACCGAATGGAGTTAAGGGTTTACTTTTAAGTTCCTAATTAAGAAAGCTCGAGAATTCCTCAAAGTTATGAGTTTCCATCCATTTGAAAACATTGTGGCCTTGCTAATCTATGGTTTGGTTCTATTCCTAACTCGGATCAATTCATAGATGTCAATACCATCAAGTTGTTCTCACCCGCAATCAAGTGCCTACTTTACTTGGAGACATCCTACATTCTTCCACACTGTATTATCAAAAGACAAGGAACTCTCATGTGTTGTATACCGTTACTTATCAGGTGGTTTATTTCGCACCTTCCTCCATCGCTTTGAAGAACGAACAAAGAATGAAGTGGTCTCAAAGGTTAATGTCACTTTCTCATTCAGATATCCGTTGGAGTCTTTTCTCTCAAAAGGACTTCATCTTCATTGAGCGTTGTGGAGAATTCCCTAATGTACCACTCCTTGGTATAAGGGAGGTATTACTTACAACCCTTCTCTAGCTCTACGTCATTGGTTTTGCTCAAGAGATGGTCCACATGATATGCTTCTCCAAGATGTTGTGTTTGACTACAATCACGATCTCCTAATTACCGACGAAGGTTTATACACGCTGGGGCATGGTAAAGAAGATCGATACCAAGACTTTGGGGCACCAAAATCCCACCTTGGGAACCTTACCTCAAATGGGTGCGAGCTCGAGCTCAAAACCTCATGATGCCATTCACGCCTGTTGTACCCGTAATCATGGAACCTGTTGCTATAGGTGACGTACCCTATACTATTCTCCATCCTGACATGCCTACTGATTTTGAAGACTTGAAGAGATCTTGGATTCAACTTAAAGAAGAGAGGGATACATTGAAGCTGTTATGCAAGTGAGAAGAAAGTACTAGAGTTGACCAAGCTACTTCACGAGGAGCGCAACATCAACGCCCACCGGCACCAAGAGGAAGCGCCTATGGAGACCTAGAAGCTTTATATTATGTTTTCTTTATTGTTTTGAACTATCTTTGTACTTAAAAGAAAAGAAAAAGAATAAAAGAGAACTAATATTTGTTTGTTCATTGCTTGTTTAACAAATTTAAATCCTAGAGGTCCTTGAAAACATTGCATTGCATTCGCATAAACATTGCATATCATAGCATAACATTGCATCACAGTACATTGAGATTGGTTTTCTCATCCTCTTGCTATTTATTTTAGCAAGAATGGCTCTCGAACAAACCACAAAGATCTCCGTGTCGTAATGCCTCGCCAACAGATGTTCACCAGCTTGGTCCAAGGCCAAGAAGATCAAGAAGCTCATCAATGTAAAGAAGAAGGTCAGGGTCTACTCAACATGGGCGACGCTACAAAGGTGGTCTAAAAGAGTCACCGGATTGAATTCTCGACAACAAGTGTCAAGAATGAAGGGAGTAACAAGGGTGATGGCGAACCAGCTGAGCCCGAAAGGGAGAGACGATCAATATGATCATAGCAAGACTATGAAGATGACAAGTACAAGCAACTTGAAGACCTTGAATGTCGTGGAAATCAAGATGTCCGGCTGAATTTTGATGATCTAAGTCTTGTTCCCGGTGTTGTGATTCCTCCCAAGTTCAAAGTTCCTACTTGCCAAGTATGATGGCGCTTGTCCAAAGTCGCATTTGAAGTCCTATGTTCAAGATCAACCCCACACCGATGATGTAAAGTCAGGATGCATTATTTTCAAGAGAGTTTGTCCGAACTCACTTGGAGTGGTATTATCACCAGAGAATGACCGTATCCGTACTTGGAGTGACTTCGATGCTTTCTACATGCAAGATGAGTACAATGTCAATTGACACCCACTGCATGCAACTACAAGCATATGTCTATGGGTCGGATGAGAAGTTCAAAGAGTATGCTCAAGTGGAGAGATTTAGCAGTGAGTTCAACCACCCTTGTCCAATAGGGAGTTGGTTGATATGTTTATGGGAACATTGTCAGTCCATTCTTCAATCATCCGATTGAAACTCTTCACCGGCCACCGAAATGATACTTACAAAGCGAGCGATCGAATGGTATCAAGAGCGGAAGATTCATGTAGAGTCATCTTCAAATGCAAGAGATCTTTTGGTGGTAAGAAAGAAGCCATGCCTGTATGGTCGAAAAGCCGAGCCAAGACCGATCACTAACTGTGGGGGCCAGATCTCCAATCCTACACCAAGACAACCTCAACGAGACAACGCAGAGCCGTAACACGCCACGAAGATAGCTTTAAGATCAACATGCCATTGTCACAAGCCTTGCAACACATGTTGAAAGTGAGTCGATTACCTTGAGGATCCTCCTAATGTCAATACTTCCTCTCCGAGATACAATCCTAATGCTAAGTGTGCTTACCATTCCAATAGCCCCGACATAGTAATCGATGATTGTTGGGCTCAAGAATAAGATTCAAGATATGATTGAAGCTAAGATTGAATTTGATCCTCCGTCGAGACGAATGTGATCAACGCCCTATGCCTAACCATGACAAGAGTTCCAATGTCACAGACGATACTTATGTTTTCAACATAGATGACTTGACCATTCCTCCGATGACCTAAGAAGAATTTGGCGCTGTCGATGTCAATCCAGATGCCCAGAAAATTGCCTGGTGCCCTCTCGCTACCGATGGTCAGTGCTTGGTCGAGAAGACGGTTCAAGGTATGATGGATAACCGTGAGATACTATTCTTGAAACCACCTGTGCAGAAGTTGTGTGAAGAAATGTCTAAGTTGAAGATCGACAATGCGAATGAAACTGAACCATCTGTGTGGGATACCTTGGGGCAGCCAAGTGGATAGTATGATTACATGGTGCAATACTCTGTTCCTGAGAGCTACAAGATTCCTATTGAAGATGTTAAAGTGACCGGATGGGGTGACGAATTCCCAGAAGACTATGCTGATGTTAACACCATAAGGATTTCCTCTCCTGATCCTGTGCCTAGAGTGGCACCTCTCATTATCACTTCTCCAAGACCAGTTCCATATTCCTCTGACAAAGCTATTCCTTGGGATTATGGATCTGAGGTTTACTATCATGGCGTCAAGCAAGACCCTCTGACCATTGAAGATCTTACTATTGAAGCTACTATTCCTGACATTGACAACATCACCGATCCAAGAAGGTGACCGTAACCGGAAGGGTATTCTCCAGATATCTCCTCCAAAGACATCATGACTCCACTGCATTCCAATTTACTCAACCAATATCCCCACCAGAGGAAAGAACCAAGGACTCATCCCGCTCAACCGTATACCAAAGGAAGTTATCAAGACACTCCAAACAAGAAATGGAGGAAATTTCAAGATTATCAAGAAGAGTGACTACAATGTTGTGGAACACTGGGACAGACTGGCCCAAGATCTCCATGCTTGCTTTACTCTTGTGCTCGAGGCTCATGCTAACGCCTTGGTTAAGTTTCAAGAATGCTCATGTGCCGCAAGACACTACTACCGATCAATTTGAAGTTTGTATTGCTAGCCCCTGCCAACAACGACCTAGGCTTCTCTCGATGTCGATTTGACTTCGCCGGAAAGAAACACAACAAAGCCTTGCACATCTCTCGTGGAATGCAACGGCACTACATTGTCTCACGCTTTGGTGGATACCGGCTCGCCTCCAACATCCCACCAAGACTACTTTTGATCGACTTGATGTTGAAGGGTTGGTTCCGAGACCCAAAGGACATCATTGTGAGAGCTTTTGATGGTTCTAAGCTAAAGATTGGAGAGCTCACTCGCCAAAGTCGGTTCCCGACTTTGACTCTACTTTTTTGTCATGGACATCCGCTTACTTCTTGCCTACTTGGACGCCTGGATACATGGGGCAGGCCATACCTCTACCTTACACCGTGTCAAGTACCCAAAGAAGGGAAAGTCGTTACAAGATGTGGTGAAGAGGAATATATGGTCACCATCTACAATCGCTCCGATACCTCAAGTGGAGGGTGAATTTGAGACCCCTCGCTGCTTTTGAAAATTCCCAGAGTCATGCCCGCTGACTCTCCGTCACTCCTAAAGTTACACAAGCTCCTCCTAGGATGGCCTTTGAAAGATGCCTGCCGCATGAAGGTGGTAATGCTATTTGGGGTCACCCCGATCTTCCTTTCAAGTTTGACAACTGTTTAGGCTTCACTATCAAGGGTCAAGATGATACGCCATGAAGCTGCCAACTTCCTTCCGTGATCGCCCGAGTGGAATCCATGCTATAGAAGACGACGACAACGACTTCGACATCGCAAGTGGATCTTTCCAACTCCCGATGGACTCAAAGAATGGGAAGATCAAGACGTTATACCAATCTCCTTTAGTCGAGTAATTATTCTTGTTTTGTTTGCTTTTCATTTTCTATGTTTTGAACAATAAACTCTAAAGCCTAGTGCCTTGCCCGGCATCATGGCTCGCTTATGAGGGTTATTATTTGTCGTCATGATTTTCTCAATAAATTCTGGACTTTGCATTCAATTGTGTTTCTCTTCTTTACTTTATCACCCTTCAAAAGGCTATGTGTTCTTACACACACCCACGTGATACACATCGCGTAATCACTCCGAATCTCGTTAATAACTATGCTAGTGCTAAATATGACTTCGATAATCCGATCTACCAAGTCAAGATGAAAGTGAGGAAGATTGTGAAGTGCCAGGAGAACTTGTCGATCGCAAAGAAGAAGAGCAAGTTATACACCACACCTAAGAGCAAGTCGAGGTTGTGAATTTGGGTACCGACGAAGATGTAAAAGAGATCAAGATAGGAGCGGTCTTGAGAACAAGTGTTAAAGAAAGGTTGGTTCAGATGCTACGAGACTATATTGAGGTTTTGCTTGGTCGCATAAAGACATGCCAGTTTAGACATTGATATTGTGGTACACCGTTATCGACAAAAGAAGGTTTTCCTGAAACGAAGGTCCGTCTGAGCCCCGAAATGTCGAGAAAATCAAAGCCGGGTTATGAAGCGCTCAACGCGGTTTCTTAGTCACATTTATCCGCAAAGGTTGCAAATGTGGTTCTGTATCTAAGAAGGATGGTAAAGTACGAATGTGTGGATTACGAGATCCGAACAAAGCGAGTCCGAAAGATGATTTCCCACTTCCTCATATTGATGTTCGTTGACAACACCACTCAAAGATAAGGTTTTCCTTCATGGATGGTTTCTCCTACAATCGATCAAAATGGCTCTCAAGACATGGAGAAGACTACTTTTGTTACACGGGGTACTTTCTGCTACAAAGTTATGTCGTCGGACTAAAGAACGCAGCCACTTACCAGCGCCATGGTGGCACTATTTCATGACATGATTCATCACGAGATAGAGGTCTACGCCGATTACATGATAGCTCGATCACGCATGAGGAAGAGCACCTTGATCATTTGCGTAAATTGTTTCGATTGAAGAAGCTGCATCGCGACTTAATCCTAACAAGTGCACTTTGGAGTCGATCCAAAACTCCTTGGGTTTGTTGTCGGTAAAGGTATTGAAGTTGATCCCGCCAAGGTTAAAGCTATTCAAGAGATGCCGCCCCACCGAGAAGGAAGTCGAGGTTTCGGGCCTTTGAATTACATTGCCAATTCATTGCACACCTAACCGCTACTTGTGAGCCAATCAAGTTACTAAAGAAAGATCAAGTAGTAGAATGGAATGACGATTGCCGATCGCTTTGACAAAATCAAGGAGTACCTAGTAATCCTCCTATCCCGATGCCGCCTACCAAAGGAAGACCTCTTATCATGTACTTGACGTTAGAGAACTCAATGGGTGTGTGTGGGGCAACATGACGAGTCCGGTCGAAAAGAGCATGCAATATACTACCTTAGCAAAAAGTTTACCGACGGAAACAAGATACTCACAAATGAGAAAACTTGCAACGCTTATGGGCTGTCACGACTAAGACAAGATATGTTGACTCATACTACCTTATTGATTTCCAAGATGGATCCGATAAAATACATATTCGAGAAACCAGCTCTCTCCTAAGAATAGCAAGATGGCAAATGATCTTGACCGAATACGACATCCAAAGACACTTTTAGAAAGCGATCAAAGGAAGTGTGGTAGCCGATCATTTGGATCATCAAGTCAGATGACTACCTATGCGCTCGAGTTTCCAGATGAAGATGTTTTACTAGTTATCGATCAGAAGAACTGTGCCCGCATTTAAGGACCCGAACAAGGATCCCGATGGACTATGGTCTTTGATGGAGCCTCAAACGCACTTGTCAATGGCATTGGCGCCATCATCACATCCCCGCAGCGGACATACGCCTTTCACCGCCAGATTATGTTTCAGCTTGCACCAACAACATGGCCAATACTAAGCGTGCATCATGGGTATTAAAGTCTATCGACTTAAGAATCAAATTCTGCAAGTATATGGAGACTCACTTTAGTGATCACCGACAGGGCGAATGGGATACAAGCATCCGAATCTCATTCCATATCGAGAGCATGTTCGAGTTTGATCCCCTACTTCGAAGAGATCACTTTTGATCGCATTCCACGAGAAGAGAATCAGTTGCCATGACGATTAGCTACTATGTCATCTATGTTCAAGGTTAGATGGGACAACGAGGCTCCCCGATCATCATTGAAAAGTCCG
The DNA here is from genome assembly GCA_021764765.1 of Vicia sativa. Taxonomy (NCBI): domain Eukaryota; kingdom Viridiplantae; phylum Streptophyta; class Magnoliopsida; order Fabales; family Fabaceae; genus Vicia; species Vicia sativa. Next base: position 5,084,895 of record CM038794.1, read on the forward strand.
ACGAACCAACAGATTGTTATGAGCTTGATACGTAAGAGAAACCTTGGTACTACGACGTGAAGAGGTATCTTGAGACTCGTGAATATCCCGCAGGGAGTCTCACAATGACAAGAAGTTTTTGAGAAGATTTGCATCCAAATTCTTCCTCAAAGAACGGCATCTTATACAAGCGCAATCACGACTTGTGCTTATCTACCGTAGACCGTGAAACAAAGAATACGATCATGGAAGAATTACACGAAGACGCTTGGTACACACCAAAGGCATACGATGGCTAAAAAGATTCGAGGACAAAGTTACTATTGGTCCACCATGGAAGTCGATTGTCACCGCCACGCCGATCCTATCACAAGTGCCGATATATGCGCACAAAGTGCACGCACCTCCCTGCATCTCCGAATGTCCTAACAACCCTGGCCTTTGCAATGTGGGCATGGACATGATTGAGAAATCAAGCCAGCCCAACGGACATCGCTTCATCCTTGTGGCAATTGACTATTTCACCAAAGAGGCAGCCTCGCTTACATCTGCTACCAAGAATGTTGTGGCTCGATTCATCAAACATAATCTTATCCGCTTGCATGGCACTCGAAAGGATTATCACAGATAACGGCTCTAATCTCAACAACAAGATGATCATCGAACTCTGACTCGCTCAAGATCAAGCATCACAATTCTTCTCCATATCGGCCTAAGATGAACGGCGCAGGAAGCCGCCAACAAGAACATTAAGAAGATTATACGTAAGATGACAAAGGACTTACAAGGATTGGCATGAGATGTTACCATTTGTTCTTCATGGTTATCGCGACCACAACGCGAACATCAATAGGGCAACCCCTTCTCTGTGTACGGTATGGAAGCCGCCCTACCCATCGAGGTTCGGGATACCTCAACTAGAGTCCTCCAGACGCAGGCGAAGATGATTGGATCCACCTTGACCGATTAACTTGATTGATGAGAAACGACTGCATCCATCCGCCATGGATGATTTATCTGATCGTGCATTTAACAAGAAGGTCAAGCACCGAGTCTATCAAGTCTGGGATTTAGTAGTCAAGCGCATCATTCTTCCACAAGGTGATCCCAAGTGGACTCCCACCCATGAGGGACCATTTGTAGTCAAGACGGTATTTTCAAAGCGGAGCTATGATACTTAGCACCATGGACGTGAAGACTTCCCACACCCCGTGAACGTAGACATAGTCAAAAATACTACGATAAAGAGACCCGCTAGGTCATTTAACCTAGGAAAAAATATATCCCGAACCAAAAGGGTTCGCAAAAGTTAAGGATATATATGAAAATATACACCCGCAAGTCGAAAACCCGAAAAGGCGATTGGGCAAAAAGGGTATCCCAGACTAAAACCCGAAGGGCGGTCTAGGCAAAATTAGGATTCAAGCGCATTTACTATGTCTCCAGATCACCTACTTTCGACTACTATCAAGATTCAAGTTCAAATGGCGTAAGATCAATTCAATCACTTTCCATGCAAGGAGATGAGATAGTTGAAATATATGAGTACTAGCATAGTTGGAACTTAACGAGATTGTTTCCGCATAGCCTTTTTCCTTTCTCTTGTATGAACTACTCGGCCATACGCCATCTTTCAAATAAATGCAAGTTTCTTTCTCTTTACAATTTTTTGTTTGTTGTTGTTTGCATAAAGTCCAAACGTTTGCTTTGAATGATTATACGCATCCGACAATAAGAACTTGTTCGCAAACATACGAAAAGTGAACATGCAAAAGTACTTACCACGGACTTCAGTAATTGTGATGACGACGAAAGTCACCAATACGTTCCCCCGCAGAGTACACTCCCCACAGAGATACCACTCACTACAAATTCTCCCCATCAGAGTACAAATTCCCTTTCACTAGTCCTAAACTTCATCGTCGTCAGCAGTTTTATCTCCAGCAGAGACATTTATCCCCAACAGGATACATCCCAACAATTCTCCTTTCCCCGGCAGCAGCAGTGTCTAGACTTGAAACTTGGTCAGATAATGCATCGGAGGAAACTTATACCTCTTATACCTCCAGCCAGAGATTCCGACGGGCTCCGAATCCTTCCAACCCGGTCTCCAGGCAATTATCAAATACTCTTCAGCAGGATCTATACACAAGATTCCCCAGTAGAGCACCTCCTAACCTCTCCCCAGCCGGGTTTATGTATGAGATCTTCAACAACGCTTCTTCGATCTCACCATCCACAACAAGATCTAGGCTCTAGACTTGGTCGATAGTGCATCGGAGGATTCAAAACTACCTTCCTCTCGTTTCGATCCGTCTCATCCCCGCGTAAGTCGAAACTCGCGAATATTCACATCTTCCTCAACATGGATATGTTTTGAATACCACAAAGATCCATCATTCATACATTATTCATAAATGTCATAATTTGTGCATATATCATTCATACGCATCATCATGCATCATACTTTGCATAAGACTAACCACATTCTATCAAAAATTTCTTGTTTTCTCCAAAACAGTAAAATCATTTCTCGACGCAAGGTGTCCAAGATTAACACCCAAAACCGACGGAAAACTATCTCGAACGACCAACCTCGTTGTTCTCCAACAACGGATCCGTGATTAATACCGTTGATGGGAAACCCTATCCGAACGATCACAAGTTATCCTCCGATAACAGGCAGCGGATCAACGCCCGAAGCTCAACAGGGAAGCTATCCACCTTCTGCTAATCATCATCCCCTCAGAGTAGTCAGCACGAAGAATTATTCGACCTCTTACTATCATCAAAGAACTACGAGAGTCTAGCGATTTACCCTTGCCTTGGATCCGTAAATTAGGTAAAGATGTTGTATCTAAGATATAATGACCAATCTCTATCCAAAAAAGTCATCTCTTGTTCAAAAAGTCAGAGAATTCTCATGCTCGATCAAAACCCTAATTGGTCGATCCTCGATTGATCCATGAGAAAATTGGGTATCTGATGATCAGAGGTTGATGATTTGATCAAGATAAATCAAATGATGTGAGAAAAACTCAAACCCTAATTGATTGCCTCTTGAATCAGATGAAAATCTAATGAAACCCTAGTTTTGACCTGTGAAAGCTATACCCGATTAATGTTGTCTGAGCTGTTAGTTATGCAATGATGCAAATGTAAGGTGGTATATTAGGTCAAAAATTGGGGTATGACAGATGCCCCTATTTAAGTTTCTTTAACCTGAGAGATGAAGATGAATATCTTTGTTTTGATAGTGTCATACCCCAAAATTTGCCCTCATATCTCTCAAGACATTCCATACATCCATGCTCAAGGATTCCTCAAGAGTTGATCAGATGAACACTCTCCTATACAATCAACCCAAGCTAGGGTTTGGCATTTCTCAGATTCAGATGGACTTCTAACACCTCCAATGGTTTTCATGCTTCCTCATATGCTTCAAAGATTCTCCATGTCAAGTTTCAAGCTTCACAAGTCAAGTTTCCTCGCATAATTGCTCGATGGTTGAAAATCACCATTGGTCAAAAGTCAACTGTGGTCAACATACAGTCAAAACTTCTGATTTTTGGTCAACATCCTCATTTTGAAGTCACATTCATCATTTGATCAAGGGTTGATCATGATTCATCAAGAAAACTCAAGATTTGCACAAAAGTCAAACTTTCTAAATTAGGGTTTCTAGGTGAAAAGTCAACTGAACTTTGACTGATCATAACTTTCTCATACTTTCTTAGAAATTTTTCCACCACCTCTTGTTTTGAAGGAAATTCAATTCTCTACAACTTCATGTCTCACAAGAATGTCCAAAAAATGCTTCATTTGAGAGGTATAGCTCAAAACATTACAGGTCCTTTTCAAAGTCAACAAAAAGTCAACTTTGTGTTTTGAGGATATATTGAGCATGGTAACTCCAATTGAGATGAAACCAAAGACATTGTTTAGAGGACTCTTAGAGCTTTCCAAAAAGTCCAAGAACTCTCAAGAATGTGGAAAATTGAGCAAGATACACTATTCAGAAGTTGGGCAATTTTGGACAATTGCACAAAAGGACATTTTGGTCAAAATGCAAAATTTTCCAAATGGGCCTATAATCTTTTGGTCCAAACTTGTTCATGACAATATTCTTGACCCATAAATGCTTGGCATTGGTAATTTTCTATTTTTATGATTTATATTTGAATTTTATAACATTTAATTCAAAAATAAATTATATAAAATATGAAAATTAAGTTTTTTCCAAAAGGGCTGATTTTATATCTTCCTTAATGTCCAAGAAAGCCCACAACAATTGCCAAATTCGTGACTCATGCATATGGAAAGGAAAAATCAAGTTTTGAGAAAATTTGATTTGTTTTAAATGGAAAATATTTGCACAATCAATAGCCAATCTTTTTTGCTTGCTTTTGCCATCCAATTTTCCTCTATAAATACTCAGCATCACAGCCAGCAATGAGGACAAAACCCTAACCCTTAAAACCACCCAAACTCTTGCAATCTTTTTCAAGATTCTTGGAAAATTGAATTTCAAAAAGCAACCACTTTCAGCCTCCAAACATCATTCCATCGTGTTCAGAGAGTAAGTTTGAGTAAGAATGCATTATTCTCATGGATCAAACCATCCAGAATCGTGATATATAGATGCATACATATTCAATTTTTTCTCAATTTTGCATTTTACTAACCTGCGTGTTTTAACCAATTCTAATGCTTCTAATGTGTTCATGAGGTTCTATGTAGTGGATCTGGGCAATCGCTAGCAAGCTTGCACGTGAGAATCATCAGTTGCCATACTTAGGGTTTTTAGAACTGGTAGCTTCGAACCGGCCATTACAGGACGATTCAGCCAAAACCGATGCCACCATCGAATTCGCAAGCATCGATTTAGGGGGGGTAGGGTACTTTTCTGCCATTTATTTTTGCTATTTCGGTGTTTGATCTTCGAGGTCCGGAGAAGACGATCGAGCTAGGCTCCGGCCGCTGACTGTCTCTCGCCGGCGTGAGTTTGCGTGGCGCGAGGAGATCTCGTGATTCGTCCATTCATGTTGACTGGGTCCACTTCGATTGTGTTTTGAATTCAAAATCGCTGCGCTGCTCATTTATAACCAATTCCTTGTATTTTCCAGACACCAAGTACACGTTGGTCCAAGGTTAAGGCGTTAGATTGAAAGATACCCCAAGGGTCTCAGCTCGAACCAAATGTGGACCATTCTCTTTTCCTTTTTACAAACTTTGCATATTTTCTTATTTTCTCATATTTTCTTATTTTATTTAATATTTTCATATTATTTAATTTCTTTTCACAATTTTATTTCGCATTAAAAATTACCAAAAATATTTTTCTTTACAAGATTTTCATAAATGTTTAGTCCCTTCAATACATGATCTTGACCTCGATTGTCGCCCACGAAAATGATGATAGTCCTTCGAATGTGCTAGGATACCTCCTACAAGTTGCCTTCTATGACCATACGATGTCCCTTCGATTGTCCCGCTTACATCCAACGAATGGAGCTACCTACTAACTAATGGTATGGCTAGCGCTATTCTAAAGGAAAGTAAAATAACACGAAAACGACCAATTCTGAGTAGGTAATAAGACTTTTAGTTGCTTGCTCTATCAAAATACTTTTCACACCTCACACTTTTTCCAAGTTCAAACTCTTTTCAAAACGAAACATTTCCGAACACTTTGTATACATTCCTACATGAATCATTACAAAGTCAAAGCGAAATGCCTTTTCAAAACATCTTTCAAACACACAGAAAGCACAAGTTTTTTCAAAAGTGATCTAGAAAGCAACTAAGAGCCCGTAGATAAACCGTATGGAAAGGGTGCTAATACCTTCCCTTTTCATAACCTTCTCCTTACTCGTAATCTAACGAAGGTCTTTTTCTCGACTTTTACCTTCCCTTAATTGATAAAAATAAAAGTCGGTGGCGACTCTTGCTATCCGCACATTTGCGATACAAAATCCAAAAAGTCAGTTCACCGTATTACAGATAGGTGTAAAGAGACTTAAATATCAGAATACGCAAATTTTGGACCTAAGATACCAAAAAGATGCGAATGATGCAAAATGATTGCAAAAAAGTTTCTCCCAAAGAAATATCAAAGAAATGACATGATGGGGAAGAAATTTTGTGAATACGTCCCTGCTGGGGAAAGAATGATTCACAAAATGTGTGAATATCTGTTTCATTTTGGGAAACAAAGAGATTACCTTCTGTCAGCCTCGTGACAATGTTTAAGGTAAGTGAAAATGACATTACCAATTATCAGCCTTGTGATAGTTCATGGTAATGAGTTCTGAAGATATTACCAATTATCAGCGAAGTGATAACTATAACAAGGTAATTCTTGGAGAAAAACACCGAGTATTCAGCTTTGTGAATATAAAAAAAAATGACTGAAATAGATCTCAAAATGAGTTTTAAAGATATTACCAATTATCAGCAAAGTGATAACTATAACAAGGTAAATCTTTTAGAACATTGCTGTATATTCAGCTTTGTGAATAACAGACAGTGAAAGAAACAAAACTCCAATGAGTTTCTGTTTTCTTGGATAAAATCTTGCCGAGGATCTCTTTGAGAAGATGCGCATTTTGATTAGAGGGCACAGGTTTTCTTTTGGACAGAAAGACCATTGTTGGGGATTTTTGAATTGTCGTGATTTGGCCTTGTTGAGAAGGACAAACCTTTTGTGACAAGTTTAGGAATGAAAATAAGCAGCTCGTATAATGAGGCTATTGCTTATTGCTTTGTTGATTATAGATGTGGTTCTATCCAGAATGAATCGAAAGAAAAGTCAATCAAGTCATTGTTCCAAATGAGAAATGATCTTAGCTGGGAATGTGGTAGAGAGAAGAAAATGTATTTTCTGTTTGGGAATACTCAATGGGAAAAAGAAAATGTATCTTTCCGCTTGGAGATACTTCACTGGGATAGACTTGTACTTACATGAGTAAGCGTGATTTACACACCAAAGGATATGGAAGCAAACATTTCAAGGAATGCAAAATGCAATGAATGATGCTATTATGTATGAATGTCATGAATGTTATATGCATGCTAACAATACTTGACAAAGACACTAAAGAGATATTTGGGAAAAGGACCACCACACCGAACAAATATTCAAAGGAAAATTGCAAAGAATGGTGTAGACGCTCACTAATGAAGAATTTGAGTTGCATGCTTTAAACTTTCAGAGAAAGGCACTTCATTGGCAACTTGGTTGGGGATTCTTTTTGGGATAAGAATACCGTCCTTTGATGATTTCTGCTGAGGAGAAGACTGCTGTAGCAGTTGTTTTATCCTTCGGAGATCGAAACACTCATGGAGAAACTGTTGAAGTTCTTTCCGTGTTCATAGTTCAAAGGAAAATTTTTGCTTTTTGTTTCAAAATTTTGAAGTAAAAATTCATTTAAAACATTTTAGTTTCAAAAAGTGATTTTCACAATAAAAAGCGTTATTTTGCAAAACAGAATAAAGTAGGAATTGCAAACAAAAAGCACAAGGCTCAAATTTATTCATAGAATGGTAATCAGCCAAATGCGTGATTCCATGAACTATTTACAAAAGTTGGAAATGATAATTTATTGGGGAAAGGCTACATTGAAAGCAAATAACCGCTACTATCCCTAACAACTTTGAATTCCCACTGTGTTTGTTGCTTCAGAAGAGTTGATTGAAGATCCGTTGATGGAAGATTCTTCATATGGACAAAACATGATCGATCGCAATTACTTTGTCATTTTTGTATCCTTGTTTTTGCCTAGATTGCCTTTTCAGGTTTTCAATCTATCAGGATAATTTTCTGTTTATTGTCTCTAATTTTTGCCTGGATCGCCTTTTCAGGTTTTCAATCCACCGAGACGCTCTTTTTTGCCTAAGCCGCCCTTTTCGGGTTTTCAACTTACCGAACTGTTCTTTTGTTTTTTTTTTAGACAAAGTATTTTTTGACTGCGTCAGCGTTCACAGGATGCGGGAGTTCATCACCGTCCTTGGTTGTGAGAGTCATAGCACCGCCAGAAAAGCTTCTCTTGACGATGTATGGGCCTTCGTAATTAGGAGTCCATTTTCCCCTAGAATCTGGTTGAAAAGACAGAATCTTTTTAAGCACGAGGTCGCCTTCTCGGAATTCACGAGGTCGGAAATCAGAAATGGAAAGAAAAAGTCAATCAAGTCATTGTTCCAAATGAGAAATGATCTCAGCTGGGGAATGTGGTAGAGAGAAGAAAATGTATTGTTGGGAGTATCCATGGGGAAAAAGGAAAATGTATCTTTTCGCTTGGAGATACTCATCGGGATAGACTTGTACTTACATGAGTAAGCGTGATTTACACCAGTGATATGGAAGCAAACATTTCAAGGAATGCAAAAATGCAATGAATGATGTTATTATGTATGAATGTCATGAATGTTATATGCATGCTAACAATACTTGACAAAGACACTAAAGAGATATTTGGGAAAAGGACCACGCACTCGAATAAATATTCAAAGGAAAATTGCAGAAAAGGACCAAATTTTGACCTAATATACCACCTTACATTTGCATCATTGCACAACTAATAGCTCGATAAAGATTACGGGTATAGCTTTTTGTGTCAAATTAGGGTTTCACTGATTTTCATCCGATTCAAGAGGCAATCAATTATGGTTTGAGTTTTTGTCACCTCATTTGACCTATCTTGATCAAATCATCGCCTCTCGATCATCGTCATACCCCAAAATTTGCCTCGTGCTTCTCAAGACATTCCATACATCCATGCTCAAGCATTCCTCAAGAGTCGATCGACAAACTCTCTCCTAGACAATCAACCCAAACTAGGGTTTGGCATTTCTCATATCCAGATGGACTTCTAACACCTCCAATGGTTTTCATGCCTCCTCATATGTTTCAAAGATTGTCCATATCAAGTTTCAAGCCTCACAAGTCAAGTTTCCTCAGACAATTGCTCAGATGATTGAAAATCAGTTGTATTGGTCAAAAAGTCAACTGTGGTCAACATACAACAAACTTCCTGATTTTTGGTCAACATCCTCATTTTGAAGTTACATTCATCATTTGATCAAGGGTTGATCATGATTCATCAAGAAAACTCAAGATTTGCACAAAAGTCAAGCTTTCTAAATTAGGGTTTCTAGATGAAAAGTCAACTAAACTTTGACTGATCATAACTTTCTCATACTTTCTTAGAAATTTTTCCACCACCTCTTGTTTTGAAGGAAATCCAATTCTCTACAACTTCATGTCTCACAAGAATGTCCAAAAAATGATTCATTTGAGAGGTATAGCTCAAAACATTACAGGTCCTTTTCAAAGTCAACAAAAAGTCAACTTTTTGTTTTGAGGATATATTGAGCATGGTAACTCCAATTGAGATGAAACCAAAGATATTGTTTAGAGGACTCTTAGAGCTTTCCAAAAAGTCCAAGAACTCTCAAAAATGTGGAAAATTGAGAAAGATACACCATTCACAAGTTGGGCAACTTTGAAAGAATGCACAAAGAGAGATACTTCTAAAAATCAAATTTTTTGCAAATGGGCTTGCTTTTTCTTCATCCAAACTTATTCCTCATTCAATTAGGAATATCCAAGCCCAATGCCACGAATTTTTGATTTATTTTTCTATTTAATTTGTAATTTATTCATTTAAATGCAAATTAAATTAAAAAATAAAGTACAAAATTAAAATTAATTGCAAAGATTGATTTTATTCTTTCCTTGAGATCCAATCAACCCATTAAAAGCCAGCAATTTCGAAATTTGATCAAATTGGCAAGATTGGATTGGAATTTATTCAAGTTTTGAAAATTTGATTTTATGCAAAAATCAAATTTGATTTGCTTTGAATGGTGATTGATTCTTACCAAAAACAATGCCAATCAGACCTTTACTTTGCAAAAAATCATCAAGAATTGTGAAAACCGAATTTGGTTTGTTCTTGAATTTTCAAAAATCGATTTTCATCATGCATGCATTATTAACTTGTTTTGATTGTTTGTTTGTGTTTAGAATCAAGTTTGCAAGCGATCTGGGCAAGCCGATTGAATTTCCATGGCCTGAATCGTGTTACACCATGATTAGGGTTTTTGTGACTAATTAGGTTTCTCTTAATAGAATAAATTGACAACAAGACCTATGCCATCGTGTTCGTAATGAGTCCAAGAATCGAACCATGGCCTTAGAACTTATTTATATTATGCGTGCTTGATTTTCAATTTTTGCCAGGGACATAGCGTCGAGCAATGGCCGACGCTGAAAATTCAAATATTTGAAAGGTTGAAGACGAATTCTGGCGCGAGCGGGAGGAGATCGTATACGACGCTGTATATTCCACTCATCTTTCCAAAAAGAGAACATGCCACCATGGTCGTATGCTGGTTTCATGTTTCTCAGTCCCCGCTCAACCATGCGGACCATTCTTTTACAAGTTTGCAATTTCATATTTTTCATATTTTATTATTCCAATATTTTCCATTCATTTTAATTTCTTTTCACAATTTTATTTCTGCATTAAAAATTCATCAAAAATTAATTTTCTTTTGCATTTATTTTCTAAAAATCTTTATTTAATTTAATAAATTTAAAATATAATTTTGCATGCATATTTATTTTTATCTATAATTTTGCATTTAAATCATTGTAAATTCATTTTAATTATTAGATTGCATCTAAAAATCCCAAAAATTATTTTAGCATATTTATGTTATTTCCAAGATGTATTAATTTTCTCATATAAAACTTGCATTTTTCTAACATTTTCTTATTTCGATTTCATCATATTTCTCGATTTTCTTATTCTTTCACAGTTGTCTCGATTCGACGCTTCCTGTTACTATTCTATTTTTTTCAATAATGTAACTGTTTATGGGATGTAATAGATTAAATTAGGCTTTTATTTTCCGCATCTTTCTATGTATCCGCCTAAAGCCATGTAATAGCGTAGGCCATTTACCTTTCCGCATTTTACATTCCGCATTTTAATTTCCGCACCCTATAAATTGCTAGTAACTAGGCGTGTATGGCAAGATAAAATCAGACATAGCTCACTTTAATTTTCAAGATAAAATATCTGAATCAACACACTCTTTCACACCTGCACCCCTTAGGGTAATTCTCTCTCGCTGCTATTTAATTCAAATGGTCATGTCCCTCGAACGTAGAGGTATTCTAGCACCATTGCCTTCAAAACAAATCATCATAGTCCCTTCGATATAAAGATCATGAGACCCACGATGTCGCCTCCGAATACATGATCTTGACCCTCGATTGTCGCCTACGAAAAATGATGATAGTCCCTTCGAATGTGCTAGGATACTTCCTACAAGTTGCCTTCTATGACCATCCGATGTCCCTTCGAATGTCCCGCTTACATCCAACGAATGGAGTTACCTACCAACTAATGGTATGGATATCGCTATTCTAAAGGAACGTAAAATGACACGAAAACGACCAATTCTGAGTAGGTAATAAGACTTTTAGTTGCTTGCTCTATCAAAATACTTTTCACACTTCACACTTTTTTCAAAGTTCAAACTCTTTTCAAAACGAAACATTTCCGAACACTTTGTATACATTCCTACATGAATCATTACAAAGTCAAAGCGAAATGTCTTTTCAAAACATTTTTGTCAAACACACAGAAAGCACATTTTCAAAAGTGGTCTAGAAAGCAACTAAGAGCCCGTAGATAACTACGGATGGAAAGGGTGCTAATACCTTCCTTTTCATAACCTTCTCCCTTACTTAATCTAACGAAGGTCTTTTCTGTACTTTTACCTTCCCTTAATTGATAAAATAAAAGTCGGTGGACTTTCTATCCGCACATTTGATACAAAATCCACAAAAGTCGGCCACCGTGACATGACCTAATTTTTCTCATGGATCAATCGAGGATCGACCAATTAGGGTTTTGATCGAGCATGAGAATTCTCCGACTTTTGAACAAGAAATGACTTTTTTGATAGAGATTAGTCATCATATCTTAGATACAACATCTTGACCTATTTCTGGATTCAAAACATCACAAGTTCATAGACTTCATCACCAATTTCTCAATCATCCGATAAAATTTCATCTACGTAAAAGTCAAACTTTGACTTTTGGTCAAATTTTCAAAACAAAACTTTTCAAATATCAAAATACTTCAAATGATCCATCATGATCATAAAAATCAAAGAATTTGAAAAGTCAACAAAAGTCAAAGTTTTCACACTTAGAAAATTTCTAAGTGTTGAAATTTCTTATTTTTCCAAACTTCATGCCATTTTTCACCTAGTTCCAATTTGAATTGAAAAACTCAAAACATGAAAGTTGTAGCCAGAAACAAGCTTTCCAAAATGTCTAAGAACTCTCAAATCCATGGAGTCTAGCTATACTTTTGAAATTGAAACATAAGGCTTCATGAAACTTGATTTTCAAAATCCAAAACTTCAATTATAGGTCATTTTGAGTTTTCTTCATCTAGAAGCAACATAACCATGCCAATGGATGATTGAGCTGATAAATATCAGCTAGATATAATTGAGATGAGATAGGATCAAATGAGATTTTCACATGGTAAAAGAGGAAGCTTCTTTTGCTTTTTACAAAAGTTATTCTTACCCTTAAGCTATCTTTGATTTACCAAAAGCTTGTACTTGTTGCTCAACATTTCGTAACCATTTGCCTATAAATTGATCACTAATTCAAGTTCAAAACTACACCAAAGCATTGCAAATTCATGCTTTCTCATTTCTTTCTTCAAAATCAAGAAACATGATGCATTTTGGAAAAACTTGCAATTTTTAAATTCAGTGAAAATCATGATAAACTTTGGTGTCAAACACATTCTAAAATCAATTTGAAACATGTTTGAATCATAAAATCAACCCAAGAACAAGTGGAAACCAGATTTGAACTTCATATTCTCAAACTTTCCAAAACTGCCATATGATTCGAGTTTGAAGTTTGGCTGGATTAAATTATGTTGTGATCACTCTAACACCTTCCCTATACCTCATGTATATGATCCAGATCAATAGCCAAGATCAGAATAACTCTAACCAAGAAATCGAGTTCCATTTTTCAGTCTGTGCAGGTAGACTTGGTTGGGGAGTTCCAAGGCAATTCAAGGTAAGCAGATCATTCACACAGCTTCCATACATGCCGATGATGCTCAAATGATCCACAAACAAGTTCTGGAAACACTCTAATACCTTCTTCGATTCTCACTTGAACAGGTATGAACACCAACTTCGAACTCTATGATTCCTTGCATCAATTGAAAAAAACTCATGGCCGTTTTGTTTCTGCACTTATAACGATCAATAGCCCTCAATAAAATCAAAGAATCATCAACTATGTATCATTTAATTTGAAATTTTCAGTTTAGGGTTCATAGTGTTCTTCAAAACCTAAATCGTTCTGGGCTTAAAATAAATGCAATTAACAAGTACTATCGTGTTCGTGATGAAAAATCGAGCAAGTTTCATTTTTACATCATTGATTTTCATTGAGAAACGAAGATGGTAGCTTGGATCATGGAATCTGAAGATCAAAACGATGAAGAACACTGCGCGCGTGTTCTTGGTTTTTTTTTCAAATTCAAATATTCCAATCTTTTACCTACACGTGTTATTGTCCACTAAACATCAAAACGTGTTTGGCTCAGTGGTAGATAGCTTGCCTTTAGTCCTCTCTGCCACGTATTCACCCCTTTGGTCATGGGTTCAACTCCCATCAGGACCATTTCTTTTTCAAACTTTTCCAATTTTTCATGTTTTTTTACAAAACTTTCACAATTTTTTTGACCAATCAAAACTCCTTATTTTAAGGTGATTTTTTAAACACTTGTCAATAAATACATCTATTTTATGATAGTGCAAAAATTTTCAGAAAAAACTTTCATCTGATTATATTTTAATCGAGCCGAAAACGACGTTCTGAACACTTTTCAAACCTCCTTTTAAGGTGAATATTTCAAGTTTTCGACTTCCGATTTTTTCCAAAGCTTTTCATAAATAAACCTTACATTTCAAAAACACTTTCAAATCATTTTTCAAAACTTTTCATCAAACTTGCATCTTTTTACCATGATCGATCCGATTTAAACGATAAAACCGATTTCGCTTTTCTCTCGAATTTCTATCGATCATGGGCCTCCTCACGTGTAAGTCCCATAACATTCTTTTATGTACATATTTTTCCTTGTACATACCAAAACATTCTTTTATGTACATAATTATTTCTTTGTACATATCAAATTTTCATCCACATAACATGTATACTTTTATACTCAAGTATAGACAAACTTCGATCGTTTGTTTTCACATCACTTGTGTATACACAAACCAACATCTCTTTTATGTACATACATACCTTTTCCTTGTACATATCAATTTTTCATACAAACTTTTATCTGTACATAATATAGATACCTTTTACAGATAAACCTCGATCGCTCATTTCCGCTTTCATCTCAGATATACACCGAATACCATTGGTATTGAAAGGAGCATTATTCCCTCGTGAAACTACTTTCAAATCAATGGCCACCCTTATGGTGTAAGTCCTAACTCCTATGTACATCCATCTTTGTCTCGTACATAAATAGCTCGTTCGTACATATTCATTTCCTTGCATGCTAATCAACAGGTTCCTAAATACATGCTTATAGCTCCGCTTGTGGCTTCATACAAGACAATATCATCATCAAGATGAGTTTAGCCACCGCTGGGCTTCATACAAGACAATTCATCAAGATGAGTTTAGCCTCCGCTTGGCTTTATACAAGATAACTCATCCCTCAGCTGAGTTTAGCCTTCTTAGGCTTTGTACAAAGAAACTCATTCATCCGAGTTTAGCCTCCGCTAGGCTTCATATAAGACAACACTCCCCGCTGAGTCACCTCTTGGGCTTCGCTCAAAAGAACTCCTTATTGAGTTTAGCCTTCTTGGCATCATACAATGAAAGAGATAGGAAATCTCTTAACAGCCTCCTATTGGGCTTCCAATACAAAGAATCACCCACGCTAAGATAGAACCCGAAGGATGGTTTCCTGAAATCACTTTCAAAATCCCCGAGAGTAAAATTTTGAAATTGCTCTTAATTCCAAAAGGATGGTTTTCTGAAACCTTTTAAGACAAAGCCAGCCATACCCTATAGCTTCCTCTTGAGCTTCATACAAGGACCTCGATGACCCTCGATGACCCTCGAATGCCTCCTCTTGGGCTTAATACAAGGACCCACGGGCTTTTAAAAGCATCCCTTTAATCCAATTAATTTCTCCTAGAGATTTAGACATCTATCATCTCTATGGAAGAAGTATCTCATCTATCACATCACATACAACAAAAACTTTTCAAAAACTTTTCAAACTATTTTCAAACAAAAACATCTCTTAACAGAAGTGGTAACGCTTGTACACTCAAGCCAAACACCCAATGCTTACAGTAAAAGATTCAATCATCTTTTTCAAACATCTTTCTTAAACATGTAAGTGGTAACGCTTGTACACTCAAGCAAAACACCCATAACTTACTTACTAAAGATTTTAATCACCAAACTTTTCAAAAATATATGTGATCAAATAGATTAGATACATTTTTCATTAAGATGACATTTGTCTGTCTCTTACTAACATCCCGCTGCTTTCCACTAGCATAAGGGAACTACGATTGCTCCGACTTTCTCAACATCCTTTGAGAATACGAGGCACAAGGTCTCATCCTTGCCGAGCAAATTTCTTTCTCCCCACCAAACAAACCATAGATCCTTGTAGATCCGAGCTACAAATGCTCCGATTCCCACTAGATATGTATGCGTAAGATCCATGATCTTTGCGAGCACAATAATAACAAAACACTAGAATCCCACATAATCTACTGTTTCTTAAAAAAATCCAAAGGAGAAACTTTCCCAATCATAGAAATAGCAATTAAAACACACAAACATATCAAACATATTCATATATAAAGCTATAGATAACTATATATATTTAGGGTGCTCCATCTATTCCCTTTATATAACAATCCCCTTACTCAGATCTCCCAATGCGCTATGCCTAGTTTGCGCTAGTCGTTACGCATACCAATATCAATTGAGGGTATTTCAGCTTTCCCCTTTTTCATAATCATTAAATCATCTTTCTTGTGTTGAAAATAATAAAGCTTGATGCTCGCGGCATCTTTATAAACAAATCAAAAGAGTAAATCGCTTTGCCGAGAACCAATTCACGTCGATCCTCTACGCCACCTTTAACGCGAACAGAAAATGCCGACTACTGGGAGTACGCTGAAATTTTTGATTTTTTTTTAAAAAAGAAAACGCGTTACTCTGCTCGAGAGCATCAAGTTTTTTTTGTTTTCAAAAAGAAAAGAAAGGGGATAAGCTTTCATGTTTTGCATATATCTGTTTTTTTATTGTGTGTTTTCGCGATTTCATCTAATGGAAAGAAATCCTAACCCGGATTTAAGAAACATTTTTAAGATCTAGGTGGAGGTATTAATACGTGAGAAGTTCAATGCTTACGAAGTTAATATCTCCCGCTCAGTGGAGGTTGTCTTGAGGGTATTGTGTTTAGCAAGTAATTGCGAAGACGCTGACTTCGAGGAACTTAAGAAGTCGAGGGTCAGAGAACACATAAACCATCCCGCCATTAGGATGTAGTAGTAGATTATTCGGGCGAAGCCTAGAGTAATTGTCATGAGACACGATCAGCGAGTTCCTCTTGAAAATATTATTGACCATCGAGTATTCAACAAATTCGATAATATTTCAAAGAGGAGTGTTGAGCCTCAGATATCGAGAACCCGCTTTCACGTATGAATAAGCCCATAGAACTTAACCACGTTGATTCTTATCGCTGGCTTCATGCTCGTGACTTCAACGCTTGATCGTGTGTATAACTACTAACCATGTTTTCCGTGATTCATGCATTCATTCATTCATTCAAAAAAACTTCATTTCTCTTCCCATTTCCAAAGAATTTAGAGATTTTTTCTTTGTAAAATATTTTAGGTTAGAGTGATGGACGCCGAGGAAGATTCACCAAAAGATACAGCTTTAGAATTCGACGAGGAAAGTTAAAAGAGTTAGCATCCTTGGTAGAAGATCCCCTTTCAAAATGCTATGGAACTCTTTAACTATTCGAACGCTAACGCTGATGAAGGACTTCTCAAAACTTTCGCTCGTTCACGATCCGCCTATCGCGTTTCACTTTCCCCGATTATCGCTGATGCCTACTTTGGAAGAGTACGCGATATCTTAGGTATCTCAAGATTTAAAAAGTGCCTTTCAATGGTTTGAAGCCATTCCTAAGTCACCAATCATTGCAACAATGACTCACATAAAGAAATCGAGATAGACAAAACCTAACTACCAGAGGAAAACTATTAGGACTCGACTCCAAAGTTCCTAATGGAGAAGGCTCTCAAATTCCTAAGTCGGTAGTATGGTAGCCTTGAAGCTATTTTAGATTTACTCCTCTACGGATTGGTGTTGTTTCAACGTCCCAAATTTCGCTTATATCAACGCCATAAGGATCTTTCTGATTGGAAATCTGCTTCCACCTCGCTTGGTGACACGACGCCTCTATTCATCATAGGAATCGCCAGGAGACGGAACTATCGTGTGTACATGCACTGCTTTTCAAATGGATTACCTCACATTTGCCTAAATCTCCTATCTTCCGTGAAAATAAAGACGAGTGGCATTGGTCTCAAGAATCATGTCTCTCACAAACGCATTTATATCCATTGGTATACCTTAGTAGACAATGAGATGGAAATCATTGAGAGTCAGGAGAATTTGCCAACGCATTTCATTGGTACGAAAGGGGGAATCAACTACAACCCATTTCTAGCGAGACGTCACCTGGATACGCAAATTCGTAAACCTTTGGTTTTACAAGAGAAAGCTACTTTATCATGAAGGAGAGGATTCCTGTGGATTGAAAGCTAGGATGATCAAAGCTTGGCATCACATCCGAAGGAAAGAAAAGGGAAAGCAAAGAATTGTGTAGCCATGGAAACCTACACTTTGGTAAAGAAAAGAGCTAAGGAATTTCAATGCCTTACGCTTATGAGGATCCCATGTTCTCAATCGCCCAAATCAATGATTTTCCCGTCAGTCGGGAGAATACCAAGAAGCCTTGACCAAGATAAGGTTTGAGAAAGAAGCCTTGAAAACAAATTCTTAAGACTAACCTTGAGAATGAAAACTCAAGAAGCAAGTCAAAGAGCATGAAAAGACGCCTACTTCCGTGATGAATGGCTCATGGAGAAGGATGAGAAGATTCGCTGTAGGATAACGTAATCCAGATATACGCCAAGGAAAGGAAAAGAAAGCTTGAGGAAATGACAACCAGCGATCCCGCTCCCAACGAGTGGAAGAGAGTCATTAGCAAGCTAAAAGCCGAGAAAGCCGAACTAAAAGCTCACTATGGGAAGGAAATCCTAAAGTCAAGCCGCATCAAGCCTTTGGATCATCATCCGACTAAGACGCTTAATTAGTTCAATTTAGTTTGTAATTTTATCATTTATTTTATCATTTGTGTGAGAAATGCTCCAACAAAAACAATTGTTGTAATCTTCCTTCATTAATCAATAAAATTCGATTTTCCATCCAAATATTTGCCGTAAATATCTCTTTAGCATAAATTCTTTGGAAATATTTCTTTACAATCATATTCATGCATCATACTTTGCATTTAAGTTCAATGTCTAGAGTCCGACACTTGAAAGCTTCATACTTGAACACTTGAACAGCTCGAACAGATAGAAAGATCGTCAACCGTCAAGGCCTTAGAGTTTCTCGACCGCATTCACGTACCAACTCGAACGCACGATACGAGATCAAAAGAAGGAAAGTAATGGAGGGATTTGAACAAGAGAATGCTGAACTTCATAGTACAAGAATTACACTACAAGAAGAAGTGGAGAGACTCACATCTTTGGTCAACTCACTTACAACAGAAAGTCAACAAGCAAGATCGAAATAAAATCAACAAAGAATTTCCGAGGATACTACTACTCCGCTTCAATCGCTGGTAGTAGCTCACCTTCAAGATGCCGGCTATCCATGGGCATGCTTTCAACTTTGGCATCGGAATTCGCCAACCGACTTCTCAAACAACCTCGCTTGAAATACCTACTTTGTAACAAAACTCTGCTCGCAACGGAATAACTCTTCCACAAGTAACAATGTCTGTTTCTCAACCAATCATGACAAATTCAGCTCAGAGCACGCTACCTTGACGAAGAAGTTCACCACTCCGTGCAAGAATACGAATTCCCGTGTGTTGCACCCCAAAATTTGCCCTCCTATCTCGAATTTATCTGGCTTAGGCTTCACGTTCATCTGCATACGCGTCCATTAGGCCATTGACATTAAACAGTCATTCATCCATTGCATATGCATCATTTCATCGATTTAAATTGACCAAAAGTTAGTTTAAATCGATATTTGCGCTGCTTTTATAGTTATAAAATACCCGATATTTCACTTTATTCATTTTTATCTTCTTACCTGTTTATTGTATCGTTTTAAGTTGATTATATGTCGATGATATCAATATTTCGATTTTACAAACAGACTGCTAAAAGCATTGACATCGTGCGTAAAATTAGCGGAAAATATTTCAAACTTTCGCCTAACTCATCGCTTATGAACCCACGTGTCGCGTAGATCATGAAAATGTGATCTCTCTAATTTTTCGATACATTTCGAAGTTTTGTTTGTGACCGTAAGTGTTTTAAAATCAGATATTTTTTATTATCGTTTTATTTCAATTTTAATTATTTCGATAATTTTTCTTTAATCTATTAAACCCGCAGTTTATTTTAATATGTTTATTTAATTTTTTCGGATAATTATTGTCCGAACTTTTGCCATTTTTGACAATTTTAAGTGTCTAATTTTTATCTCCAAAAATTAAAACAAAAATATGTTTGAGTAGATTATTTTTTATCTTTTGGGCT
The DNA here is from genome assembly GCA_021764765.1 of Vicia sativa. Lineage (NCBI taxonomy): Eukaryota > Viridiplantae > Streptophyta > Magnoliopsida > Fabales > Fabaceae > Vicia > Vicia sativa. Next base: position 5,104,848 of record CM038794.1, read on the forward strand.
TTGAGGCCCATTTTATCAAAAGGGTATTTTAGACATTATCAAAAATTGCTAAACCCTAATTTATTGGGTATAAATACATGTTATTATCACACAAGAGGGGACCGAAATGTGAGGGGCCAATTTGAAAAGATTGAAGCGGAACAATTGAGGTGACAAAACAAAATTATAAAAAATAGAAACATCATCTTCCTCTCGTTGAGGAACCCATCTCGACCCATCTCCATTTCCATCTCGCCGCTATCCCACCGCTCAATCCACTCTTCCGCCTTACTCCCAGCCGCGACAGCCACCATACTCTCCATCCATTCTCACAGCCACCCATTTCCTCCTTCATTATCGCCGTAAACCCTCAACTACACACCGCGACCCTCATCTCCAACCTCCCGCGTCCATATCGTCACCTTCGAAACCTTCCTCTAATCTCCATTCACCGTGAACTGGCCACTACCCCCTTTCATCCTTCTCACCCACATCTCTCCATCCATCTCCTTAACCCTCTCACTGTTAAAACCCTCCTTCCTCTTTCAAAAGCTCACACTCCATTGCCGTCCAAACACACTTCCAGCCGTGTCCTCCAACACCCAAACCGTAATCACCATCACCTACTTCCACTCTCATCTCTTCGCCCCGTCTCGCTACATCTCCTCATCCGACCACACTCCTCACCGCCGCAACACCCAACATCCTTCTTCATCTTCCCGCCCTCCATCTCGTCCTCCAAACCTCACATAACCATCGAACCACCCTCACCGTTACAACTCCATCTGCTTTCACCCAACATGTACTCCATCGCATCTCTCCGCTTTCACTCACCGTCCTCACAGTAAACCCTCCACCGTATCACTTCTGCTTCCTCTCACATACATCCACTTGCCGAAGCCGACTCCCTCTCATCGACAGCTGCTTCTGCCATCACAGTCCCTCCGTCAGCTTCACGATCTCGTTCAATACAACACGCGATCGGTTCCAAGAATATAGATCCTGAATCGCCCACACCATCTTAATACAAAGAAGAACGCCAACAATATCGACCAGACGCTTCAAACTCGCATTGCTTTTTACACGTTTCGACATCAACAAACTCAACTACGTTTAGGTAACTTTCAATCTGCCAGGGATACCGTGTATTGTGATTGCATGTTAACTAAAGTACTATGCCATATGGATGTTGAAATGTTTCTTCTTAAAGATGTTGTTTAGTTTGATACAATAGACAATACTATGCAATTTGGTTTGACAGTTTGAGTTATAGAAATTGGTTGTGTCAATACCATACCGTTGTTTTGTTGTGATCGATTTTATTTTGACATTAGGAAGTCATTGTGTTAGTGTGTTGATGTTAAAAATAATTTGAGTTTGATATTGTTTCAATTGTTGTGTGAAAGTGTTGCGTAATTCACTATGTCTTTCCTATTGGTTGCTGCCCGAATTGTTAATTGTATAAATTTCGGTATCAAATTCAATGTAATATCATGTTTGATTGAGATAATTTTGAAGAAACGTCGATGACATTTTGGTTGTGTTTGAGTTGAGTTTGAATGAGAATATAATACCGCTTGTGTGTCTTGTTTGCTTTGAGTATGTTTGAGTCTAATGCTAGCTTTTTGATTGATAATACTCTTCAATTGTTATCAAACTGTGTGGAGATTTGTGATGTCAATGCGTTGTTTTGAGTTAATTTCTTTGAAATCAAATATCATGATAGAATCAATTGAGAGTTGTGATAGGCGATGTGTTATTATTCGTGAATTGGGTTTAAGTTTTGTATGCTTGGTTCCATTCAATTTGAAGAGGATATTAATGAGGTTTGGATACAATCCGAGTTTAAATTCAAGAGGTAATTCGGTAGACATTATTTTGTTGATTCCATTTGTGCTAAACATACTTGAGATTGATTTTTGAGCTTTATTTCGATCTTACTAGTTGCTGTGTTATTGATAAGAGGTTAAGAACTTGCTTTAATTTACTACTTTGTTCGCTCTGGTTCAATTTGAGATAACATGAGTTCATGCATACTTGTTATTTGGTTTTGATGATTAGAATGTCGTATCGTACCCGGAGATACTTAAAACTTTCATGAGATCTTAGTTTCTAATTCCTTTTACCATGTACTTTCTTGATCCATAAAATACATGTATGTTTGATTTTGGTTTTCATTTAGCTCATTTCAATTCCTCATGTGATTACTAAATTTTGCTCTTGGTTGATGCAAGTTCTTAAATGGCTCATGTTTCATTCGATTTTAATTATAAGTCTTGTTTAATAACACATGTTCTAAGTATTGCAATTCTGTCTCATTTATTTTTATCATACTCATGCTACTAACCAATTTGTTTGTTGTGAAGGCATTCAAGAAAAGTCCAATCATCATTTCCTCTTAGCATATATACTTTTCTTCCTCCATTTACATTTTTATTATAATTATTCTACTACTTCAATATAATATTTAGTTATGTATTTTTAGTATTGTAAATACAATTATATAGTATTTCTATTTTATATTTAATATTGTAAATACAATTATACTTTTTTTATTTATATATTTTATTTGGTTCATTTTATAAATTCAATTACATTTTAATCATTATTTTTGTGTTACGATTTCGAATTTGGAATTTAATTCAACCTTCGGATGAATTTAAACGCAAATATCTATTCTAACCAATCTAATACATACTTGAGCATTGCAACATTCTCCGCATAGTTTTTGTTTGTATCTTGAGTAATGTAGGAATCTTCATTTGATATTCATTCGATTCATCAAGCCTTATCCAATCTTGAAGACTACTTGGAGCTCAACTCTTGCACAACATAAGAGCTATTTAATTAATTAATTCGATTTGGTTGTAATAGCTTAGGATTTATTTCCTTGTGTATTCTAATTACCGCTTAATTACGTCATCATATTAGAACACATAGCCTCCTCTTGGGCTTTTCATCAAAGAAGTAAACATACACAATGCACACCTGCACATTTATAGTTTGGTCCGGGCTTTTCTACAGGACAACTATTCGATCGATTGTTCCAATCGGTCGTTTAGAATACTAGTGTCACGCTAGTCCCACTTTTAGGAGCATACATAAAGCCACCTTGTATGGGCTCGCTTGTTTTCCTAATAACCCCTAAAACACTTTCATATTAAATTAATTAATTGAATTTGTTTTCTTTAAATCAATTTTTCTACCAAAACAAAAAAAACATAGTGTTATGGTACTTAATTAAATTGTTAGAGGTTCGCCCAACGATTTAATTAAAATGTAAAGTATTTGGGCCATTAGAGGGTAACCCAATGACTTGAATACTTTATTCCGTACACTTGAACATTTAAAACACTTTCAAATTAAATTAATTAATTGAATTTGTTTTCAAAATCAATTTTTCTACAAAACAAAAACATAGTGGTATGGTATCTAATTAAATTGTTAGAGGTTCGCCCAACGATTTAATTAAAAATGTAAAGTATTTGGGCCATTAGAGGGTAACCCAATGACTTAAATACTTTATTCCATAACATTTAATAAAAGTGAACTTTGTTTCACCTCACCCTTTCATAATAAAGATTTTGATGAGAGATGATTGGTTGACCTCAATCACCAATCTCGAGTATTGAATCGTTAGAGGACCTCCCAACGCTTTTGGTACTGGCCATCTACGATTAAAATCAATTCAACCCATTCAATGCCTTTTCCGCTATACGGTCATCAAAACATTTTCTTCTAAAATCAACACAACCAATCCAAGACATTTTCAACAAGAACTACGGAGTTTTGACTTTCCCATTGCACGAGGGAATACGTAGGCACGCGGTTTCGAAACCGTGTCAAACTCAAAATAATAATAAACAAACCATGTTTCATTCTTTCTTAGTTTTTGATCATTAATTAGAAGATGGCATTTTTACTTTAAACACACAAACATGCTCGAACTAAATGGGTCACATCGAGTACGATGGACGTAAGGGTGCTAATACCTCTTCAGAACCGACTCCTAATCCATCCTTTTTGGTCGTAGACCGCCTTATCCGATTCTTGTGGGTTTTATCTATATTTCCCCGTTCTTTCTAGAACAAATAAAATTAGGTGGCGATTTCATTGTTTTTGAAAATTCACATTTAAATGATATTTTTGAAAATCGAGTTGCTTCACCGTGGTTCAATGGAGAATCTCCAGGAACAACTCCTCAAAATGCAGCTAGAGATAAAAACGATTCGAGGGAAAGAATTGTTTGGGAAAAACGCCCAGGATCTTTGCTTAGTTCCTCAGAAGAATACTGCAGAAAATTCAAAGTCCCCGACTTTGAAAAGTACAGGGAACTCCTGTCCGAAAGTCATCTCACGATGTATGCCAGAAAATGTCCACCTACAATGAGGATCATCACTAATCCATTACTTCTGTGATGCCTCACCGGTGTCAGATCAAGTGGTACATGGGTTTAGACAGCACGAATATCCAAACATTTAACGACTTAGGCGAGGCCTTCGTCCAGCAATATAAGTTCAACTTGGATATGGCTCCCGATAGGGATCAACTCCGCTCCATGTCTCAAAAGGAAAGAGAGACATTCAAGGAATATGCGCAACGATGGAGGGAAATTGCTGCCCAAGTCAACCCACCATTGGAAGAAAAAGAGATGACTAAGGTATTCTTGAATACTCTAGGCTCATTCTACTATGAGCGAATGATCGCTAGCGCTCCCGGAGATTTCACCGAAATGGTAAGCATGGGAATGCGATTAGAAGAGGGGTTCGAACCGACGCCCAACCAAGGAAGGTGATCTTCTAGTGGAACTAGAAAAATTGTAACTGGCTTTCCAAAGAAAAAAGGACATGACGTAGGAATGGTATCCCAGGAAACCACGCAAGAATGTCATTCAACAACGATGTGTAGCCGTAGCACCCGCCAACCCAACTCTAAACACGTGAATTGTTCGCATTTCAACAAAATCAACAACCTCGCCAATGTGCTCGTAGCTAACAACCAAAATCGTACGCCCGGTCACCGCTCGATCCAATCCCAATGACGCATACGTAACTTTATCCCGTGCTAATAGAAAGAACTGACACAAACAAGGTTACCGCCCGCTCCTCGAAAATTGTCGTGGTGGTACAAAACAGATCTTGCCCTTTTCACCAAGGGGCACCGGCCATGACCTCGAGCATTGCATAGCATTAAAGGCGTAAGCGTGGTTAGTAAGGACTAATCTTTCCTTCAAGAATACGAGCCCAAACGTGCAAGCCAATCCGCTCCCATTCACAGCAGTATATTCAAGAAGTTTGATATCGAAATACATGTGTACCTTGTCATGAACGTGAACTTAATCGAGGGAACTTGGTACATCTTCATGATACGTATAATTCAATGAGCATCTTCGCTAAGCATGATTACTCACCTTGCAACATTTGCTCCAAGGATATTCAAGGATGTTCCATAAGAGCAGATATCCAAGATTTGTTAGACACTAGTGATTTACAAGTTTACGTAAACAGAGATGACCATGACGTAAATACAGAGGGCATTTTCCGCATGAGCTTTTAGTCTCGTATATCAACTCGAAAACTCAAGCAAACGCTAGGATCCCTTATTTCAACATACCCGAGCATGGAGATCGCGATAATGGTTCCAAGATTCCAACATCTCCTTTGGTGATTTGCCCACCGGTCCTGCTCCATACGTTCTACCAAAGCAATTCCTTACCAATACAATGCAACCTCGATAGAAGATGGGAAGGAGAAACCCATGCCTACACTTCCTCTAATGTCAATATAATGTAAATCGGACGAGTAACGCCAAGTGGACGAGTACACGCCCATTACCACCAAGATTGCTCGCAGCCGTTGTTAGACGTAACCCAATTAGCATATTTGCCGAGAATCCTACAACGATTCCCATTGATAACCCAAGACAAATATTGGTTCTACTGATGAACCAACATCAACTCGACTTTGAAGAGATACTAAAATTGATCAAGAAAAGTGAATATCGAGTCGAGATCAACTAATGCACCTTCCAAGATTTCGATACGTCCTTACTCCTCAACTCAAGCTCACCGAGAAGCTTTGATGAGAGTACTAGACCAAGCTTATGTGGATCACGATGTGACTACGCATCAATTTGGAGGATCGCTCCAACATAACAACCGCAATAATCCGAGTTTTAGTGACGAGGAACTTCCTAAGAAGGGAAAGATCACAACTTGGCCTTGTACATCTCGATGATTTGCCGCCGATTCCCGTCCAATGTATTGGTGGATACAGTGTTCATCTTTAAATGTAATGCCAAAACGACGCCGCCGCTTAGCTTACAAAGGAACGCCAATGAAGTTCAACGACATAATAGTAAGAGCTGATGGATCAAGGAAGTCGGTTATTGGGAAGTTGATCTCCGATGACAATTGGCCCGACACTTTCCAAATTACATTCCAGGTCATGGACGCATCACGCTTACAGCTGTTACTAGGAAGACCTTGGATCCACAGAGCAAGAATTTCTACTCCATCGAAATTAAAATTCACAAGAACGAAAGTTGTGACCATCACGTGAACAAGCTTTGCTTGTGCCATCTGTCCAGCTCTTCATCAAGGCTAATGACATTGAAGGCACGCTCCCTAACATCCATTAGAAGATGAATCTACCATCAAAATGTATCATCTATCTCTTCATAAAGAAGCGACGAATGGTGAAAGATGGCAATATTCAAGGATGGGACAAGTAATTAAACCACAACAACGGAACAAAAGTCGGACTCGTTCACACCAGTATTCTCCCGTAACAAACCAAAGGATGAAGCACTTCCCGATCAAGGAAGTATATCATTGAAGAACATGAAGACGATCCATCTGAATCAAGAGTGGAGCACTTATTTGAATAGCCCGAATATGTGTCTCAGAGGAATCATATGCACCGATCGATCGATTCAAAGACATGTCCTTGCAGAACGTGAAAATCCACCATCCTCTGAAATTTGGGATACCTTGGGAGAACCAAGTGGCAAATTCGACTACATGGTGAAATACATCATGCCGTAAAGCTCGAAATTCAATCAAGATATCCAAATTTACGGATGGGGTGATGACTTTGAATACCCTAGTCAACCGTGAGGAGGAATACTGCCTTCTCAAATTAATCAATGATCGAGATCCCAAACGAAGATCTCTCGCTCAACACGTCTGTGGAATTCACCAAGCCGCATCCCGGTTCACTATGTGAACATGATCATCAAGATCAAGAGTACGACTCGGATACGATCTAGAAAGTGTTGCCGACAACGAGTCTCTTCACCAAGACCTGAAGGAACATCCTAATTCAACACAAAGGTCAACAGGAAGTACCCATGTCAGATCCCATACTTCCCGATCCGTTAATCAAGAAGATCGCTTCAACAGACAAAGGGCGGGCCATCGCCCGTAGTCTTCAAAGCCCGTCACCAGAATCAAAGTCTACTCAAGGGTTAAACCAAGCGGAAAATTACCCGAGTACTGACTTCCAAGGAGTTCACACATCGAAACCTTAGTTAGGACTAATGTTCATAGCTCTAAGTAGTTTATTTTTGCTTTTTGTTTTGAACTCTCGCTTTGCCCAAAGCGAAGAGATGTTTTATAGGGCTTAGCTTTTAAATAATTTCTCTTGTCTTGCCCAAGACAAATGAGTTTGTATTTTAGGCCTTGTTCATATTAGAATCATAAATAAAACGCGTTGTTTTGTTTCCACACTCGTGTTTATTTTCATTTGTACCTTTTCTCGAAATGATAATCCTAAAAAACACAATAAAAAAAAATCTTCAAAAAAAATTTTATAATGAAAAAATTAATCTGCATACACTTTCACATTAACTTTAAAAAAAAAATGATAAAAACTTTTTCTTAATCAAACATAAATCAAAAATGCAGATTAAACAGATGGACAAATCCATTGAAAGCAAGAATTCTACGCCTTTTCTCAACTCGAACCTCGTGAAGTCATCGAGGAAGAAATTGAAGAAGAGATCCCCGATGAAATTTCTCGACTACTTAAGCACGAGGAAAGGATCATTCAGCCTCACAAAGAACCTCTAGAAGCAATCAACTTGGGTTCTGAGGAAGATAAAAAAGAAGTAAATATTGAGCTTCACCAACAAAAGGTCAAGAGCAAATTGATAAATCTTTCAAAGAATATGTTGATGTGTTCGCTGGTCCTACTGTGACATGCCGTCTAGATACCAAAGATCGTGGAACATCACTTGCCATTAAGATCGAGTGTCCCAATAAGGTAAACCGAGGAGAGTTCTCCTGAAATGTCGAGAAAATCAAAAGGAAGTTCAAAAGCTTCGACCGGTTTCCTTGTCACTCCGAGTATCCTCAATGGCTAGCCAACATAGTGCCCTTCCAAGAAAGATGGAAAGGTCGAATGTGTTGACTACCGACTTAAACAAAGCTAGTCCAAAGACGATTTCCCATCACCGCGACATCGACATGCTAGTGGATAGCATCGCAAAATTCAACGCCTTTTCCTTCATGGATGGTTTCTCTCGTTATAATCGATCGTAATGGCCTCAAGACATGGAGAAGACATCTTTCATCACTGGGGCACCTTTTTCACAAAGTAATGCCTGTCATACCCCAAAATTTGCCCTCCATCTTCTCAAGATATTTCATACATCCATGCTCAATGATTCCTCAAGAGATGATCGACAAACCCTCTCCTAGACAATCAACCCAAACTAGGGTTTGGTAATTATCAGCTCCAGATGGACTTCTAACATCTCCAATGTTCATCATGCCTCCTCATATGCTTCAAAGATTCTCCATGTCAAGTTTCAAGCCTCACAAGTCAAGTTTCCTCAGACAATTGCTCAGATGGTTGAAAATCTGTATTGGACAAAAGTCAATCGGTCAACATACAATCAAACTTCATAATTTTTGGTCAACATCCTCATTTTGAAGTTACATTCATCATTTGATCAAGGGTTGATCATGATTCATCAAGAAAACTCAAGATTTGCTCAAAAGTCAAAGTTTCTAAATTAGGGTTTCTAGGTGAAAAGTCAACTGAACTTTGACTGATCATAACTTCTTCATACTTTATCATAAATTTTTCCACCACCTCTTGTTTTGAAGGAAATTCAATTCTCTACAACTTCATGTCTCACAAGAATGTCCAAAAAATGCTTCATTTGAGAGGTATACCAAAACATTACAAGTCATTTTCAAAGTCAACAAAAAGTCAACATTTTGTTTTGAATATATATTGAGCATGGAAACTCCAATTGAGATGAGACCAAAAAGGTTGGTTAGAGGACTCTTAGAGCTTTCCAAAAAGTCCAAGAACACTCAAAAATATGGAAAATTGAGCAAGATACACTATTTAGAAGTTGGGCAATTTTGGACAATTGCATAAAAGGACATTTTGGTCAAAATACAAAATTTTTCAAATGGGCCTATAATCTTTGATCCAAACTTGTTCATGACATTATTTGTGACTCATAAATGTTTAATGGCAATTTTCTATTTTATTGATTTAATTTTGGATTTTAAAGCATTTAATTCCAAATTAAATTACATAAAATATGAAAATAAAGTATTTTTTCAAATGGGTTGGATTTATATCTTACTTGAGGTCCAAGATAGCCCACCAAGCATACCAAATTCGTGATAACTTGCATATGGAAAGAAAAAATCAAATTTTTAAGGAAATTTGATTTTATTTGAATGAGAAATATTGCACATTGATTAACCAATCTTTTTTCACTCTTTTTTCTCTCTCAAATCCTCTATAAATACTCACCTATTGCAAGCACAAAGGACTAAACCCTAGCTCAAAGCATAACCCTTATTCTTGCAAAAATTTCAAGAAACTTGAAAAATCGTGTTTCAAAATCCACCACTCACCTCCAAAATCATTCCTTTGTGTTCCTAGGTAAGTATGAGTAAGTGTACATCATTGTTATAGATCAAACAGCCCAATCGATACATACATGATCATACATATTTCAAACTTTTGATTTTTGCATTTTACTATTCTGTGTTTCCATTGAATCTAATGCTTTATTGTGTTCATGAGACTCCATGTGATTGATCCGGCCATCGCTTCAAGCTTGCACGTGAAAACAAGGAATTGCCATAGTTAGGTTTTTGAACTGTTTTCAAACCGGCCTCGTGACAGCGATTCACCAAAACCGATGCCACCAATGGATTCAGGAGGGTCGATTAGGGGTAGGTCCCCTTCCCATTTATTCCTCGTATTTTTCTTGTTTCAATTTCAGTGCTAGCCGAGAAGATGACCGAGCCCTAGCTCCTGCCACGACTCAAAGCGAAGACCGCGTAGGGGTTGGCGCTTCGGGTTCTTCGATTCGCTCATCCATGCTTCGATCGAGTCCACGCGCGTCGACTTGTTTTTCAAACCAATCCATGACACGTGAGCTTATATTCAAATGTTTCAAATTTTCAAACACCAAAGACACGTTGTCCCAAAGGGTTAAGGCGCTGGGATTGAAAGATGCTCCAAAAGGTCCCCTGCTCGAACCTCATCAGACCGGTTTTGTTTTATTTTTTCAAACTCAAACTATTTTCTTATTTTATTTTCTTATTTATTTAATATTTTCATGCAATTTTAATTTTTTCAAATATTTATTTCATGCATTAAAATTACCAAAATATTTTTTCCTTTGCATTTATTTTCAGAAAATACTTATTTAATTTATAAAATTAAAAATACAATTTTGCATGCATATTTATTTTTATTCATAATTTAGCATTTAAATCAATTTTAATTAGTTTTAAATTATTAAATGCATCCAAAAATCCCAAAAATTATTTTAGCATATTTATGTTATTTCCAGATGTCATATTTTTCCAATTAAAAATTTGCATTTTTACTAATATTTTCTCTTATTCGATTTCATCATATTTTCCGATTTCTTATTGTTTTCATGTGTTATTCCATTTTGCATTTCTTTTATCGCTTTCCTTTTCCAATAATGTAATTGCTCATGGATGTAATAGTTTAAATTAGGTTTTTATTTTCCCAAGTTTAAATTATGTATCTCGCCAAAGCCATGTAATAGCGAGACATTTATCTTTCCGCATATTTACATTCCGATTTTAATTTCCGCACCCTATAAACTGCTAGTAACTAGGCGTATGGCAAGACTAAAATCAACATAGCCCACTAATTTTCAAAGATAAAATATCTCGAATCAACACACTCTTTTCACACATGCACCCTTAGGGTAATTCTCTCGTTGCCTTACGATTACAAATGGTCATGTCCTCGAACGTAGAGGTATTCTAGCACCGTTGCCTTCAAAACAAATCATCATAGTCCCTTCGATACAAAGATCATAGACCCACGATGTCGCCACGAATACATGATCTTGACCCCGATTGTTGCCTCACGAAAATGATGATAGTCCCTTGAATGTGCTAGGATACTTCCTACAAGTTGCTTTCTATGACCATACGATGTCCCTTCGAATGTCCTTCTACATCCAACGAAATAGGTTACCTACCAACTAATGGTATGGATAACACTATTCTAAAGGAAAGTAAAATAAACACGAAAACCGACCATTCGAGTAGGTAATAAGACTTTAGTTGCTTGCTCTATCAAAATACTTTTCACACCACACACTTTTGTCAAAGTTCAAACTTTTCAAAACAAAACATTTCCAAACACTTTGTATACATTCCTACATGAATCATTACAAAGTCAAAGCGAAATGCCTTTTCAAAACATTTTTGTCAAACACACGTAAAGCAATTTTTAAAGTGATCTAAGAGCAACTAAGAGCCCAGAGATAACTACGGATGGAAAGGGTGCTAATACCTTTTCATAACCTTCTCCCTTACTCGTAATCTAACGAAGGTCTTTTTTCTCGTATTTTTACCTTCCCTTAATTGGATAAAAGAAAAGTCGGTGGCGACTTGCTATCCGCACATTTGCGATACAAAACACTACAAAGTCACCACCGTGTTACGAATCATGACTACTGGGAAATGCAACTATGAGAGAATGCTTTAAGGATGTCTAGATCATTTTTACCGCTTTTGTTTGACTTGCTTGCTTTATCTTTAAGGGTTGCTTGGGTATTATATTTGTGGGGATCCTACACCGGATTCGGTTTTTTAGGTAAGTAGCAATAAATTGTCGCGACTGCTAGACGATATCAAACGGTCAACATGATGGCTACGTTAGCGTGACACTTTGGATGTCCTTACTCTTCATTCCCAAGTTGAGGATAGTATTTGGCTTCGTGGTGTCATCAAGCTAACTTATCTTTTAGAACCTTAATTGACCCATCTTAGCCATTAGAAGGTAGTGAGACGGCTTTGGTGTAGACCAGGTTGGTCGATACCGATGCTACGCTCATTGAGATCGACTTTTGGGATATTTTCGGTCGACCACTTGGTAGTCGTATTGAAATAAACTCACGAGAAAGATCAATGATGTGAGATTCCTAGAACCCTACTATTATAGGATGTGATGAACCAACTCAAACTTTTGGTGGGTAATCACCTATACCTCTTGCAACCCTTAAACCTAGGCTCATTGTGTGAATTGTTTGTGTGTGCTAAACATGACATCATTACATCATTCGCATTGCATATCATTTCTAACTATTTCAAGGACCTAGGGATTTATCTTTGCCTGCTTTTGTAGGAATTATGGCTTCTAGAAAGACTATCCTAATCAACTTCATGGGTATACCTTCTCACTCAAAGAATTGATTTCAAAATTTTACCATGCTCAATTTCATCAAAAGACATGGTTATCTACTTGATTTGGTTATTCTTGTTTTGAAGAAGATATGATGCATGTCCTATTCCAGCTCTTTGATCCAAACACCATTGCTTTACATTCCCGATTATCGCTGGTTCCTACCTTGGAAGAGTTTCTAAGCTACTTGGGATACCTATTCTGACCAAATGTCATTCACCGTTTGAAAAGGTTCTATACGAAGACATCGCATCCGCCTTACACCTAAAGCGCCGACATTGAAGCCAATTGGGAAACCAATGGAGTTAAGGGTTTACTTGCTAAGTTCTTGATTAAGAAAGCCCGAGAATTCCTCAAGGTTATGGGTTTCATGCATTCAAGATATTGTGGCCTTGCTAATCTATGGTTTGGTTCTATTCCCTAACTCGATCAATTCATAGATGTCAACGCCATCAAGTTGTTTTCACCCGCAATCCCGTGCCTACTTTACTTGGAGATATCCGATTCTCCACACTGCACTATCAAAAGACAAGGAACTCTTATATGTTGTATATCACATTTTCCGTGTGGTTTATTTCGACCTTCCTCCATCAAGATTGAAGAACGAACAAAGGTTGAGATGGTCTCAAAGGTTAATGTCACTCTCTCATTCAGATATCCGTTGGAATCTTTTCTCAAAAGGACTTCACATTCATTGAGCGTTGTGGAGAATTCCCTAATGTACCACTTGGTATAAGGGAGGTATTACTTACAACCCTTCTTTAGCACTACGTCTTTGGTTTTGCCAAGAGATGGTCCTCATGATATGCTTCTCCAACATATTGTGTTCGACTCACAATCACGATCTCCGAATATCGATTTAAGGTTCATACACTGGGGCATGGTAAAGAAGACTGACACCAAGACTTTGGGGCACTAGAACTCCATTCCTTGGGAACCTTACCTCAAATGGGTGCGAGCTCGAGCTCAAAACCTCATGATGCCGTTCACGCCTGTTCTACCAAGAATTATGGAACCCTGCTATAGGTGACGATCTATATTGTTCTCCATCCTGACATGCCTACTGATTTTGAAGACTTGAAGAGATCCTGGATTCAGCTTAAAAAAGAGAGGGATACCTTTGAAGCTCAGTGTTATGCAAGCGAGAAGAAAGTGTTAGAGTTGACCAAGCTACTTCATGAGGAGCGAAACATCAACACCTACCTTGGCACCAAGAGGAAGCGCCCATGGGAGACTTAGATATTTAGGATTTATATGTTTTCTTTTATTTGTTTTTAACTATCTTCCGTTTAAAAAAAAAGAATAATAAAAAGTACTAATAAATGTTTGTTCATTGCTTGTTTAACAAATTTAAATCTCTAAGGTCCTTGAAAACATTGCATTGCATTCGATAAACATCGTGATAGCATAGCATAACATTGCATCATGTACATTGAAGATTGGTTTTTCATTCTCTCGCTATTTATTTTAGCGTAAATGGCTCTTGAATGGCCCCACAAAGATCTTCAAGCTCAATGCCTGGCCAATAGATGTTCACCACTTGGTCCAAGGCCAAGAAGATCCAAGAAGCTCATCAACAGAAGAAGAAGGTTGTTGGTCTCCTCAACATGGGTGACGCTACAAGGGTGGTCCTAAGAGGGTCAATGGATAGAGCTCTCAAGGAAGTGTCAAGACCGAACAAAGTAACAAGGGTGATGGTGAAGGGCAAACCGAGCTTGAGAAGAACTATGATGATGGCCAATACTCATGAGGATGACAAGTACAAGCAACTTGAAGACCGTCTCAATGCCGTGGAAACCTCAAGATGTCCGGCTGAATTTTGATGATTTCGAGTCTCGTCCCCGGTGTTGTGATTCCTCCCAAGTTCAAAGTTCCAACTTTGCTAAGTATGACGGCATGTCTTGCCCTAAGCCGCATTTGAAGTCTTATGTCCGTAAGATCAATCCCCACACCGATGATGTAAAGTCAGATGCACTATTTTCAAGAGAGCTTGTCCGAACCCAATTAGAATGGTATTATCGCCTAGAGAATGACCGTATCCGTACTTGGAGTGACTTAGCGATGCTTTTACAAGCAAGATGAGTACAATGTCAATTGACACCCACTCGCATGCAACCAAAGCATGTCTATGGGTGTAATACGGTGAACCGACTTTTAGTGTTTTTGTATCGCAAATGCGGATAGCAAGAGTCGCCACCGACTTTTTATTTTTATCCAATTAAGGGAAGGTTAAAGTACGTAAAAGACCTCGTTAGATTCTCGAGTAAGGGAGAAGGTTAGAAAGAAGGTATTAGCACCCTTTTCATCCGTAGTTATCTACGGGCTCTTAGTTGCTTTATAGATCACTTTGAAAATGTGCTTTCGTGTTTGAAAATGTTTTGAAAAGGACATTTCGCTTTGACTTTGTAATGATTCATGTAGGAATGTATACAAAGTGTTTGGAAATGTTTTGTTTTTGAAAAGAATTTGAACTTTGAAAAGTGTGGTGTGAAAAGTATTTTGATAGAGAAAGCAACTAAAAGTCTTATTACCTACCTGAATTGGTCGTTTTGTTATTTTACTTTCCTTTAGAATAGTGTTATCCATACCATTAGTTGGTAGGTAACTTTATTCGTTGGATGTAAGCGGACATTCAAGGGACATCGGATGGTCATAGAAGGCAACTTGTAGGAAGTGTCCTAGCACATTCGGGGACTATCATCATTTTCGTGAGGCGACAATCGAGGGTCAAGATCATGTATTCGAGGCGACATCGTGGGTCTATGATCTTGTATCGAAGGGACTATGATGATTTGTTTTGAAGGCAACGGTGCTAGAATACCTCTACGCTCGAGGGACATGACCATTTGAAATGTGAAGGCAAGAGAGAATTACCCTAAGGGTGCATGTGAAAGAGTGTATTGATTTTTAATATGTTATCTTTGAAAATTAGTGGGCTAAGTTGATTTTAGTCTTGCCATACACGCCTAATTACTAACAAATTTATAGGTGCGAAAGTAAATGCGGAATGTAAATGCGGAAAGGTAAATCCTACGCTATTACATGGCTTTGTATACACAATTTAAACTCATGGAAAATAAAAACCTAATTTAAACTATTACATCCCATATACGCTACATTATTGGAAAAAATGAAAACGGTAAAGAAACGCTCTAAGCGGAATAACCTCGTGAAAGAATAAGAAAATCGGAAATATGATGAAATCGAATAAGAGAAAATGTTTGAAAAATGCAATTTTTGATGAGAAAATTATGACATGTGGAAATAATGTAAATATGCTAAAATAATTTTTGGGATTTTTGGATGCAATTTAATAATTAAAATGAATTAAAAGTGATTTAAATGCAAAATTATGAATAAAATAAATATGCATGCAAATTATATTTTTAATTTTATAAATTAAATAAAGATTTTCTGAAAATAGTGTAAAGAAAAATTATTTTGATGGTTTTTAATGTAAATAAAAATATGAAATTAATTAAATAACATGCAAAATATTAAATAATTAAAATATGAAAATAATGAAAATATGCAAGTTTCTAAAAGAAAATGCAAACCGGCTTCTGTGAGGGCTCGAACTCATGACCACAGAGAGTATCTTCACATGCCACGCCTTAACCACTAGGCCATCATGCATTTGGTGTTTAGAAGACCGAAATTAATGGAATTTGAGTGTAAACGTTGTCTCGTTATGTTCCAAATCGAGTCACCACGCGTGGACCCCAGCTTGAAAGAGAGAACTAATCGTAGCGAGCCGCTGCCACGCCATGGTCAAAGTTTCAACACCGAGTCCTCACGAGCTAGGCTCGGCCATCTTCTCCGACGGTCCAACCGAAACCCCGCAAAACGCCCAAACAAAACGAACAAAGCCCGATCGACTAATTCGATCCTTATGGCACGATGGTACCATCCTCATGTCCCGAAACGGTCAGAACTCGAGCTCGAACTCACAATTTAAAAGCCCTAACAATGGCATGCTTGGATTTCTACGTGGAAACTTGCATGTAATGGTTCTAATGTGACCTAATCATCATCCTAATTCAAACAAACACACAAAAATTGTTAGCAATGCATGGAATTATGAATTCGATTTCATGAAAAAATACCAAATCGGGATTGATGTAGGGCACGATTCTGGGTGTCTTGGCTTGATGTAAGGACTGCTTTGGACTCCTGGGAACCTCTAGAGCAAGAATGGATGACTGGAAGGGATTGAAATTTGCTGGAACATAAAATTCGAATTTTCAAAGTTTCCTTGAAATTTTTTGCAAAAACAAGGGTTTGGCTTGAGCTAGGGTTTTTTTCTTTGTGGCTTGTGATTTTGCTGAGCATTTATAGAGAAAGTTTGGATGGCAAAAGGAGTGAAAAAAGATTGCTCCATCAATGTGCAAATATTTTCCAATTAAAACAAATCAAATATTGTAAAAAAATTGATTTTCTCATGAATGCCATGGCTAGCACGAATTTGGTATGAATATTGGGCTTTCTTGGACTTTAAGGAAGATATAAATCCATTCCTTTTTTAAAAAAAACTTAATTTTCATATTTTATATAATTTATTTTTGAATTAAATGTTATGAAATTCAAATATAAATCATAAAAATAGAAAATCACCAAGGCCAAGCATTCATGGGTCAAGAATTATGTCATAAACAAGTTTGGATCAAAAGAATATAGGCCCATTTGGAAAATTTTGCATTTTGACCAATATGTCCTTTTGTGCAATTGTCCAAAATTCCCCAACTTCTGAATAGTGTATCTTGCTCAATTTTCCACATTTTTGAGAGTTCTTGGATTTTTTGGAAAGCTCTAAAAGTCCTCTAAACAATGTCTTTGGTTTCATCTCAATTGGAGTTACCATGCTCAATATATCCTCAAAACAAAAAGTTGACTTTTTGTTGACTTTGAAAAGGACCTGTAATGTTTTGGGCCATACCTCTCAAATGAAGCATTTTTTGGACATTCTTATGAGACATGAAGTTGTAGAGAATTGAATTTCCTTCAAAACAAGAGGTGGTGGAAAAATTTCTGAGAAAGTATGAGAAAGTTATTATCAGTCAAAGTTCAGTTGACTTTTCACCTAGAAACCCTAATTTAGAAAGTTTGACTTTTGAGCAAATCTTGAGTTTTCTTGATGAATCATGATCAATCCTTGATCAAATGATGAATGTAACTTCAAAATGAGGATGTTGACCAAAAATCATGAAGTTTGACTGTATGTTGACCACAACTGACTTTTTGTCCAATACAACTAATTTTCAACCATCTGAGCAACTGTCTGAGGAAACTTGACTTGTAAGGCTTGAAACTTGACATGGAGAATCTTTGAAGCATATGAGGAGGCATGAATACCCTTGGAGATGTTGGAAGTCCATCTTGATCTGAGAGATAGCCAAACCCTAGTTTGGGTCGATTGTTTATGAAAGAGTTTGTCCGATCAACTCGAGGAATCTTCGAGCATGGAGGTATGGAATGCCTCGAGAAATTGGAGGGCAAATTTGGGTATGACAGCTGCCCCTGCTCAATCTTCTTGTATCGAAGGGTTAGATTGGCATGCTTTGCCTTCGTGACCTAGAGGTAGAAGATGATTGAACACCGAGTACACCGAAAATTTGCACTGCCACTGATCGATGATGCAGAATGGGCTTATAGATGCCATTTGGAGAAGTGGGAGACTTCGCTAGGGAATGAGTCGACGCTTAGACTCGAGTTTGTTGTATAGATAGAGAACCGCTTGAGATGGGCTTAAGATGCCATCCGAAAGATCGATGTTGGAAAGTGAGCCATACGCTAGGCTCAGACGCTTCTAGAAAGGAGAGCGGAGATGGGCTTAAGATGTCATCCGGGAGTCGTAGACGCTAGACTTCGCTCATCTTTGAATGAAGTTATTGGTTTGTATCGGTTTTAACCAAATATGCAGATTCGAAAGTGAGAAATGTTGACAAGTAGTCGAGATGGGCTTAAGATGCTATCCAAGGCAACCGAGTCGATTGACTGTAGTCTGCTGATAATAAGAAGGAGTCGAATAGTTCTTCGTGCCGACTACTCGGGGATAGTAGTTGACAAAATGTGAATATCTTCCGCTGCATCGGGTGTTGATCCACCCGCTGCTATCGGAGGATAACTGTGATCGTCGATAAGGTTTCCGCCTAGCTTCGGGTATTAACTCGATCGCGTTGAGAACAGCAAGGGTGGTTGCTTGATAGTTTTCCGCCCGATTCGGGCTTAATCCTCGAACCAGCTTGTCGGAGGACAACTAGGGGCTTCTCAGATAGTTTTCCGTCCGATTCGGGTCTTAATCTTGGACCCGCTATGCCGTAAATGACTTTTACCTGTTTTGGAGAAAACAAGAGAAACTTTGACAGAATATTGTTAGTTCGATGCAAAGTATGATGCATGATAATGTGTATGAATGACATATGCATATGTTATGAGGAATGTATGAATGCTAGATGTTGCCGTATTTCAAAACATATCCATCTTGAAGAAGATGATGCTCGCTTGAGGATTTCCGATCGTTTGGGGATGGAGATCTAGAAGAGAAGAACTTTGATTCCTCCGATGTACTATCTGACCAAGTCTTGGGCCTTGATATTGTTGAGGCTGGTAGAGATCGAGAACACGCTGTTGAGGATCTCACACATAGACCCTGCTGGGGAGAGTCCGGGAGGCAATCTGTTGGGGATCTTGTGTGTAGATCCTGCTGGGGAAGAATTAGGAGGCGATCTACCGGGAATTTTAAGTGCCGATCTCGCTTGGAGAGCGCCTCACGCCTACCGAGATCATAGAAGGATCTGTTGTAATCGGCCGAGGTATAAGAGGTGTAGGTTTCTCCGATGCACTATCTGACCAAGTTCCAAGTCCGATACTACCGAGAAAACAGGGGATTACCGAGAGATATTTGTCGGAGATAGATATCTTCGCGAGATGAAGTGTTAATGCTGAGACCGATGTAACATGATTCTAGTTGAGTGGAATTATTGCTCATGGATCGCATACATACCCGTTGGGGAAGGTTTATGTGAGTGACACCTCCGTGGAGGTTGTGTTCGGGAATCACGCCTGTGGGGAATGTATTGGTGACTTTCGTCGTCATCTCAATTCCTGGAGCCCGTAGTAAGCACTTTGTATGTTCACTTTTCGTATGTTCGTAAATGTTCTTATTGTCAAATGCATATAATCATTCAAAGCAAACGTTGGACTTTATGCAAATAACAATAGTGAAATTGTAAAGAGAAAGAATTGTATTTATTCAGGTGGCGATGGCCAAGTAGTTTGTACACAAGAAAGGTAAAGAGCCATGAAACAATCTCGTTAAGTTCCAACTATGCTAGTACTTATATTTCAACTATCTCATCTCCTTGCTGTCAAGAGAAAGTAAGTGAATTGATCTTCGCCATTTGAATCTTGAATGATGGTAGTAGTTCCAGACGTGATCTCGAGAGACATAGTCGCACGCTTAAATCCCTAACTTTTGCCCAGACCTCTTTCGGTTTTCCCCCACCGATATTCCTTTTTTGCCCGCCGCCTTTTCGTGTTTTCGACTCGTCGGGTGTACATGTTTTGTATATATCCTTAACTTTGCCGTAACCCTTTTGGTTCGCCAGATTCTTATTTTTGCTCTAGGTTCACGACCCAGCGGGTCTCTTTTATGCGTAGTATTTTTGACTATGTCTCCTCGGCAGTGGTGTGGAAAGTCTTCACCATCCATGGTGCTAAGTATCAGCCCACCGAAAATACCGCCTTGACTACAAACGGGTCCCTCATACGGGAGTCCACTTCCCTCGATCACCCGGAAGAATGATGCGCTGACTACTAGATCACCGACTTGGTAAACTTGCTTGACCTTCTTGTTAAATGCTCGATCATTCGCTTCGATAATCTGTCCATGGCGTATGGCCGCAGTCGCTTCTCATCAATCAAATTGATCGTCAAGGCGAGTCTCGACCCAATCGCCTCGGCCAACTCAAGGCCCCGGAGGACTCGTTGAGGGAATCTCGAACTCGATGGGTAGGACTTGCCCATACCGTACACAAGAGAGAAGGGGTTGCCTCCTGGATGTTCGTGATCGTGCGATAACCATGAAGAGCGAATGGTAACATCTCATGCCAATCTTTGTAAGTCATCGTCATTTTCAGATAATCTTCTTAATGTTCTTGTTGGCGGCTTCCATCAAGCGCCATTCATCTTAGGCCGATATGCGTAAGAGTTAGATGTTTGATCTTGAACCTGCGTAGTTCTACAGATCATCTGTTATTGAGATTAGAGCCATTATCCAGGATAATCCTTTCTGGAGTGCTGCATCGATGTATAAGATAATGTTTGATGAATCGAAACAACATTCTTGGTAATGATGCGAATCAGGTCGTTTCTACCCACTTGTGAAATAGTCAATTGCCACAAGGATGAAACGATGTCCATTGAAGTCAGGCTTGATTTCTCCAATCATGTCAATGCCCCACATTGCAAAAGGCCAAGGAGTCAAGAACATTCAGAGGTACTGAGGCACGTACTTTGTTCTATATTTGGTACTTGTGACAAGATCGAGCATAGCGGTGACAATCGCCCATGGTGGACCAATAGTAACCTCGTTTCGTAATCTTCTTAGCCATTGTGGTCCATCGTGGGTACCAAACGCTTTCGTAATTCTTCCATGATATGTTCATCGCTTTTCCGGTTACACAAATAAGTGAGCAAGTCGTGATTATGCTTTGTATAAGATGCCGTTGTTTAGGAAGAATTTGATGCAAATCTTCTCATGAACTTTTATCGCTGATGATGCCCTGCTGGGATTCTCGAGTCTCAAGATACTCTTCACGCCGTAGTACCAAGGTTTCTCTTCTCAGATCAAGCTCATAACAGATGCCGTTCTGCTGCTCTCAATGATGATCTGGGAGCCTCGTGGTCCCATCTAACCTTGAACATAGACGAGTAGCCAGCCAACTCACTCTGGGACGACTCGTAACATGCCTCGATGGTGGATGAGATCTGATGCTCGATCCCACCGCCTTTAATCGATCGATCACTAAAGTCAATCTCCATATACTTGCAAGAACTTGATTCTTAAGTCGATAGCAGCCTTTGATACCCATGATGCACGCCTGAATCCACCATGTTGTTAGTGCAATTGAAACATAATCGGCGGTGAAAGGTGTATGTCCACCGCAGGGATGTAATGATGGCGCCAATGCCATTGCGTGGCGCGCTTGAGGCTCCATCAAAACCCATGGTCCATCGATCCTTGTTCAGTCCTTCGTCTGGCCTCGGTTCTTCACAATCAAGAATTAGCAAAACATCTTCATCTCGAAATTAACCGCATAGACCGATAGTCATCTACGGCTTGATGAGCCAATGATCTGCACATAACTTCCTTTGATCTTTCGAGAAGTGTACCGATGTCATATTCGTCAAGATCATTTGCCATCTTCTATTCTTCCGAGAGACGGTTTCTCAAATATGTATTTTATCGATCCATCTTGAACAAGGTAGTGGAGTCAACATATATCGTCTTTAGTCGGCGAGCAGCCTAAGCCAAAGCGCGCAAGTTTTCTCAAGCTGAGTATCTTGTTTCACAACCGGTAAACTTTTTGCTAAGGTAGTATATTGCATGCTTTTTCTCGACTGCACTGGCCATGTTGCCCCAACACACACCCTATTGAGTTCTCTAACACTGCCAAGCACATGATAAGAGGTCTTCCTTCAACGGCGGCATCAGGATAGAGGATTCTAGGTACTCCTTGATTTTGTCAAAAGCTTATCCGCAATCGCCATTCCATTCTACTACTTGATCTTTCTTTAGTAACTTGAAGATCGCTCACAAGTAGCAAGTTAGATGTGCAATGAATCTGGCGATGTAATTCAATCCGCCCAAGAAACCTCTCGACTTCCTTCCCTGCGGGAGCTCGCATTTCTTGAATAGCTTTAATCTTGGCGGATCAACTTCAATACCTCTACCATCGACAACAAAACCCTAGGCGCTATCGATCCGACCCACAAGTGCACTTGTGGATTAAGTCTCACTATACTTCTTCAACCCACAAACAATTTCCGTAAATGGTCAAGATGCTCTTCGTCTGTGATCGAGCTATCATGTCGCCGACGAACCTCTATCTCGTGATGAATCATGTCATGAAATAATGTCACCATAGCATTGATAAGTGTCGTTTCAAATTAAACGGCATAACCTTGTAAAATGTAGTACCCCACCGTAACAAAAGTAGTCTTCCATGTCTTCGAGCCATTTGATCTGATTGTAACCGAGAAACCATCCATGAAGGAGAAAACTTTAGCTGAGCGGTGTTGTCAACCGTAACATCAATATGAGGAAGTGGAAAATCATCCTCTGACTCGCTTTTTCAGATCTCTGTAATCCACACACATTCGTATTTTACCATCCTTCTTAGGTAACGAACCACATTTGCAACCCATCATGGATAAGAAGTAACAATTAGAAAACCGCATTGAACTGCTTCAACTTCGGCTTTGATTTTATCCGACATCTCAGACGCATACGATTTAACCTTCTGTTTCATCGAGAAAACCTTCTGGCAATCTATGTACCATAATATCAATGTTCAGACCCGCATGTCTTCGTGATGACCAAGCAAAACCTCAATATAGTCTCGTAGCATCTAATCAACCTTTCTTTAACACTGCTCAAGACCCGGCCCTATCTTGATCTCTTTTTGTCTTCATCGCATCTAAATTCACAACCTCAACTTGCTCTTCGTGTGGTCAGTATCACTGATCTTCTTGGCCGTAGCAACTGACAAGTTCTCCTCGAACCTCACAATCTTCCTCACTTTCGCTTTTGGTAGATCTGGATTATCGGGTCATATTTAGCACTAGCATAGCTGTTATTAACGAGATTCGGAGTGATTTTGCAGTGTATCACGTGGGTGTGTGTAAGAAACACATAGCTCTTTGAAGGGGTGATAAAGTAAAAGAAAGAAAAACACAATTGAATGCAAAATTCCAACGAATTTATTGAATGAAATACTTAAATGATGTGAGCAATAACCCTCAAGAACGAGCCCTAATGCCCCGCAAGGCACCAGGCTTTAGAGTTTATTGTTCAAAACATAAAGAAAATATGAAAAGCAAACAAGACAAAAATAATTACTCCTGACTAAAGGAGATTGGTATGAAGTCTTCAGCCTTCCAACTCACGAGCCCATGATCCGGAGTTCGAAGATCCATTGCGGATGTCAAGTCGTTGTCGCCGCCTCTCTATAGCATGGATTCCACTGGCCGATGCGAAAGGAAGTTGGCCGGCACGCTCGCTGGCGTATCATCTTCCGACCTTTGATAGTGAAGCCTAAACCAGCCTTGTCAAACGGAAAGGAAGATCGTGAGTTGACCCCAAATGGCACTACCTCCTTCAACCTGCAGCCTGAGCATCCTTAGCGAGACCATTCTAGGCGGAACTTGTGTAACCTCAGAGTAACGGGAGAGTCAACTGTGCATGACTGGGACTGT
>CM038794.1:5129114-5436560 GCA_021764765.1 Vicia sativa
ATAAAAGTCGGTGGCGACTCTTGCTATCCGCACATTTGCGATACAAAATCCACAAAAGTCAGTTCACCGTATTACAGATACCCAATTTTTCTCATGGATCAATCGAGGATCGACCAATTAGGGTTTTGATCGAGCATGAGAATTCTCTGACTTTTTGAACAAGAAATGACTTTTTTGGATAGAGATTAGTCATCATATCTTAGATACAACATCTTGACCTAATTTCTGGATTCAAAACATCACAGAAGTTCATAGACTTCATCAGTCAATTTCTGAATCATCTGATAAAATTTCATCTACACAGAAAAGTCAAACTTTGACTTTTGGTCAAATTTTTCAAAACAAAACTTTTTCAAATATCAAAATACTTCAAATGATCCATCATGATCATAAAAATCAAAGAATTTGAAAAAGTCAACAAAAGTCAAAAGTTTTCACACTTAGAAAAATTTCTAAGTGTTGAAATTTCTTATTTTTCAAACTTCATGCCATTTTTCACCTAGTTCCAATTTGAATTGGAAAAACTCAAAACATGAAAGTTGTAGCTTGTGAAACAAGCTTTCCAAAATGTCTAAGAACTCTCAAATCCATGGAGTCTAGCTATACTTTTGAAATTGAAACATAAGGCTTCATGAAACTTGATTTTCAAAATCCAAAACTTCAATTATAGGTCATTTTGAGTTTTCTTCATCTAGAAGCAACATAACCATGCCAAATGGATGATTGAGCTGATAAATATCAGCTAGATATAATTGAGATGAGATAGGATCAAAATGAGATTTTCACACATGGTAAAAAGAGGAAGCTTCCTTTTGCTTTTTACAAAAGTTATTCTTACCCCTTAAGCTATCTTTGATTTACCAAAAGCTTGTACTTGTTGCCTAACATTTCAGAACCATTTGCCTATAAATTGATCACTAATTCAAGTTCAAAACTACACCAAAGCATTGCAAATTCATGCTTTCTCATTTCTTTCTTCAAAATCAAGAAACATGATGCATTTTTGAAAAACTTGCAATTTTTAAATTCAGTGAAAATCATGATAAACTTTGGTGTCAAACACATTCTAAAATCAATTTGAAACATGTTTGAATCATAAAATCAACCCAAGAACAAGTGGAAACCAGATTTGAACTTCATATTCTCAAACTTTCCAAAACTGCCATATGATTCGAGTTTGAAGTTTGGCTGGATTAAATTATGTTGTGATCACTCTAACACCTTCCCTATACCTCATGTATATGATCCAGATCAATAGCCAGCATCTGTAACAACTCTAACCAAGAAATCGAGTTCCATTTTTCAGTCTGTGCAGGTAGACTTGGCTGGGGAGTTCCAAGGCAATTCAAGGTAAGCAGATCATTCACACAGCTTCCATACATGCCGATGATGCTCAAATGATCCACAAACAAGTTCTGGAAACACTCTAATACCTTCTTCGATTCTCACTTGAACAGGTATGAACACCAACTTCGAACTCTATGATTCCTTGCATCAATTGAAAAAAACTCATGGCCGTTTTGTTTCTGCACTTATAACGATCAATAGCCCTCAATAAAATCAAAGAATCATCAACTATGTATCATTTAATTTGAAATTTTCAGTTTAGGGTTCATAGTGTTCTTCAAAACCTAAATCGTTCTGGGCTTAAAATAAATGCAATTAACAAGTACTATCGTGTTCGTGATGAAAAATCGAGCAAGTTTCATTTTTACATCATTGATTTTCATTGAGAAACGAAGATGGTAGCTTGGATCATGGAATCTGAAGATCAAAACGATGAAGAACACTGCGCGCGTGTTCTTGGTTTTTTTTTCAAATTCAAATATTCCAATCTTTTACCTACACGTGTTATTGTCCACTAAACATCAAAGCGTGTTTGGCTCGATGGTAGATAGCTTGCCTTTAGTCTCTCTCGCCACGTATTCACCCTTTGGTCATGGGTTCAACTCCGTAGGGACCATTTCTTTTCAAACTTTTCCAATTTTTCATGTTTTTTTACAAAACTTTCACAATTTTTTTGACCAATCAAAACTCCTTATTTTAAGGTGATTTTTTAAACACTTGTCAATAAATACATCTATTTTATGATAGTGCAAAAATTTTCAGAAAAAACTTTCATCTGATTATATTTTAATCGAGCCGAAAACGACGTTCTGAACACTTTTCAAACCTCCTTTTAAGGTGAATATTTCAAGTTTTCGACTTCCGATTTTTTCCAAAGCTTTTCATAAATAAACCTTACATTTCAAAAACACTTTCAAATCATTTTTCAAAACTTTTCATCAAACTTGCATCTTTTTACCATGATCGATCCGATTTAAACGATAAAACCGATTTCGTTTTCTCTCGAATTTCTCTATCGATCATGGGCCTCCCTCACGGTGTAAGTCCCATAACATTCTTTTATGTACATATTTTTTCCTTGTACATACCAAAAACATTCTTTTATGTACATAATTATTTCCTTGTACATATCAAATTTTCATCTGTACATAACACAGATACTTTTTATACTCAAGTATAGACAAACTTCGATCGTTTGTTTTCACATCACTTGTGTATACACAAACCAACATTCTTTTATGTACATACATACCTTTTCCTTGTACATATCAATTTCTTTTTCATACAAACTTTTATCTGTACATAATACAGATACCTTTTACAGATAAACCTCGATCGTTCATTTCCGTTTCATCTGTATATACACTGAATACCATTGGTATTGAAAGGAGCATTATTCCCTGTGAAACTACTTTCAAATCAATGGGCCACCCTTATGGTGTAAGTCCCAACCCTCCTATGTACATCCATCTTTGTCTGTACATAAATAGCTCGTTCGTGTACATATTCATTTCCTTGTACACAGTTCAAACTTGTAAATAATCAAGTTACGCTCGTTTTAAACGTTCGTTTCACAGACACGTGTTTATATTTCCTTCATAAACTCCTGTAAATAAATATCATGCATTGTTTATATTTCCTTCATAAACTCCTGTAAATAAACATCATGCATTGTTTATATTTCCTTCATAAACTCCTGTGAATACATATCACACACACACACCTGTTTATACAAACTATCTAATTATAACATAACAATTAGACTAATCAATAGGTTCCCCACAGTTATAGCCTCCGCTTGGGCTTCATACAAGACAATTCATCATCAGCATGAGTTTAGCCACCGCTTGGGCTTCATACAAGACAATTCATCATCAGCATGAGTTTAGCCTCCGCTTGGGCTTTATACAAGATAACTCATCCCCAGTTGAGTTTAGCCTTCTCTTAGGCTTTGTACAAAGAAACTCATTCATCTGAGTTTAGCCTCCGCTTAGGCTTCATATAAGACAACACTCCCCTGTTGAGTCAGCCTCCTCTTGGGCTTCGTTCAAAAGAACTCCTTATTGAGTTTAGCCTTCTCTTGGGCATCATACAATGAAAGAGATAGGAAATCTCTCTACAGCCTCCTATTGGGCTTCCAATACAAAGAATCACCCACGCTAAGATAGAACCCTGAAAGGATGGTTTCCCGGTGAAATCACTTTCAAAATCCCCAGAGAGTAAAATTTCCCGGTGAAATTGCTCTTAATTCCAAAAGGATGGTTTCTCGGTGAAATCCCTTTTAAGACAAAGCCAGCCATACCCTATAGCTTCCTCTTGAGCTTCATACAAGGACCCTCGATGACCCTCGATGACCCTCGGAATGCCTCCTCTTGGGCTTACAATACAAGGACCCACGGGCTTCTTAAAAGCATCCCTTTAATCCAATTAATTTCTCCTAGAGATTTAGACATCTATCATCTCTATGGAAGAAGTATCTCATCTATCACATCACATACAGTCAAAAACTTTTCAAAAACTTTTCAAACTATTTTCAAACAAAAAAACATCTCTTAACAGTAAGTGGTAACGCTTGTACACTCAAGCCAAACACCCAATGCTTACAGTTAAAAGATTCAATCATCTTTTTTTCAAACATCTTTCTTAAACATGTAAGTGGTAACGCTTGTACACTCAAGCAAAACACCTATAACTTACGACGAAAGATTTTAATCAGTCAAACTTTTCAAAAATATATGTGATCAAATAGATTAGATACATTTTTCATTAAGATGACATTTATGCATCTCTTACTAACATCCGTTGCTTTCCACTAGCATAAGTGGGAACTACGATTGCTCTGACTTTCTCAACATCCTTTTGAGAATACGTAGGCACAAGGTCTCATCCTTGCCGAGCAAATTTCTTTCTCCCTCAGACCAAACAAACCATAGATCCTTGTAGATCCGAGCTACAAATGCTCTGATTCCCACTAGGGGATATGTATGCAGAAGATCCACAGATCTTTGCGAGCACAATAATAACAAAACACTAGAATCCCACATAATCTCTCATTTTAAAAATCCAAAGGAGAAACTTTCCCAATCATAGAAATAGCAATTAAAACACACAAACATATCAAACATATTCATATATAAAGCTATAGATAACTATATATATTTAGGGTGCTCCATCTATTCCCTTTATATAACAATCCCCTTACTCGAATCTCCCCGATGCGTTGCGTCTAGTTTGCGCTAGTCGTTCGCATACCAATATCAATTGAGGGTATTTCACCTTTTTCATAATCATTAAATCATCTTTCTTGTGTTGAAAATAATAAAGCTTGATGCTCATGGCATCTTTATAAACAAATCAAAAGAGTAAATCGTTTCGAGCGGAGAATCCAATTCACGTTCGCATCCTCTGGCGTCACCTTTAAGCGAGGAAAAATGCCGACTCTGGGGAGTCGCTGAAATTTTGATTTTTTAAAAAAAAGCGTTACTCGCTCGAGAGCATCAAGTTTTTGTTTTCAAAAGAAAAGAAAGGGATAAGCTTTCATGTTTTGCATATATCTTTTCTTTATTGTGTGTTTCGCGATTTCATCTAATGGAAAGAAATCCTAACCGGTTTAAGAAACATTTTAAGATCTAGGTGGAGGTATTAATCGTGAGAAGTTCAATGCTTACGGTTAATATCTCCTTCGGTGGAGGTTGTCTTGAGGGTATTGTGTTTAGCAAGTAATTGAAGACATTTGTACTTCGAGGAACTTAAGAAGCTGAGTGGGCTGTAGAACACATAAACCATCCTGGCCATTAGGATGTAGTGCAGAGATTATTCGGGCGTAAGCCTAGAGTAATTGTCATGCGAGACTACGATCAGGCGAGTTCCTCTTGAAAAATATTATTGGACCATCGAGTATTCAACAAATTCGATAATATTTCAAAGAGGAGTGTTGAGCCTGTATTATCAGTAGAACCCGTTTCACAGATGAATAAGCCCATAGAACTTAACCACGTTGATTCTTATCGTTGGCTTCATGCTCGTGACTTCGAACGCTTGATCGTGTGTATAACTACTAACCATGTTTTCCGCATTCATGCATTCATTCATTCATTCAAAAAAAAAAACTTCATTTCTCTTCCCATTTCCAAAGAATTTAGAGATTTTTTCTTTGTAAAATATTTTAGGTTAGAGTGATGGACGTCAGAGGAAGATTCACCAAAAGATACAGTTTTAGAATTCCTGACGTAGGAAAGTTAAAAGAGTTAGCATCCTTGGTAGAAGATCCCTCGGATTTCAGAAAATGCTATGGAACTCTTTTAACTATTCTGAACGCTAACGTTGATGAAGGACTTCTCAAAACTTTCGTTCGATTCACGATCGATCTATCATTTGTTTCACTTTCCCTGATTATCAGTTGATGCCTACTTTGGAAGAGTACGCGCATATCTTAGGTATCTCAGTATCAGAAAAAGTGCCTTTCAATGGTTTGGAAGCCATTCCTAAGTCACCAATCATTGCAACAATGACTCACATAAAGAAATCTGAGATAGACAAAAACCTAACTACCAGAGGAAAACTATTAGGACTGACTCCAAAGTTCCTAATGGAGAAGGCTCTCAAATTCTCGGAAGCTGGTAGTATGGTAGCCTTTGAAGCTATTTTAGATTTACTCCTCTACGGATTGGTGTTGTTTCCCAACGTCCCAAATTTCGTTTATATCAACGCCATAAGGATCTTTCTGATTGGAAATCTCGTTTCCACCCTGCTTGGTGACACGTACGTCTCTATTCATCATAGGAATCGTCAAGGAGACGGAACTATCGTGTGTTGCGTACCTCTGTTTTTCAAATGGATTACCTCACATTTGCCTAAATCTCCTATCTTCCGTGAAAATAAAGACGAGTGGCATTGGTCTCGAAGAATCATGTCTCTCACAAACGACGATATCCATTGGTATACCTTAGTAGACAATGAGATGGAAATCATTGAGAGCTGTGGAGAATTTGCCAACGTACCCTCATTGGTACGAAAGGGGGAATCAACTACAACCCATTTCTAGCGAGACGTCAGCTCGGATACGCAAATTCTGGTAAACCTTTTGGTTTTACAGTAGAAAGCTACTTCTATCATGAAGGAGAGGATTCCCAGGGATTGAAAGCTAGGATGATCAAAGCTTGGCATCACATCCGAAGGAAAGAAAAAGGGAAAGCAAAGAATTGTGTAGCCATGGAAACCTACACTTCTTGGGTAAAGAAAAGAGCGAAGGAATTTCGAATGCCTTACGCTTATGAGGATCCCATGTTCTCAATCGCTTCCAAATCAACAGATTTTCCCGTCGAAGCTGTGGGAGAATACCAAGAAGCCTTGACCAAGATAAGGTTTGAGAAAGAAGCCTTGGAAAACAAATTCCTTAAGACTAACCTTGAGAATGAAAAACTCAAGAAGCAAGTCAAAGAGCATGAAAAGACGCTCTACTTCCAGGATGAATGGCTCATGGAGAAGGATGAGAAGATTCGCCAGAAGGATAACGTAATCCAGATATACGTCAAGGAAAGGAAAAGAAAGCTTGAGGAAATGACAACCAGCGATCCCGCTCCCAACGAGTGGAAGAGAGTCATTAGCAAGCTAAAAGCCGAGAAAGCCGAACTAAAAGCTCACTATGGGAAGGAAATCCTAAAGCTGAAGCTGCATCAAGCCTTTGGATCATCATCCGACGAAGACGTTTAATTAGTTCAATTTAGTTTGTAATTTTATCATTTATTTTATCATTTGTGTGAGAAATGCTCCAACAAAAAACAATTGTTGTAATCTTCCTTCATTAATCAATAAAATTCGTATTTTCCATCCAAATATTTGCCAGAAATATCTCTTTTAGCATAAATTCTTTGGAAATATTTCTTTACAATCATATTCATGCATCATACTTTGCATTTAAGTCTAATGTCTAGAGTCTGACACTTGAACAGTTTCATACTTGAACAGCTTGAACAGTTCGAACAGATAGAAAGATCGTCAAACTGTCGCGTCTTAGAGTTTCTCGACCGCATTCACAGCCAACTCGAACGTACGATACGAGATCAAAAAGAAGGAAAGTAATGGAGGGATTTGAACAAGAGAATGCTGAACTTCATAGTACAGTAACTACACTACAAGAAGAAGTGGAGAGACTCACATCTTTGGTCAACTCACTTGCCACAGCGCAAAGTCAACAAGCAGCATCGAGCAGTCAAAATCAACCAGCAATTTCCGAGGATACTACTACTCCAGTTTCAACTGCTGCAGGTAGTAGCTCACTCTTCAGTATGCCAGAAGGCTATCCATGGGGCATGCCTTTCAACTTTGGCATCGGAATTCGCCAACCGACTTCTCAAACAACCTCGCTTGAAATACCTACTTTGCAACAAAACTCTGCTCCGCAACGTGGAATAACTCTTCCACAAGTAACAATGTCGGTTTCTCAACCAATCATGACAAATTCAGCTTCTGTAGTGCACGCTACCTTGGACGAAGAAGTTCACCACACTCCAGGCAGTAACACGAATTCCCGTGTGTTGCACCCCAAAATTTGCCCTCCTATCTCGAATTTATCTGGCTTAGGCTTCACGTTCATCTGCATACGCGTCCATTAGGCCATTGACATTAAACAGTCATTCATCCATTGCATATGCATCATTTCATCGTATTTAAATTGACCAAAAGTTAGTTTAAATCGATATTTGCGTCGTTTTATAGTTATAAAATACCCGATATTTCACTTTATTCATTTTTATCTTCTTACCTGTTTATTGTATCGTTTTAAGTTGATTATATGTCGATGATATCAATATTTCGATTTTACAAACAGACTGCTAAAAGCAATTCGACATCAGTGAAAATTAGCGGGAAAATATTTCAAACTTTCGCCTCTAACTCACTGCTTTATGAACCTACGTGTCGCGTAGATCATGAAAATGTGATCTCTCTAATTTTTCGATACATTTCGAAGTTTTGTTTGTGACCGTAAGTGTTTTAAAATCAGATATTTTTTATTATCGTTTTATTTCAATTTTAATTATTTCGATAATTTTTCTTTAATCTATTAAACCCGCAGTTTATTTTAATATGTTTATTTAATTTTTTCGGATAATTATTGTCCGAACTTTTGCCATTTTTGACAATTTTAAGTGTCTAATTTTTATCTCCAAAAATTAAAACAAAAATATGTTTGAGTAGATTATTTTTTATCTTTTGGGCTTTGAGGCCCATTTTATCAAAAGGGTATTTTAGACATTATCAAAAATTGCTAAACCCTAATTTATTGGGTATAAATACATGTTATATTACTGTTGCAAGAGGGGACCGAAAATGTGAGGGGGGCCAATTTGAAAAGATTGGAAGCGGAACAATTGGAGGCTGACAAAAACAAAATTATAAAAAAAATAGAAACATCATCTTCCTCTGTTGAGGAACCCATCCTCGACCCATCTCCATTTCCATCTCGCTGCTATCCCACCGTTCAATCCACTCTTCCGCCTTACTCCCAGCCGCGACAGCCACCATACTCTCCATCCATTCTCACAGCCACCCATTTCCTCCTTCATTATCGCCGTAAACCCTCAACTACACACCGCGACCCTCATCTCCAACCTCCCGCGTCCATATCGTCACCTTCGAAACCTTCCTCTAATCTCCATTCACCGTAAATCCGCCACTACCCCCTTTCATCCTTCTCACCCACATCTCTCCATCCATCTCCTTAACCCTCTCACTGTTAAAACCCTCCTTCCTCTTTCAAAAGCTCACACTCCATTGCCGTCCAAACACACTTCCAGCCGTGTCCTCCAACACCCAAACCGTAATCACCATCACCTACTTCCACTCTCATCTCTTCGTCCCCGTCTGCTACATCTCCTCATCCGACCACACTCCTCACCGCCGTTAACACCCAACATCCTTCTTCATCTTCCCGTCCCTCCATCTGTCCTCCAAACCCTCACATAACCATCGAACCACCCTCACTGTTACAACTCCATCTGTTTCTCACCCAGCTACAGACCCATCGTACTCTCTCCGTTTCTCACTCACTGTCCTCACAGAAACCCTCTCCACCGTATCACTTCTGCTTCCTCTCACATACATCCACTTGCCGAAGCCGACTCCCTCTCATCGACAGCTGCTTCTGCCATCACAGTCCCTCCGTCAGCTTCACGATCTCGTTCAATACAACAGCGGCGACTGGTTCCAGTAACATAGATCCTTGAATCAGTTCCGTCACCATCTTAATACAGCAGCAACGCCAACAATATCGACCCGTATCAGCTTCAAACTCGCATTTCGTTTTTACACGTTTCGACATCAACAAACTCAACTACGTTTAGGTAACTTTCAATCTGCCAGGGATACCGTGTATTGTGATTGCATGTTAACTAAAGTACTATGCCATATGGATGTTGAAATGTTTCTTCTTAAAGATGTTGTTTAGTTTGATACAATAGACAATACTATGCAATTTGGTTTGACAGGTTTGGAGTTATAGAAATTGGTTGTGTCAATACCATACTGTTGTTTTGCTTGTGATCGATTTTATTTTGACATTAGGGAAGTCAGTTGTGTTAGTGCTGTTGATGTTAAAAAATAACAGT
This sequence comes from Vicia sativa, assembly GCA_021764765.1. Lineage (NCBI taxonomy): Eukaryota > Viridiplantae > Streptophyta > Magnoliopsida > Fabales > Fabaceae > Vicia > Vicia sativa. Next base: position 5,139,068 of record CM038794.1, read on the forward strand.
TTGAGTTTGATATTGTTTCGAATTGTTGGTGTGAAAGTGTTGCAGAATTCACTATGTCTTTCCTATTGGTTGCTGCCCGAATTGTTAATTGTATAAATTTCGGTATCAAATTCAATGTAATATCATGTTTGATTGAGATAATTTTGAAGAAACGTCGATGACATTTTGGTTGTGTTTGAGTTGAGTTTGAATGAGAATATAATACCGTTTGTGTGTCTTGTTTGCTTTGAGTATGTTTGAGTCTAATGCTGCAGTTTTTGATTGATAATACTCTTCAATTGTTATCAAACTGTGTGGAGATTTGTGATGTCAATGCGTTGTTTTGAGTTAATTTCTTTGAAATCAAATATCATGATAGAATCAATTGAGAGTTGTGATAGGCGATGTGTTATTATTCGTGAATTGGGTTTAAGTTTTGTATGCTTGGTTCCATTCAATTTGAAGAGGATATTAATGAGGTTTGGATACAATCCGAGTTTAAATTCAAGAGGTAATTCGGTAGACATTATTTTGTTGATTCCATTTGTGCTAAACATACTTGAGATTGATTTTTTGAGCTTTTATTTCGATCTTACTAGTTGCTGCCCGGTTATTGATAAGAGGTTAAGAACTTGCTTTAATTTACTACTTTGTTCGTTCTTGGTTCAATTTGAGATAACATGAGTTCATGCATACTTGTTATTTGGTTTTGATGATTAGAATGTCGTATCGTACCCGGAGATACTTAAAACTTTCATGAGATCTTAGTTTCTAATTCCTTTTACCATGTACTTTCTTGATCCATAAAATACATGTATGTTTGATTTTGGTTTTCATTTAGCTCATTTCAATTCCTCATGTGATTACTAAATTTTGCTCTTTGGTTGATGCAAGTTCTTAAATGGCTCATGTTTCATTCGATTTTAATTATAAGTCTTGTTTAATAACACATGTTCTAAGTATTGCAATTCTGTCTCATTTATTTTTATCATACTCATGCTACTAACCAATTTGTTTGTTGTGAAGGCATTCAAGAAAAGTCCAATCATCATTTCCTCTTAGCATATATACTTTTCTTCCTCCATTTACATTTTTATTATAATTATTCTACTACTTCAATATAATATTTAGTTATGTATTTTTAGTATTGTAAATACAATTATATAGTATTTCTATTTTATATTTAATATTGTAAATACAATTATACTTTTTTTATTTATATATTTTATTTGGTTCATTTTATAAATTCAATTACATTTTAATCATTATTTTTGTGTTACGATTTCGAATTTGGAATTTAATTCAACCTTCGGATGAATTTAAACGCAAATATCTATTCTAACCAATCTAATACATACTTGAGCATTGCAACATTCTCCGCATAGTTTTTGTTTGTATCTTGAGTAATGTAGGAATCTTCATTTGATATTCATTCGATTCATCAAGCCTTATCCAATCTTGAAGACTACTTGGAGCTCAACTCTTGCACAACATAAGAGCTATTTAATTAATTAATTCGATTTGGTTGTAATAGCTTAGGATTTATTTCCTTGTGTATTCTAATTACCGTTTAATTACGCGTCATCATATTAGAACACATAGCCTCCTCTTGGGCTCTTCATCAAAGAAGCAGGTAAACATACACAATGCACACCTGCACACATTTATAGTTTGGTCCTGGGCTTTTCTACAGCGACAACTATTCGATCGATTGTTCCAATCGGTCGTTTAGAATACTAGTGTCACGCTAGTCCCACTTTTAGGAGCATACATAAAGCCACCTTGTATGGGCTCGCTTGTTTTCCTAATAACCCCTAAAACACTTTCATATTAAATTAATTAATTGAATTTGTTTTCTTTAAATCAATTTTTCTACCAAAACAAAAAAAACATAGTGTTATGGTACTTAATTAAATTGTTAGAGGTTCGCCCAACGATTTAATTAAAATGTAAAGTATTTGGGCCATTAGAGGGTAACCCAATGACTTGAATACTTTATTCCGTACACTTGAACATTTAAAACACTTTCAAATTAAATTAATTAATTGAATTTGTTTTCAAAAATCAATTTTTCTACAAAAACAAAAAAAAAAACATAGTGGTATGGTATCTAATTAAATTGTTAGAGGTTCGCCCAACGATTTAATTAAAAATGTAAAGTAAAGTATTTGGGCCATTAGAGGGTAACCCAATGACTTAAATACTTTATTCCATAACATTTAATAAAAGTGAACTTTGTTTCACCTCACTCCTTTCATAATAAAGATTTTGGATGAGAGATGATTGGTTGACCTCAATCACCAATCTCGAGTATTGAATCGTTAGAGGACCTCCCAACGTTTTGGTACTCGTCATCTACGATTAAAATCAATTCAACCCATTCAAATGCCTTTTCCGCTCATACGCGGTCATCAAAAACATTTTCTTCTAAAATCAACACAACCAATCCAAGACATTTTCAACAAGAACTACGGAGTTTTGACTTTCCCATTGCACGAGGGAATACGTAGGCACGCGGTTTCGAAACCGTGTCAAACTCAAAATAATAATAAACAAACCATGTTTCATTCTTTCTTAGTTTTTGATCATTAATTAGAAGATGGCATTTTTACTTTAAACACACAAACATGCGCGAACTAAATGGGTCACATCGAGTACGATGGACGTAAGGGGTGCTAATACCTTCCTCTTGCGTAACCGACTCCCGAATCCATCCTTTTTGGTCGTAGACCGCCTTATCCGATTCTTGTGGGTTTTATCTATATTTCCCCGTTCTTTCTAGAACAAATAAAATTAGGTGGCGATTTCATTGTTTTTGAAAATTCACATTTAAATGATATTTTTGAAAATCGAGTTGCTTCACCGTGGTTCAATGGAGAATCTCCAGGAACAACTCCTCAAAATGCAGCTAGAGATAAAAACGATTCGAGGGAAAGAATTGTTTGGGAAAAACGCCCAGGATCTTTGCTTAGTTCCTCGCGTAAGAATACCTGCAAAATTCAAAGTCCCTGACTTTGAAAAGTACAAAGGGAACTCCTGTCCGCAAAGTCATCTCACGATGTATGCCAGGAAAATGTCCACCTACAATGAGGATCATCAGTTACTAATCCATTACTTCCACAGGACAGCCTCACCGGTGCCGCACTGAAGTGGTACATGGGTTTAGACAGCACGAATATCCAAACATTTAACGACTTAGGCGAGGCCTTCGTCCAGCAATATAAGTTCAACTTGGATATGGCTCCTGATAGGGATCAACTTCGCTCCATGTCTCAAAAGGAAAGAGAGACATTCAAGGAATATGCGCAACGATGGAGGGAAATTGCTGCCCAAGTCAACCCACCATTGGAAGAAAAAGAGATGACTAAGGTATTCTTGAATACTCTAGGCTCATTCTACTATGAGCGAATGATCGCTAGCGCTCCCGGAGATTTCACCGAAATGGTAAGCATGGGAATGCGATTAGAAGAGGGGGTTCGAACCGGACGCCTAACCAAGGAAGCAGGATCTTCTAGTGGAACTAGAAAAATTGTAACTGGCTTTCCAAAGAAAAAAGGACATGACGTAGGAATGGTATCCCGAGGGAAACCACGCAAGAATGTCATTCAACAACGACAGGTAGCTGCCGTAGCACCCGCCGTCAACCCAACTCTAAACACAGGAATTGCTCCGCAATTTCAACAAAATCAACAGCCTCGTCAACAGGCTCAGCAGTTAACAACCAAAATCGTACGCCTCGGGTCACTCAGTTCGATCCAATCCCAATGACGTACACAGAACTTTATCCTGTGCTAATAGAAAGAAATCTGATACAAACAAGGTTACCGCCTCCAGTTCCTGAAAAATTGTCGTGGTGGTACAAAACAGTCGTATCTTGCCCTTTTCACCAAGGGGCACCAGGCCATGACCTCGAGCATTGCATAGCATTAAAGGCAGAAGTACAGAAGTTAGTAAGGACTAATCTTCTTTCCTTCAAGAATACGAGCCCAAACGTGCAAGCCAATCCGCTTCCCATTCACAGCAGACATTCAGTAAGTTTGATACTGAGAAATACAGACAGGTACCTTGTCATGAACGTGAACTTAATCAGAGGGAACTTGGTACATCTTCATGATACGTACAATTCAATGAGCATCTTCGCTAAGCATGATTACTCAGCTTGCAACATTTGCTCCAAGGATATTCAAGGATGTTCCACCATAAGAGCAGATATCCAGCATTTGTTAGACACTAGTGATTTACAAGTTTACAGAAACAGAGATGACCATGACGTAAATACAGTAGGGCATTTTCCGCATGAGCTTTTAGTCTCAGATATCAACTCGGAAAATCCCGAAGTAAACGTTGTGATCCCTTATTTCAACATACCCGAGCATGTGGAGATCGCGTACAATGGTTCCAGCATTCCAACATCTCCTTTGGTGATTTGCCCACCTGGTCCTGTTCCATACAGTTCTACCAAAGCAATTCCTTACCAATACAATGCAACCCTGATAGAAGATGGGAAGGAGAAACCCATGCCTACACTTCCAGCTAATGTCAATATAACAGAAATCGGACGAGTAACGCGAAGTGGACGAGTACACGCTCCATTACCACCAAGATTGCCTGCAGCTCCTGTTGTTAGACAGAACCCAATTAGCATATTTGCTGAGAATCCTACAACGATTCCCATTGTTAACCCAAGCACAAATATTGGTTCTACTGATAGAACCAACATCAACTCAGACTTTGAAGAGATACTAAAACTGATCAAGAAAAGCGAATATCGAGTCGTAGATCAACTAATGCAGACTCCTTCAAAGATTTCGATACTGTCCTTACTCCTCAACTCCGAAGCTCACCGAGAAGCTTTGATGAGAGTACTAGACCAGGCTTATGTGGATCACGATGTGACTACAGACCAATTTGGAGGGATCGTCTCCAACATAACAGCCTGCAATAATCTGAGTTTTAGTGACGAGGAACTTCCGGAAGAAGGGAAAGATCACAACTTGGCCTTGCACATCTCGATGATTTGCCAGTCAGATTCCCTGTCCAATGTATTGGTGGATACGGGTTCATCTTTAAATGTAATGCCAAAAACGACGCTCGCTCGTTTAGCTTACAAAGGAACGCCAATGAAGTTCAACGACATAATAGTAAGAGCTTTCGATGGATCAAGGAAGTCAGTTATTGGGGAAGTTGATCTCCCGATGACAATTGGCCCGCACACTTTCCAAATTACATTCCAGGTCATGGACGTACCAGCTGCTTACAGTTGCTTACTAGGAAGACCTTGGATCCACGAGGCAGGAGCAGTAACTTCTACTCTCCATCAGAAATTAAAATTCACAGTAAACGGAAAGTTGGTGACCATCAGCGGTGAACAAGCTTTGCTTGTAAGCCATCTGTCCAGTTTCTCTTTCATCAAGGCTAATGACATTGAAGGGGCACGTCTCCCCGAACATCCATTAGAAGATGAATCTACCATCAAAAACAGATCATCTATCTCTTCATATAAAGAAGCGACACGAATGGTGAAAGATGGCAATATTCAAGGATGGGGACAAGTAATTAAACCTGTCAACAACGGAACAAAAGCCGGACTCGGGTTCACACCTGTATTCTCCCAGAACAAACCAAAGGATGAAGCACTTCCCCCGATCAAGGAAGTATATCATTGAAGAACATGAAGACGATCCATCTGAATCTGAAGAGTGGAGCACTTATTTGAATAGCCCTGAATATGTGTCTCAGGAGGAATCATATGCACCGACTGATCGATTCAAAGACATGTCCTTGCAGCAACGTGAAAATCCACCAGTCCCTGCTGAAATTTGGGATACCTTGGGAGAACCAAGTGGCAAATTCGACTACATGGTGAAATACACTGCGCCAGAAAGCTCGAAAATTCGAATCGAAGATATCCAGCCTACGGGATGGGGTGATGACTTTGAATACCCTAGTCAACCAGAGGAGGAATACTCGTCTTCTCAAATTAATCAACAGATCGAGATCCCAAACGAAGATCTCTGCTTCAACACGTCTGTGGAATTCACCAAGCCAGATCCTGGTTATCACTATGTGAACATGATCACTGAAGATCAAGAGTACGACTCGGGATACGATCTAGAAAGTGTTGCCGACAACGAGTCTCTTCACTCAGAAGACTGGAAGGAACATCCCCAGAATTCAACACAAAGGTCAACAGGAAGTACCCATGCTGTATCCCATACTTCCCGATCTGTTAATCAAGAAGATCGCTTCAACAGCACAAAGGGCAAGGGCCATCGTCCAGAGTCTTCAAAGCCTGCTCAGCCAGCAATCAAAGTCTACTCAAGGGTTAAACCAAGCGGAAAATTACCCGAGTACCTCGACTTCCAAGGAGTTCGTCATTACTGGAAACCTGTTGAAGTTAGGACTAATGTTCATAGCTCTAAGTAGTTTATTTTTGCTTTTTGTTTTGAACTCTCGTTTTGCCCAAAGCGAAGAGATGTTTTATAGGGCTTAGCTTTTAAATAATTTCTCTTTGTCTTGCCCAAGACAAATGAGTTTGTATTTTAGGGCCTTGTTCATATTGTGAATCATAAATAAAACGCGTTGTTTTGTTTCCACACTCTGTGTTTATTTTCATTTGTACCCTTTTCTGGAAATGATAATCCTAAAAAACACAATAAAAAAAAATCTTCAAAAAAAATTTTATAATGAAAAAATTAATCTGCATACACTTTCACATTAACTTTAAAAAAAAAATGATAAAAACTTTTTCTTAATCAAACATAAATCAAAAATGCAGATTAAACAGATGGACAAATCCATTGAAAGCAGTAACTCTACGCTCTTTCTCAACTCTGAAATCCCCTGTGAAGTCATCGAGGAAGAAATTGAAGAAGAGATCCCCGATGAAATTTCTCGACTACTTAAGCACGAGGAAAGGATCATTCAGCCTCACAAAGAACCTCTAGAAGCAATCAACTTGGGTTCTGAGGAAGATAAAAAAGAAGTAAATATTGGAGCTTCACTCAACAGCAGTGTCAAGAGCAAATTGATAAATCTTCTCAAAGAATATGTTGATGTGTTCGCTTGGTCCTACCAGGACATGCCGGGTCTAGATACCAGCATCGTGGAACATCACTTGCCATTAAGACCGGAGTGTCCGCCAGTTAAGCAGAAACTGAGGAGAGTTCTCCCTGAAATGGCTGAGAAAATCAAAAAGGAAGTTCAAAAGCAGCTCGACGCTGGTTTCCTTGTCACTTCTGAGTATCCTCAATGGCTAGCCAACATAGTGCCTGTCTCCAAGAAAGATGGAAAGGTCAGAATGTGTGTTGACTACCGGGACTTAAACAAAGCTAGTCCAAAAGACGATTTCCCACTACCGCATATCGACATGCTAGTGGATAGCACTGCAAAATTCAACGTCTTTTCCTTCATGGATGGTTTCTCTGGTTATAATCAGATCAGAATGGCTCCCGAAGACATGGAGAAGACATCTTTCATCACGCCGTGGGGCACCTTTTTCTACAAAGTAATGCCTGTCATACCCCAAAATTTGCCCTCCATCTTCTCAAGATATTTCATACATCCATGCTCAATGATTCCTCAAGAGATGATCAGACAAACCCTCTCCTAGACAATCAACCCAAACTAGGGTTTGGTAATTATCAGCTCCAGATGGACTTCTAACATCTCCAATGTTCATCATGCCTCCTCATATGCTTCAAAGATTCTCCATGTCAAGTTTCAAGCCTCACAAGTCAAGTTTCCTCAGACAATTGCTCAGATGGTTGAAAATCAGTTGTATTGGACAAAAAGTCAACTGTGGTCAACATACAGTCAAACTTCATAATTTTTGGTCAACATCCTCATTTTGAAGTTACATTCATCATTTGATCAAGGGTTGATCATGATTCATCAAGAAAACTCAAGATTTGCTCAAAAGTCAAAGTTTCTAAATTAGGGTTTCTAGGTGAAAAGTCAACTGAACTTTGACTGATCATAACTTCTTCATACTTTATCATAAATTTTTCCACCACCTCTTGTTTTGAAGGAAATTCAATTCTCTACAACTTCATGTCTCACAAGAATGTCCAAAAAATGCTTCATTTGAGAGGTATGGCCCAAAACATTACAGGTCATTTTCAAAGTCAACAAAAAGTCAACATTTTGTTTTGAATATATATTGAGCATGGAAACTCCAATTGAGATGAGACCAAAAAGGTTGGTTAGAGGACTCTTAGAGCTTTCCAAAAAGTCCAAGAACACTCAAAAATATGGAAAATTGAGCAAGATACACTATTCAGAAGTTGGGCAATTTTGGACAATTGCATAAAAGGACATTTTGGTCAAAATACAAAATTTTTCAAATGGGCCTATAATCTTTTGATCCAAACTTGTTCATGACATTATTTGTGACTCATAAATGCTTGGCCATGGCAATTTTCTATTTTATTGATTTAATTTTGGATTTTAAAGCATTTAATTCCAAATTAAATTACATAAAATATGAAAATAAAGTATTTTTTCAAATGGGTTGGATTTATATCTTACTTGAGGTCCAAGATAGCCCACCAAGCATACCAAATTCGTGATAACTTGCATATGGAAAGAAAAAATCAAATTTTTAAGGAAATTTGATTTTATTTGAATGAGAAATATTGCACATTGATTAACCAATCTTTTTTCACTCTTTTTTCTCTCTCAAATCCCTCTATAAATACTCAGCCTATTGCCAAGCACAAAGGACGAAACCCTAGCTCAAAGCATAACCCTTATTCTTGCAAAAAATTTCAAGAAACTTGAAAAATCGTGTTTCAAAATCCAGCCACTCTCAGCCCTCCAAAATCATTCCTTTGTGTTCCTAGGGTAAGTATGAGTAAGTGCACATCATTGTTATAGATCAAAACAGCCTGAATCGATACATACATGATCATACATATTTCAAACTTTTTGATTTTTGCATTTTACTATTCTGTGTGTTTCCATTGAATCTAATGCTTTTATTGTGTTCATGAGACTCCATGTGATTGATCTGGGCCATCGTTTCGAAGCTTGCACGTGAAAACAAGGAATTGCCATAGTTAGGGTTTTTGAACTGTCTTCTTCAAACCGGCCTGTACAGGGCCGATTCAGCCAAAACCGATGCCACCAATGGATTCAGGAGGGTCGATTTAGGGGGGTAGGGTCCCCCTTTCCCATTTATTCCTCGTATTTTTCTTGTTTCAATTTCAGGCTAGCCGGAGAAGATGACCGGAGCCCTAGCTCCGGCGCTGACTCAGGCGAAGACCGGCGAGGGGGTTGCGTGGCGTTTCTGGGTTCTCTGATTCGTTCATCCATGCTGACTGGAGTCCACGCGTGCTGACTTGTTTTTCAAACCAATCCATGACACGTGAGCGCTTATATTCAAATGTTTCCAGCTTTTCAAACACCAAAGACACGTTGTCCCAGTGGTTAAGGCGTTGGGATTGAAAGATGCTCCAAAAGGTCCCCTGTTCGAACCTCATCAGGACCTGGTTTTGTTTTATTTTTTTCAAACTCAAACTATTTTCTTATTTTCGTATTTTCTTATTTATTTAATATTTTCATGCAATTTTAATTCTTTTCAAATATTTATTTCATGCATTAAAAATTACCAAAATATTTTTTCCTTTTGCATTTATTTTCAGAAAATACTTATTTAATTTATAAAATTAAAAAATACAATTTTGCATGCATATTTATTTTTATTCATAATTTAGCATTTAAATCAATTTTAATTAGTTTTAAATTATTAAAATGCATCCAAAAAATCCCAAAAAATTATTTTAGCATATTTATGTTATTTCCAGCATGTCATATTTTTCCCAATTAAAAATTTGCATTTTTACTAATATTTTCCTCTTATTCGATTTCATCATATTTTCCGATTTCTCTTATTGTTTCACAGGTTATTCCATTTCAGACGGTTTCTTTTACTGTTTTCCTTTTCCAATAATGTAATTGCTCATGGGATGTAATAGTTTAAATTAGGTTTTTATTTTCCGCAAGTTTAAATTATGTATCTGCCCCAAAGCCATGTAATAGCGTAGGACATTTATCTTTCCGCATATTTACATTCCGCATTTTAATTTCCGCACCCTATAAACTGCTAGTAACTAGGCGTGTATGGCAAGACTAAAATCAACATAGCCCACTAATTTTCAAAGATAAAATATCTGAATCAACACACTCTTTTCACACATGCACCCCTTAGGGTAATTCTCTCTCGTTGCCTTACGATTACAAATGGTCATGTCCCTCGAACGTAGAGGTATTCTAGCACCGTTGCCTTCAAAACAAATCATCATAGTCCCTTCGATACAAAGATCATAGACCCACGATGTCGCCTACGAATACATGATCTTGACCCTCGATTGTTGCCTACGAAAAATGATGATAGTCCCTTTGAATGTGCTAGGATACTTCCTACAAGTTGCTTTCTATGACCATACGATGTCCCTTCGAATGTCCCTTCTACATCCAACGAATAGGGTTACCTACCAACTAATGGTATGGATAACACTATTCTAAAGGAAAGTAAAATAACACGAAAACGACCAATTCTGAGTAGGTAATAAGACTTTTAGTTGCTTGCTCTATCAAAATACTTTTCACACCACACACTCTTTTTCAAAGTTCAAATTCTTTTCAAAAACAAAACATTTCCAAACACTTTGTATACATTCCTACATGAATCATTACAAAGTCAAAGCGAAATGTCCTTTTCAAAACATTTTTCAAACACACAGAAAGCACATTTTCAAAGTGATCTATAAAGCAACTAAGAGCCCGTAGATAACTACGGATGAAAAGGGGTGCTAATACCTTCCCTTTTCATAACCTTCTCCCTTACTCAGAATCTAACGAAGGTCTTTTCCTGTACTTTTACCTTCCCTTAATTGGATAAAAATAAAAGTCGGTGGCGACTCTTGCTATCCGCACATTTGCGATACAAAAACACTACAAAGTCAGTTCACCGTGTTACAGAACTGGCGACTCTGCTGGGGAAATGCACTATAGAGAGAATGCTTTAAGGATGTCTAGATCATTTTTACCGCTTTTTGTTTGACTTGCTTGCTTTATCTTTAAGGGTTGCTTGGGTATTATATTTGTGGGGGATCCTACACCCGGATTCGGGTTTCCTTTTAGGTAAGTAGCAATAAATTGTCGCGACCGTTAGACGTATATCAAAACGGTCAACATGATGGCTACGTTAGCGTGACACTTTGGATGTCCTGATACTCTTCATTCCCAAGTTGAGGATAGTATTTGGCTTCTGCGTGGTGTCATCAAGCGCTAACTTATCTTTTAGAACCTTAATTGACCCATCTTAGCCATTAGAAGGTAGTGAGATGGCCGGCTTTGGTGTAGACCGAGGTTGGCTGATACTCGATGCTACGCTCATTGAGATCAGACTTTTGGGATATTTTCGGTCGACCACTTGGTAGTCGTATTGAAATAAACTCCTACGAGAAAGATCAATGATGTGAGATTCCTAGAACCCGGGTTACTATTATAGGACAGGATGAACCAACTCAAACTTTTGGTGGGGTAATCACCTATACCTCTTGCAACCCTTAAACCTAGGCTCATTGTGTGAATTGTTTGTGTGTGCTAAACATGACATCATTACATCATTCGCATTGCATATCATTTCTAACTATTTCAAGGACCTAGGGATTTATCTTTGCTCTGTTTTGTAGGAATTATGGCTTCTAGAAAGACTATCCGAATCAACTTCATGGGTATACCTTCTCAGCTCAAAGAATTGATTTCAAAAATTCCCGACCATGCTCAGCTCATCAAAAGACATGGTTATCTACTTGATTTGGTTATCTCCGGTTTTGAAGAAGATATGATGCATGTCCTATTCCAGTTCTTTGATCCGAAACACCATTGCTTTACATTCCCAGATTATCAGTTGGTTCCTACCTTGGAAGAGTTCTCTAAGCTACTTGGGATACCTATTCTTGACCAAATGTCATTCACCGGTTTGGAAAAGGTTCCTAAGTACGAAGACATCGCATCCGCCTTACACCTAAAGCGCTCAGACGTTGAAGCCAATTGGGAAACCAGAAGTGGAGTTAAGGGTTTACTTGCTAAGTTCTTGATTAAGAAAGCCCGAGAATTCCTCAAGGTTATGGGTTTCCATGCATTCGAAGATATTGTGGCCTTGCTAATCTATGGTTTGGTTCTATTCCCTAACTCGGATCAATTCATAGATGTCAACGCCATCAAGTTGTTTCTTACCCGCAATCCTGTGCCTACTTTACTTGGAGATATCCTGCATTCTCTCCACACTCGTACTATCAAAAGACAAGGAACTCTTATATGTTGTATACCGTTACTTTCCAGGTGGTTTATTTCGCACCTTCCTCCATCAGTATTGAAGAACGAACAAAGGTTGAGATGGTCTCAAAGGTTAATGTCACTCTCTCATTCAGATATCCGTTGGAATCTTTTCTCGCAAAAGGACTTCACATTCATTGAGCGTTGTGGAGAATTCCCTAATGTACCACTCCTTGGTATAAGGGGAGGTATTACTTACAACCCTTCTTTAGCACTACGTCAGTTTGGTTTTGCCCGAAGAGATGGTCCTCATGATATGCTTCTCCAACATATTGTGTTCGACTACAATCACGATCTCCAGAATTACCGACGAAGGTTCATACACGCTTGGGGCATGGTAAAGAAGACTGACACCAAGACTTTGGGGCACTAGAACTCCATTCCTTGGGAACCTTACCTCAAATGGGTGCGAGCTCGAGCTCAAAACCTCATGATGCCGTTCACGCCTGTTCTACCAGTAATTATGGAACCTGTTGCTATAGGTGACGTACCCTATATTGTTCTCCATCCTGACATGCCTACTGATTTTGAAGACTTGAAGAGATCCTGGATTCAGCTTAAAAAAGAGAGGGATACCTTTGAAGCTCAGTGTTATGCAAGCGAGAAGAAAGTGTTAGAGTTGACCAAGCTACTTCATGAGGAGCGAAACATCAACACCTACCTTGGCACCAAGAGGAAGCGCCCATGGGAGACTTAGATATTTAGGATTTATATGTTTTCTTTTATTTGTTTTTAACTATCTTCTGTACTTAAAAAAAAAAAGAATAATAAAAAGTACTAATAAATGTTTGTTCATTGCTTGTTTAACAAATTTAAATCTCTAAGGTCCTTGAAAACATTGCATTGCATTCGCATAAACATCGCATAGCATAGCATAACATTGCATCACAGGTACATTGAAGATTGGTTTTCTCATTCTCTCGCTATTTATTTTAGCAGAAATGGCTCTTGAACAGTCTGTCAAAGATCTTCAAGCTCAGAATGCTCAGTTTCAGCAGATGTTCACCAGCTTGGTCCAAGGCCAAGAAGATCTGAAGAAGCTCATCAACAGAAAGAAGAAGGTTGTTGGTCTCCTCAACATGGGTAGACGCTACAAAGGTGGTCCTAAGAGGGTCAGTCGGATAGAGCTCTCAGAAGGAAGTGTCAAGACTGAACAAAGTAACAAGGGTGATGGTGAAGGCAGTCAGCCTGAGCTTGAGAAGAACTATGATGATGGCCAATACTCTGATGAGGATGACAAGTACAAGCAACTTGAAGACCGTCTGAATGCTGTGGAAAACCTGAAGATGTCCGGGCTGAATTTTGATGATTTGAGTCTCGTCCCTGGTGTTGTGATTCCTCCCAAGTTCAAAGTTCCAACTTTTGCTAAGTATGACGGCATGTCTTGCCCTAAGCTGCATTTGAAGTCTTATGTCCAGAAGATCAATCCCCACACTGATGACAGAAAGCTGTGGATGCACTATTTTCAAGAGAGCTTGTCCGGAACCCAATTAGAATGGTATTATCAGCTAGAGAATGACCGTATCCGTACTTGGAGTGACTTAGCAGATGCTTTTTACAAGCAGTATGAGTACAATGCTGAATTGACACCCACTCGCATGCAACTACAAAGCATGTCTATGGGTGTAATACGGTGAACTGACTTTTAGTGTTTTTTGTATCGCAAATGTGCGGATAGCAAGAGTCGCCACCGACTTTTATTTTTATCCAATTAAGGGAAGGTAAAAGTACAGGAAAAGACCTTCGTTAGATTCTGAGTAAGGGAGAAGGTTATGAAAAGGGAAGGTATTAGCACCCCTTTTCATCCGTAGTTATCTACGGGCTCTTAGTTGCTTTATAGATCACTTTGAAAATGTGCTTTCTGTGTGTTTGAAAAATGTTTTGAAAAGGACATTTCGCTTTGACTTTGTAATGATTCATGTAGGAATGTATACAAAGTGTTTGGAAATGTTTTGTTTTTGAAAAGAATTTGAACTTTGAAAAAGAGTGTGTGGTGTGAAAAGTATTTTGATAGAGAAAGCAACTAAAAGTCTTATTACCTACTCAGAATTGGTCGTTTTCGTGTTATTTTACTTTCCTTTAGAATAGTGTTATCCATACCATTAGTTGGTAGGTAACTTTATTCGTTGGATGTAAGCGGGACATTCGAAGGGACATCGGATGGTCATAGAAGGCAACTTGTAGGAAGTGTCCTAGCACATTCGAAGGGACTATCATCATTTTTCGTAGGCGACAATCGAGGGTCAAGATCATGTATTCGGAGGCGACATCGTGGGTCTATGATCTTTGTATCGAAGGGACTATGATGATTTGTTTTGAAGGCAACGGTGCTAGAATACCTCTACGTTCGAGGGACATGACCATTTGAAATTCGTAACGGCAACGAGAGAGAATTACCCTAAGGGGTGCATGTGTGAAAGAGTGTATTGATTTCAGAATATGTTATCTTTGAAAATTAGTGGGCTAAGTTGATTTTAGTCTTGCCATACACGCCTAATTACTAACAGTTTATAGGTGCGGAAAGTAAAATGCGGAATGTAAAATGCGGAAAGGTAAATCCTACGCTATTACATGGCTTTGGGGCAGATACATAATTTAAACTCGCGGAAAATAAAAACCTAATTTAAACTATTACATCCCATATACAGTTACATTATTGGAAAAAATGAAAACGGTAAAGAAACGTCTGAAGCGGAATAACCTGTGAAAGAATAAGAAAATCGGGAAATATGATGAAATCGAAATAAGAGAAAATGTTTGAAAAAATGCAATTTTTTTGATGAGAAAATTATGACATGCTGGAAATAATGTAAATATGCTAAAATAATTTTTTGGGATTTTTTGGATGCAATTTAATAATTAAAAATGAATTAAAAGTGATTTAAATGCAAAATTATGAATAAAAATAAATATGCATGCAAAATTATATTTTTTAATTTTATAAATTAAATAAAGATTTTCTGAAAATAGTGTAAAAAGAAAAAATTATTTTGATGGTTTTTTAATGCAGAAATAAAAATATGAAATTAATTAAAATAACATGCAAAATATTAAATAATTAAAATATGAAAAATAATGAAAATATGCAAGTTTCTAAAAGAAAATGCAAAACCGGTTTCAGGAGGGCTCGAACTCATGACCACAGAGAGTATCTTCTACATGCCACGCCTTAACCACTAGGCCATCATGCATTTGGTGTTTAGAAGACTGAAATTAATGGAATTTGAGTGTAAACGTGTCCTGGTTATGTTCCAAACTGAGTCAGCCACGCGTGGACCCCAGTTGGAAAGAGAGAACGAATCAGAGCGAGCCAAGCTGCCACGCCATGGTCAAAGTTTCAACACCGGAGTCCCCGCCGGAGCTAGGGCTCCGGTCATCTTCTCCGACGGCTTGCCAACCTGAAAACCCTGCAAAACGCGTCAAACAAAACGAAACAAAAGCCCAGATCGACTAATTCGATCCTTGCGAGCACGATGGTACCATCCTCATGTCCTGAAACGGCCTGTAACCTGCAGTTCGAAACTCACAGCTCTAAAAGCCCTAACAATGGCATGCTTGGATTTCTACGTGGAAACTTGCATGTAATGGTTCTAATGTGACCTAATCATCATCCTGAATTCAAACAAACACACAAAAATTGTTAGCAATGCATGGAATTATGAATTCGATTTCATGAAAAAATACCAAATCGGGATTGATGTAGGGCACGATTCTGGGTGTCTTGGCTTGATGTAAGGACTGCTTTGGACTCCTGGGAACCTCTAGAGCAAGAATGGATGACTGGAAGGGATTGAAATTTGCTGGAACATAAAATTCGAATTTTCAAAGTTTCCTTGAAATTTTTTGCAAAAACAAGGGTTTGGCTTGAGCTAGGGTTTTTTTCTTTGTGGCTTGTGATTTTGCTGAGCATTTATAGAGAAAGTTTGGATGGCAAAAGGAGTGAAAAAAGATTGCTCCATCAATGTGCAAATATTTTCCAATTAAAACAAATCAAATATTGTAAAAAAATTTGATTTTCTCATGAATGCCATGGCTAGCACGAATTTGGTATGAATATTGGGCTTTCTTGGACTTTAAGGAAGATATAAATCCATTCCTTTTTTAAAAAAAACTTAATTTTCATATTTTATATAATTTATTTTTGAATTAAATGTTATGAAATTCAAATATAAATCATAAAAATAGAAAATCACCAAGGCCAAGCATTCATGGGTCAAGAATTATGTCATAAACAAGTTTGGATCAAAAGAATATAGGCCCATTTGGAAAATTTTGCATTTTGACCAATATGTCCTTTTGTGCAATTGTCCAAAATTCCCCAACTTCTGAATAGTGTATCTTGCTCAATTTTCCACATTTTTGAGAGTTCTTGGATTTTTTGGAAAGATCTAAAAGTACTCTAAACAATGTCTTTGGTTTCATCTCAATTGGAGTTACCATGC
Source organism: Vicia sativa (assembly GCA_021764765.1). Taxonomy (NCBI): domain Eukaryota; kingdom Viridiplantae; phylum Streptophyta; class Magnoliopsida; order Fabales; family Fabaceae; genus Vicia; species Vicia sativa. Next base: position 5,155,834 of record CM038794.1, read on the forward strand.
TCAATATATCCTCAAAACAAAAAGTTGACTTTTTGTTGACTTTGAAAAGGACCTGTAATGTTTTGGGCCATACCTCTCAAATGAAGCATTTTTTGGACATTCTTATGAGACATGAAGTTGTAGAGAATTGAATTTCCTTCAAAACAAGAGGTGGTGGAAAAATTTATGATAAAGTATGAAGAAGTTATGATCAGTCAAAGTTCAGTTGACTTTTCACCTAGAAACCCTAATTTAGAAAGTTTGACTTTTGAGCAAATCTTGAGTTTTCTTGATGAATCATGATCAATCCTTGATCAAATGATGAATGTAACTTCAAAATGAGGATGTTGACCAAAAATCATGAAGTTTGACTGTATGTTGACCACAGCTGACTTTTTGTCCAATACAACTGATTTTCAACCATCTGAGCAACTGTTTGAGGAAACTTGACTTGTAAGGATTGAAACTTGACATGGAGAATCTTTGAAGCATATGAGGAGGCATGAAGACCCTTGGAGATGTTGGAAGTCCATCTTGATCTGAGAGATAGCCAAACCCTAGTTTGGGTTGATTGTTTATGAAAGAGTTTGTCTGATCAACTCTTGAGGAATCTTTGAGCATGGAGGTATGGAATGCCTTGAGAAATTGGAGGGCAAATTTTGGGGTATGACAGCTGCCCCTGTTCAATCTTCTTGTACTGGAAGGGTTAGATTGGCATGCTTTGCCTTTCGTGACCTAGAGGTAGAAGATGATTGAACACTCGAGTACACCTGAAAATTTGCACTCGCTGTTGACTGATGATGCAGGAATGGGCTTATAGATGCCATTTGGAGAAGTGGGAGACTTCGCTAGGGAATGAGTCGTACGCTAGACTCGAGTTTGTTGTATAGATAGGAGAACTGTCGGAGATGGGCTTAAGATGCCATCCGGAAAGATCGATGCTGGAAAGTGAGCCATACGCTAGGCTCTGTAGACGTTTCTAGAAAGGAGAGCGGAGATGGGCTTAAGATGTCATCCGGGGGAGTCGTACGCTAGACTTCGTGCTCATCTTTGAATGAAGTTATTGGTTTGTATCGGTTTTTAACCAAATATGCAGCATTCTGAAAGCTGAGAAATGTTGACAAGTAGTCGGAGATGGGCTTAAGATGCCATCCAAGGCAACCGAGTCGTACGCCAGACTCTGTAGCTGCTGTTGATAATAAGAAGGAGTCAGAATAGTTCTTCGTGCTGACTACTCTGAGGGGATAGTAGTTGACAAAATGTGAATATCTTCCCTGTTGTGCATCGGGTGTTGATCCACTGCCTGTTATCGGAGGATAACTTGTGATCGTTCGGATAAGGTTTCCCGTCTAGCTTCGGGTATTAATCCTGGATCGCTGTTGGAGAACAGCAAGGGTGGTTGCTTGGATAGTTTTCCCGTCTGGATTCGGGCCTTAATCCTGAACCAGTTGTCGGAGGACAACTAGGGGCGGTCTTTCAGATAGTTTTCCCGTCTGGATTCGGGTCTTAATCTTGGACCTGCTTGCGTCAGAAATGACTTTTACCTGTTTTGGAGAAAACAAGAGAAACTTTGACAGAATATTGTTAGTTCGATGCAAAGTATGATGCATGATAATGTGTATGAATGACATATGCATATGTTATGAGGAATGTATGAATGCTAGATGTTGCCGTATTTCAAAACATATCCATCTTGAAGAAGATGCGGATGCTCTGCTTGAGGATTTCTGACTTCTGTTTGGGGATGGAGATCCTGAGAAGAGAAGAACTTTGATTCCTCCGATGTACTATCTGACCAAGTCTTGGGCCTTGATATTGTTGAGGCTGGTAGAGATCGAGAACACGCTGTTGAGGATCTCACACATAGACCCTGCTGGGGAGAGTCCGGGAGGCAATCTGTTGGGGATCTTGTGTGTAGATCCTGCTGGGGAAGAATTAGGAGGCGATCTACCGGGGATTTTAAGTGCCGATCTCGTCGGAGAGCGTCTGTCAGCTACTGGGAGACTGGGTTAGAAGGATCTGTTGTAATCTCTGGCTGAGGTATAAGAGGTGTAGGTTTCCTCCGATGCACTATCTGACCAAGTTCCAAGTCTGGATACTACTGCTGGAGAAAACAGGGGGATTACTGAGAGATATTTGCTGGAGATAGATATCTCTGCTGGAGATGAAGTGTTACTGCTTGGAGACTGATGTAACATGATTCTAGTTGAGTGGAATTATTGCTCATGGACTGACACATACTCCGTTGGGGAAGGTTTGCGGTGAGTGACACCTCCGTGGAGGTTGTGTTCTGCGGGGAATCACGCTCTGTGGGGAATGTATTGGTGACTTTCGTCGTCATCTCAATTCCTGGAGCCTGTAGTAAGCACTTTTGTATGTTCACTTTTCGTATGTTTGCGAACAAGTTCTTATTGTCAAATGCATATAATCATTCAAAGCAAACGTTGGACTTTATGCAAATAACAATAGTGAAAATTGTAAAGAGAAAGAATTCGTATTTATTCGAAAGGTGGCGTATGGCCAAGTAGTTTGTACACAAGAAAGGTAAAGAGCCATGCGGAAACAATCTCGTTAAGTTCCAACTATGCTAGTACTCATATATTTCAACTATCTCATCTCCTTGCTGTCAGTAGAAAGTAAGTGAATTGATCTTCGCCATTTGAATCTTGAATGATGGTAGTAGTCTGTAGACAGGTGATCTGGAAGAGACATAGTCGTACGCTTAAATCCCTAACTTTTGCCTAGACCTCCTTTCGGTTTTCACCACCGGATACCTTTTTGCCCAAGCCGCCTTTTCGTGTTTTCGACTGCCGGTGTACATGTTTTGTATATATCCTTAACTTTGCCGAACCCTTTTGGTTCGCCAGATGCCCTTATTTTTGCCTAGGTTCACGACCCAGCGGGTCTCTTTTATGCGTAGTATTTTTGACTATGTCAAGGCTCACAGTGTGGAAAGTCTTCACCATCCATGGTGCTAAGTATCATAGCTCCACCGAAAATACCGTCTTGACTACAAATGGTCCCTCATAGGAGTCCACTTGCCCCGGATCACCTTGTGGAAGAATGATGCGCTGACTACTAGATCACCGACTTGGTAAACTCGGTTTGACCTTCTTGTTAAATGCTCGATCATTCGCTCGATAATCTGTCCATGGCGATGGCCGCAAGTCGCTTCTCATCAATCAAATTGATCGGTCAAGGCGAGTCTCGACCCAATCGCTTCGCTTAACTCGGCTCCGGAGGACTCGTTGAGGGAATCGAACCTCGATGGGTAGGACGGCTTCCATACCGTACACAAGAGAGAAGGGGTTGCCCTGTTGATGTTCGATCAAGTGCGATAACCATGAAGAGCGAATGGTAACATCTCATGCCAATCTTTGTAAGTCACCACATTTCAGATAATCTTCTTAATGTTCTTGTTGGCGGCTTCCATCGCGCCATTCATCTTAGGCCGATAGAAGAGTGTGATGCTTGATCTTGAATCTGCGAGTTCGATCATCTTGTTATTGAGATTAGAGCCATTATCCGTGATAATCCTTTTCGGAGTGCTGCATCGATGATAAGATAATGTTTGATGAATCGAGCCACAACATTCTTGGTAATGATGCGAACGAGGCTGCTTCTACCCACTTGGTGAAATAGTCAATTGCCACAAGGATGAAACGATGTCCATTGGAAGCTGTGGGCTTGATTTCTCCAATCATGTCAATGCCCCACATTGCAAAAGGCCAAGGAGCTGTTAGAACATTCAGAGGTACTGGAGGCACGTGTACTTTGTCTGCATATATTTGGCACTTGTGACAAGATCGAGCATAGCGGTGACAATCAGCTTCCATGGTGGACCAATAGTAACCTGTTCTCAGAATCTTCTTAGCCATTGTATGTCCACTGGGGTGGGTACCAAATGCGCCTTCGTGCAATTCTTCCATGATATGTTCTACTGTTTTCCGGTCTACACAGCGAAGTGAGCACAAGTCGTGATTGCGTTTGTATAAGATGCCGTTGCTGAGGAAGAATTTGGATGCAAATCTTCTCATGAACTTCTTATCGATGATGATGCCCTGGATATTCTCGAGTCTCAAGATACCTCTTCACGTCGTAGTACCAAGGTTTCTCTTCAGATCAAGCTCATAACAATATGCCGTTCTGCTTCTCAATGATGATCCGGGAGCCTCGTTGTCCCATCTAACCTTGAACATAGACGACATAGTAGCCAATGCGCTCGCCAACCGATTCTCTTCTCGTGGAATGTGATCAAAAGTAATCTCTTCGAAGTAGGGGATCAGACTCAGAACATGCTCTCGATAGGATGAGATTCTGATGCTTCGTATCCCACTCGCCTTTAATCGATCGATCACTAAAGTCAATCTCCATATACTTGCAAGAACTTGATTCTTAAGTCGATAGCACTTTGATACCCATGATGCACGCCTTCGCCATGTTGTTAGTGCAATTGAAACATAATCTGGCGGTGAAAGGTGTATGTCCGCTCAGGGATGTAATGATGGCGCCAATGCCATTGCGTGCGCTTGAGGCTCCATCAAAACCATGGTCCATCGGGATCCTTGTTCGTGTCCTTCGTCCGGCCTGGTTCTTCACAATCGAACTAGCAAAACATCTTCATCTCGAAATTGAACCGCATAGATCGATAGTCATCTACGGCTTGATGAGCCAAATGATCTATTACACTTCCTTTGATCGCTTCGAGAAGTGTACGATGTCATATTCGGTCAAGATCATTTGCCATCTTTCTATTCTTCCAGAGAGCTGGTTTCTCAAATATGTATTTTATCGGATCCATCTTGAAATCAACAAGGTAGTGTGAGTCAACATATACCGCCTTAGTCGGCGAGCAGCTAAGCCAAAGCGTTGCAAGTTTTCTCAAGTGTGAGTATCTTGTTTCACAATCGGTAAACTTTTGCTAAGGTAGTATATTGCATGCTCTTTTCGACTGACTCGCCATGTTGCCCCAACACACACCCCATTGAGTTCTCTAACACCGCCAAGTACATGATAAGAGGTCTTCCTTCGGGCGGCATCGATAGAGGATTCTTAGGTACCTTGATTTTGTCAAAAGCGATCTGGCAATCGTCATTCCATTCTACTACTTGATCTTTCTTTAGTAACTTGAAGATTGGCTCACAAGTAGCAGTTAGATGTGCAATGAATCTGGCGATGTAATTCAATCGGCCCAAGAAACCTCTGACTTCCTTCCCGGTGCGGGGAGCTGGCATTTCTTGAATAGCTTTAATCTTGGCGGGATCAACTTCAATACCTCTACCACTGACAACAAACCCTAGGCGTTTACCGGATCTGACTCCACAAGTGCACTTGTTGGGATTAAGTCTCAGTCTATACTTCTTCAACCTGTCAAACAATTTCTGCAAATGGTCAAGATGCTCTTCTTCAGTCTGTGATCGAGCTATCATGTCGTCGACGTAAACCTCTATCTCGTGATGAATCATGTCATGAAATAATGTCACCATAGCACGCGATAAGTGGCGCCCGCGTTTTCAAATTCAAACGGCATAACCTTGTAACAGAAAGTACCCCACTGTGTAACAAAAGTAGTCTTCTCCATGTCTTCGGGAGCCATTTTGATCTGATTGTAACCGGAGAAACCATCCATGAAGGAGAAAACTTTGTGCTGAGCGGTGTTGTCAACCAGAACATCAATATGAGGAAGTGGAAAATCATCCTTCGGACTCGCCTTATTCAGATCTCTGTAATCCACACACATTCGTACTTTACCATCCTTCTTAGGTACGGGAACCACATTTGCAACCCACTGCGGATAAGAAGTAACAGCTAGAAAACCGGCATTGAACTGCTTCATAACTTCGGCTTTGATTTTCTCTGACATCTCATGACGCATACGATTTAACCTTCTGCTTTCACCGAGAAAACCTTCTTTCTGGGCAATGTACCATAATATCAATGTCTAGACCCGCATGTCTTCGTATGACCAAGCAAAACCTCAATATAGTCTCGTAGCATCCGAATCAACCTTTCTTTAACACTGTTCTCAAGACCCGCTCCTATCTTGATCTCTTTTTTGTCTTCATCGGTACCCAAATTCACAACCTCAACTTGCTCTTCGTGTGGCTGTATCACTCGATCTTCTTGCTGTAGCAATCTGACAAGTTCTCCCGAACCTCACAATCTTCCTCACTTCGCCTTCGCTTGGTAGATCGGATTATCAAGTCATATTTAGCACTAGCATAGTTGTTATTAACGAGATTCGAGTGATTTTGCAGTGTATCACGGTGTGTGTAAGAAACACATAGCTTTTGAAGGGTGATAAAGTAAAAGAAAGAAAAACACAATTGAATGCAAAATTCCAACGAATTTATTGAATGAAAATACGCAAATGATGATAATAACCTCGCAAACGAGCCCTAATGCCCCGCAAGGCACTAGCTTTAGAGTTTATTGTTCAAAACATAAAGAAAATATGAAAAGCAAACAAGACAAAAATAATTACTCCTGACTAAAGGAGATTGGTATGAAGTCTTCAGTCTTCCAATTGCTGAGCCCATGATCTGGAGTTGGGAAGATCCACTTGCTGATGTCGAAGTCGTTGTCGTCGTCCTCTATAGCATGGATTCCACTCTGGCTGATGCGGAAAGGAAGTTGGCCGGCACGTTCGCGGCGTACCATCTTCTGACCTTTGATAGTGAAGCCTAAACCAGTCTTGTCAAATTTGAAAGGAAGATCAGGGAGCTGACCCCAAATGGCACTACCTCCTTCTTCAACTGCAGCTTGAGCATCCTTTAGCGAGACCATTCTAGGCGGAACTTGTGTAACCTCAGGAGTAACGGGAGAGTCAACAGGCATGACTCTGGGGACTGTTTCGAAAGCTTGACAGGGAGTCTCAAAGAATTCACCCTCCATCTCGAGATAACGGAAAGATCAGATGACCGACCATATACTCTTCTTCACCACATCGAACAACCTTCCTTTCACCGGTACTTCACTGATGCAAGGTAGAGGTAACAGCGCCGCCCCATGTATCCAAGGGCGCCCAAAGCAAGAGTGTCGGACGGATGTCCATGACAAAGAATGTAGAATCAAAAGTCGGGAACCGACTTTAACAGTGTGAGTGAGCTCTCCAAGCACTGCTCAGAACCATCAAAAGCTCTCACAATAATGTCACCGGGTCTTAGAACCAACCCTTCGACATCAAGTCGATCAAAAGCAGCCTTTGTAGGATATTCAGAGCGTAACCAGTCACCAAAACATGAGATAATGTCACGCCCTTGCATTCAACAGAGATGTGCAAGGCTTTGTTGTTTCCTTCCATAGGAGTCAAATCAAGATCGAGAAGCCTAGGGCTGTTGGCAGCCGTGCTAGCAATACAAACTTCAAACTGTCATGGTAGTGTCTGCGGCACGAGCATTCTTCGAAACTTCACCAAGGCATTAGCATGGGCCTCGAGCACAAGAGCAGAGCAAGCATGGAGATTTTGGACGAGTCTCCCAACTGCTCCACAACATTGTAGTCACTTTTCTTGATAATCTTCATTTCTCCATTTCTTGTTTGAGGTGTCTTCAAGAACTTCCTTTGGTACTTCGTCGAGCAGGATGAGTCACCGGTTCTTTCCTCCTGGGGATATTGGTTGGTAGTGGAATGCGATGAGTCATGTGTCTTTGGAGGAGAGATATCTGGAGAGAACACTCTTCCGGTTCTGGTCACCTTACTTGATCCGGTGATATTGTCTATGTCAGGAATGGGAGCTTCAACTGTAAGGTCTTCAACGGTCAGAGGGTCTTGCTTGACGCCATGATAGTACACATCAGCTCCATAATTCCAAGGGATAGCCTTGTCAGAGGAATATGGAACTGGTCTGGGAGAAGTGATAATGAGGGGTGCCACTCTAGGCACAGAATCAACAGAGGAAATCCTTATTGTGTTAACATCAGCATAGTCTTCTGGGAAATCGTCACCCCATCCGGTCACTTTAACATCTTCAATAGGAATTTTGTAGCTCTCAGGAACAGAGTACTTCACCATGTAATCATACTTTCCACTTGGCTGCCCTAAGGTATCCCACACATCTGGTACATTTTCATTCACATCTTCGATCTTCAGCTTAGACATGTCTTCACACAGCTTCTGCACAGGTGGTTTCAGAAATAGTATCTCACGGTTATCCATCATGCACTGAACACGTCTTCTTAACTAAGCACAACCATCAGGCGCAGATGGGCACCAACGACAATTCCCTGGGCATCCTGGATTGACACCGGCTTGCAGCAAATCCTTCTTAATAGTCATCAGAGGAATGGTCAAGTCATCTATATTGAAGACATAAGTATCGTCACCAACAACATTGGAACTCTTGTCGTGGTTAGGCATAGGCGCATTGATCACATTCGAGTCTCGACGGGAGGGTCAAACTCAATCTGCTTAGCTTCAATCATATCTTGAATATTGTTCTTCGTGAGCCCAACAATCATCAGATTGTGTCCGGGGCTATTGGATGGTAAGCACACTTAGCATTAGGATTATATCTCGAGAGGAAGTGTTGACATTCGAGGAGGATCCTCAAGGTAATCACTCGCTTTCAACATGTGTTGCAAGGCTTTGACAACGGCATGTTGATCTTCAAACCGCCTTCGTGGCGCTGCTCGTTACGTGTTGTCTCACCGAGGTTGTGCTGATGTAGGATTCGAGATCACAACGCCCCACGATTGATGGCCGTCTTGGCTCGCTTTTCCGACCATACAAAGATTAGCTTCTTCTTACCACCAAAAGATCTCTTCGCAGATTTGATGATGAATCCACCGAATCTTTCCACTTTGATACCATTTCGATACGCCGTCATTAATATCACTTGAATCCTATCAAGAGTTTCCAATCGATGATTGAAGAATGGGCCCGCAGTCCCATGAACATATCAACCAACTCCCTATTGGACAAGGGTGGTTGAACTCGCCTGCTAGATCTCCATTTCTGAGCATACCCTTGAACTTCTCATCACGACCCATAGACATGCTCAGTAGTTGCATGCGAGTGTCAATTCAAGATTGTACTCATACCGTCTCAGAAAGCATCGCTAAGTCACCCAAGTACGGATACGGTCACTCTAGTCGATAATACCACTCCAACCGAGTTCCGGACAAACTCTCTTGAAAATAGTGCATCCACAACTTTCAAGAGTGGGGTTGATCTTCCAACATAGGACTTCAAATGCAGCTTAGGGCAAGAAATGCCATCATACTTGGCAAAAGTTGGAACTTTGAACTTGGGAGGAATCACAACACCAGGGACAAGACTCAGATCATCAAAATTCAGCCCGGACATTTTCAGATTTTCCACAGCATTCAGACGGTCTTCAAGCTGCTTGTACTTGTCATCTTCATCGAGTATCGCTATGATCGCATCGATCGTCTCCCTTCTCAGCTCACTGCTGCCTTCGCCATCACCCTTGTCACTCCCTTCATTCTTGACACTGTCCTCAGAGAGTTCAATCCGACTGACCACTTTAGGACCACCTTTGTAGCGACTGCCCATGTTGAGTAGACCCACAACCTTCTTCTTCTTGTTGATGAGCTTCTTCAAATCTTCTTGGCCTTGGACCAAGCTAGTGAACATCAATAAACCGAGCATTCGAACTCGAGATCTTTGATGTCTGTTCGAGAGCCATTTCGCTAAAATAAATAGCGAGAAAATGAGAAAACCAATCTCCAATGTACCTGTGATGCAATGTTATGCTATGATATGCAATATTTATGCGAATGCGATGCAATGTTTTCAAGGACCTCTAGGATTTAAATTTGTTAGACAAGCAATGAACAAACAAATATTAATTCTCTTTTTATTCTTTTTCCTTTTAAGTACAAAAGACAGTTCAAAACAATAAAAGAAAACATATAAATCATAAAGCTCTAGGTCTCCCATGGGCGCTTCCTCTGGTGCCGAGGTAGGCGCTGATGTTGCCTCGTGAAGTAGCTTGGTCAACTCTAGCACTTTCTTCTCACTTGCATAACACCGAGCTTCAAAGGTATCCTTTCTTCTCTTAGTTGAATCCAGATCTCTTCAAGTCTTCAAAATCGTAGGCATGTCGGGATGGAGAACAAGATAGGTACGCCACCTATAGCAACAGTTCCATAATCACCGTAGAACAAAGTGAATGGCATCATGAGGTTTTGAGCTCGAGCTCGCACCCATTTGAGGTAAGGTTCCCAAGGAATGGGTTTTGGTGCCCCAAAGTCTTGGTATCGCCTTCTTTACCATGCCCCAAGCATGTATAAACCTTCGCTTAATTCGAGATCGTGGTTGTAGTCGAACACAATATCTTGGAGAAGCATATCATGAGGACCATCTCTTCGAGCAAAACCAAACTGACGTAGAGCTAAAGAAGGGTTGTAAGTAATACCTCCCCTTATACCAAGGAGTGGTACATTAGGGAATTCTCCACAACGCTCAATGAAGGTGAAGTCCTTTTGAGAGAAAAGACTCCAACGGATATCTGAATGAGAGAGTGACATTAGTCTTTGAGACCACTTCAATCTTTGTTCGTTCTTCAAAACTGATGGAGGAAGGTGCAAATAAACCACCGGAAAGTAACGGTATCCAACACATGAGAGTTCCTTGTCTCTTAGTAGTACGAGTGTGAGAGAATGTAGGATATCCCCAAGTAAAGTAGGCATCGGATCGGTAAGGAATAACTTGATGGCGTTGACATCTATGAATTGATCCGAGTTAGGAATAGAACCAAACCATAAATTAGCAAGGCCACAATGTTTTCAAATGCATGGAAACTCATAACTTTGAGGAATTCTCGGCTTTCTTAATTAGAACTTAGAAAGTAAACCCTTAACTCCGCTTCTAGTTTCCCAATTGGCTTCAATGTCTGAGCGCTTAAGATGTAAAGCTGATGCGATGTCTTCGTACCTAGGAACCTTTTCTAAACCGGTGAATGGCATTTGGACAAGAATAGGTATCCCAAGTAGCTTAGAGAACTCTTCTAAGGTAGGAACCAACTGATAATCTGAAATGTAAAGCAATGGTGTTTCGATCAAAGAACCGAATAGACATGCATCATATCTTCTTCAAACCGAGATAACCAAGTCAAGTAGATAACCATGTCTTTTGATGAACTGAGCATGGTCGGAATCTCTCAAACCAATTCATTGAGTGAGAAGGTATACCCATGAAGTTGATTCGATAGTCTTTCTAGAAGCCATAATCCCTACAAAACAGAGCAAAGATAAATCCCTAGGTCCTTGAAATGGTTAGAAATGATATGCAATGCAAATGATGTCATGATGTCATGTTTGGCACACACAAACAATTCACACAATGAGCCTAGGTTTAAGGCTTGCATGAGGTCTAGGTGATTACCCCACCAAAAGTTTGAGTTGGTTCATCCTGTCCTATAATAGTAACCGGGTTCTAGGAATCTCACATCATTGATCTTTCTCGTAGGCGCTTATTTCAATACGACTACCAAGTGGTCGATCGAAAATGTCCCAAAAGTCTGATCTCAATGAGCGTAGCATCGAGTATCAACCAACCTTAGTCTGCACCAAAGCCGGCCATCTCACTACCTTCTAATGGCTAAGATGGGTCAATTAAGGTTCTAAAAGTTTAGTTAGCGCTGATGACACCACGCAGAAGCCAAATACTATCCTCAACTTGGAAATGAAGAGTATCGACATCCAAAGTGTCACGCTAACGTAGCCATCATGTTGACCGCTTAGTTATACGCCTAGCGGTCGCGATGATCTAATGCTACTTACCTAAAGGAAACCCGATCCGTGTAGGATCCCCAACAATATAATACCCAAGCAACCCTTAAAGATAAAGCAAGCAAGTCAAATGAAAGTAAATGTGATCTATAAACTTAAGGCATTCTCTTTAGGGTGTGTCCTCACAGAGTCGCCAGCCTGTAATACGGTGAACTCGACTTTTAGTGTTTTTGTATCGCAATGTGCGGATAGCAAGAGTCGCCACCGACTTTTATTTTTATCCAATTAAGGGAAGGTAAAAGTACGTAGAAAGACCTTCGTTAGATTCTCGAGGGAGAAGGTTATGAAAAGGGAAGGTATTAATTTCTTTTCATCCGTAGTTATCTACGGGCTCTTAGTTGCTTTATAGATCACTTTGAAAATGTGCTTTCGGTGTTTGAAAAATGTTTTGAAAAGGCATTTCGCTTTGACTTTGTAATGATTCATGTAGGAATGTATACAAAGTGTTTGGAAATGTTTTGTTTTGAAAAGAATTTGAACTTTGAAAAGAGTGTGTGGTGTGAAAAGTATTTTGATAGAGCAAGCAACTAAAAGTCTTATTACCTACTCGTAATTGGTCGCTGTTATTTTACTTTCCTTTAGAATAGTGCTATCCATACCATTAGTTGGTAGGTAACTTATTCGCTGGATGTAAGCGGAAATTCAAGGGACATCGGATGGTCATAGAAGGCAACTTGTAGGAAGTGTCCTAGCACATTCAAGGGACTATCATCATTTTCGTAGGCGACAATCGAGGGTCAAGATCATGTATTCGGAGGCGACATCGGGTCTATGATCTTTGTATCAAGGGACTATGATGATTTGTTTTGAAGGCAACGGTGCTAGAATACCTCTACGTTCGAGGGACATGACCATTTGAAATTCGTAACGGCAACGAGAGAGAATTACCCTAAGGGGTGCATGTGTGAAAGAGTGTATTGATTTCAGAATATGTTATCTTTGAAAATTAGTGGGCTAAGTTGATTTTAGTCTTGCCATACACGCCTAATTACTAACAGTTTATAGGTGCGGAAAGTAAAATGCAGAATGTAAAATGCGGAAAGGTAAATCCTACGCTATTACATGGCTTTAGGGCAGATATATAATTTAAACTCACGGAAAATAAAAACCTAATTTAAACTATTACATCCCATATACAGTTACATTATTGGAAAAAATTAAAACGGTAAAGAAACGTCTGAAGCGGAATAACCTGTGAAAGAATAAGAAAATCGGGAAATATGTTGAAATCGAAATAAGAGAAAATGTTAGAAAAAATGTAAATATGCTAAAATAATTTTTTGGGATTTTTTGGATGCAATTTAATAATTAAAAATGAATTAAAAGTGATTTAAATGCAAAATTATGAATAAAAATAAATATGCATGCAAAATTATATTTTTTAATTTTATAAATTAAATAAAGATTTTCTGAAAATAGTGTAAAAAGAAAAAATTATTTTGATGGTTTTTTAATGCAGAAATAAAAATATGAAATTAATTAAAATAACATGCAAAATATTAAATAATTAAAATATGAAAAATAATGAAAATATGCAAGTTTGTAAAAGAAAATGCAAACCCGATTTCAGGAGGGCTCGAACTCATGACCACAGAGAGTATCTTCTACATGCCACGCCTTAACCACTAGGCCATCATGCATTTGGTGTTTAGAAGACTGAAATTAATGGAATTTGAGTGTAAACGTGTCCTGGTTATGTTCCAAACTGAGTCAGCCACGCGTGGACCCCAGTTGGAAAGAGAGAACGAATCAGAGCGAGCCAAGCTGCCACGCCATGGTCAAAGTTTCAACACCGGAGTCCCCGCCGGAGCTAGGGCTCCGGTCATCTTCTCCGACGGCTTGCCAACCTGAAAACCCTACAAAACGCGTCAAACAAAACGAAACAAAAGCCCAGATCGACTAATTCGATCCTTGCGAGCACGATGGTACCATCCTCATGTCCTGAAACGGCCTGTAACCTGCAGTTCGAAACTCACAGCTCTAAAAGCCCTAACAATGGCATGCTTGGATTTCTACGTGGAAACTTGCATGTAATGGTTCTAATGTGACCTAATCATCATCCTGAATTCAAACAAACACACAAAAATTGTTAGCAATGCATGGAATTATGAATTCGATTTCATGAAAAAATACCAAATCGGGATTGATGTAGGGCACGATTCTGGGTGTCTTGGCTTGATGTAAGGACTGCTTTGGACTCCTGGGAACCTCTAGAGCAAGAATGGATGACTGGAAGGGATTGAAATTTGCTGGAACATAAAATTCGAATTTTCAAAGTTTCCTTGAAATTTTTTGCAAAAACAAGGGTTTGGCTTGAGCTAGGGTTTTTTTCTTTGTGGCTTGTGATTTTGCTGAGCATTTATAGAGAAAGTTTGGATGGCAAAAGGAGTGAAAAAAGATTGCTCCATCAATGTGCAAATATTTTCCAATTAAAACAAATCAAATATTGTAAAAAATTTGATTTTCTCATGAATGCCATGGCTAGCACGAATTTGGTATGAATATTGGGCTTTCTTGGACTTTAAGGAAGATATAAATCCATTCCTTTTTAAAAAAAAACTTAATTTTCATATTTTATATAATTTATTTTTGAATTAAATGTTATGAAATTCAAATATAAATCATAAAAATAGAAAATCACCAAGGCCAAGCATTCATGGGTCAAGAATTATGTCATAAACAAGTTTGGATCAAAAGAATATAGGCCCATTTGGAAAATTTTGCATTTTGACCAATATGTCCTTTTGTGCAATTGTCCAAAATTCCCCAACTTCTGAATAGTGTATCTTGCTCAATTTTCCACATTTTTGAGAGTTCTTGGACTTTTTGGAAAGCTCTAAGAGTCCTCTAAACAATGTCTTTGGTTTCACTTCAATTGGAGTTACCATTCTCAATATATGTTCAAAACAAAAAGTTGACTTTTTGTTGACTTTGAAAAGGACCTGTAATGTTTTGGGCCATACCTCTCAAATGAAGCATTTTTTGGACATTCTTATGAGACATGAAGTTGTAGAGAATTGAATTTCCTTCAAAACAAGAGGTGGTGGAAAAATTTCTGAGAAAGTATGAGAAAGTTATTATCAGTCAAAGTTCAGTTGACTTTTCACCTAGAAACCCTAATTTAGAAAGTTTGACTTTTGAGCAAATCTTGAGTTTTCTTGATGAATCATGATCAATCCTTGATCAAATGATGAATGTAACTTCAAAATGAGGATGTTGACCAAAAATCATGAAGTTTGACTGTATGTTGACCACAACTGACTTTTTGTCCAATACAACTAATTTTCAACCATCTGAGCAACTGTCTGAGGAAACTTGACTTGTAAGGCTTGAAACTTGACATGGAGAATCTTTGAAGCATATGAGGAGGCATGAAGACCCTTGGAGATGTTGGAAGTCCATCTTGATCTGAGAGATAGCCAAACCCTAGTTTGGGTTGATTGTCTATGAAAGAGTTTGTCTGATCAACTCTTGAGGAATCTTTGAGCATGGAGGTATGGAATGCCTTGAGAAATTGGAGGGCAAATTTTGGGGTATGACAATGGGTCGTGATGAGAAGTTCAAGGAGTATGCTCAGAAGTGGAGAGATCTAGCAGGCAGAGTTCAACCACCCTTGTCCAATAGGGAGTTGGTTGATATGTTCATGGGAACACCGACAGTCTGCTCTTCAATCATCTGATTGAAACTCTTCACCGGGTTCACCGAAATGATATTGACAAAGCGCGATTGAAGTCCGGTATCAAGAGTGGGAAGATTCAAGTAGAGACATCTTCAAATGCTGCGAAAAGATCTTTGGTAAGAAAGAAGCTAATTGTATGGTCGAAAACCGAGCCAAGGCCGACTGCTCAACTGTGGGGGCAGCCAGATCTCCAATCCTACATCAAGACAACCTCACGAGACAACAGAACCGTAACGCACAAAGAAGACAGTTTACGAAGATCAACATGCCATTGTCGCAAGCCTTGCAACACATGTTGAAAGCAGTAGTCGACACTTGAGGGATCCTCAAAATGTCAACACTTCCTCTCCGAGATACAATCCTAATGCTAAGTGTGCTTACCATTCCAAGAGCCCAGACATAGTATCGTGATTGTTGGGCTCAAGAACAAGATTCAAGATATGATTGAAGCTAGCGATTGAGTTTGATCCTCCCGTTGAGACCAATGTGATCAACGCGCCTATGCCTAACCATGACAAAAGTTCCAATGTTGGTGATGATACTTATGTTTTCAACATAGATGACTTGACCATCCTCCGATGACTGTTAAGAAGAACTGTGTGTTGTGTCAATCCAGATGCCCAGAGAATTGTCATTGGTGCCCATCTACACCGATGGTTGTGCTTGGTTAAGAAGACGTGTTCAAGGCATGATGGACAACCGTGAGATACTATTTCGAAACCACCTTGCGTAAGTCGTGAAGAAATGTCTAAGTTGAAGATTGATAATGCGAATGAAACTGCACCACCTGTGTGGGATACCTTGGGGCAGCCAAGTGGAAAGTATGATTACATGGTGAAGTACACTGTCCCTGAAAGTTACAAGATTCCTATTGAGGACGCAGGCACTGGATGGGGTGACGATTTCCGTAAGACTATGCGATGTTAACACTATAAGGATTTCTCTCGATCCTGTGCCTAGAGTGGCACCTCTCATCATTACTTCTCCAAGACCAGCTCCATACTCCTCTGACAAGTCTGTTCCTTGGAATTATAGAGCTGATGTTTACTATCATGGCGTCAAGCAAGACCCTCTGACCATTGAAGATCTTACTATTGAAGCTACCATTCCTGACATTGACAACATCACCGGATCAAGTAAGGTGACCAGAATCGAAGGGTTTTTCTCCGTAAATCTCTCCTCCAAAAGACACGCGACTCCAAATTCCAGCCTATTCAATCCATTCCCAAGCTAGAGGGAAAGAAAAGGACTCATCCCGCTCAACCGAGGTGCCAAAGGAAGTTGTCAAGACACCTCCAAACTAGAAATGGAGGAAATTTCAAGATTATCAAGAAGAGTGACTACAATGTTGTGGAACAGCTTGGGACAGACCGTCCAAAATCTCCATGCTTGCTCGCTCTTGTGCTCGAGGCTCATGCTAATGCCTTGGTGAAGTTTCAAGAATGCTCACGCGCAAGACACTACTACGACCAGTTTGAAGTTTGTATTGCTAGCCTGGCTGCCAACAACGGCCTAGGCTTCTCGATGTCGATTTGACTCTCGAAAGAAACACAACAAAGCCTTGCACATCTCTCGTTGAATGCAAGGGCGCTACATTGTCTCATGTTTTGGTGGATACCGGTTCGCCTCAATATCCTTCCGAAGATCGCTTTGATCGACTCGATGTCGAAGGGTTGGTTCTCGAGACCAAGGACATTATTGTGAGAGCTTTTGATGGTTCTAAGCTAACAAAGCTTGGAGAGCTCATCCTCTAAAGTCGGTTCCCCACTTTGACTCCACTTTTGTTATGGACATCCGTCCAGCTTACTCTTGCCTACTTGGACGCCTTGATACATGGGGCAAGCGTCATACCTCACCGCATCGTGTCAAGTACCCGGTGAAAGGGAATGTTGTTACAAGATGTGGTGAAGAAGAGTATATGGTCACCATCTACATCATTCCGATACCTTGAGATGGAGGGTGAATTTCGAGACTTCGTCAAGCTTTTGAAACAATACCCGAGTCATGCCTGCTGACTCTCCCGCTACTCCCCGGTTGCTAAAGTTCCGCCTAGGATGGCCTCACCGAAAGATGCTCAAGCCGCCGTTGAACAAGGAGGTAGTACTGCTTTGGGGTCAGCCCCGATCTTCCTTTCAACCGATAAGACCGGTTTAGGCTTCACCATCAAGGGTCAGCAGATGATACGCCGCGAACGTGCCGCCAACTTCCCTTCCGCATCACCGAGTGGACTACATGCTATAGAAGACGACGACAACGACTTCGACGCCGCCAGTGGATCTTCCCAACCTGCATCATGGGCTCAATTGGAAGATCAAGACGTCATACCAATCTCCTTTAGTCGAGTAATTGCTTTGTTTTGTTTTGCTTTTATCTATTTATGTTTTGAACAATAAACTTTGAAAGCCTAGTGCCTTGCCCGGCATCATGGATCGTCATTAGGGTTATTATCTGTTGTTTGCGCGTTTTCATTCAATAAATTCGTTGGAATTTTGCATTCAATTGTTTGTTTTCTTTCTTTACTTTATCACCCCTTCAAAAAGCTATGTGTTTCTAACACACACCCACGTGATACACCGTAATCACTCAATCTCGTTAATAATGCTATGCTATTGCTAAATATGACTTCGATAATCCGATCTACCAAGCCAAGACGAAATTGAGGAAGATTGTGAGGTGTGGAGAACTTGCCGATCGCTAAGCAAGAAGAGCGAGTTATACAGCCACACGAAGAGCAAGTTGAGGTTGTGAATTTGGGTACTGACGAAGACAGAAAAGAGATCAAGATAGGACCGGGTCTTGAGAACAGTGTTAAAGAGAGATTGGTTCAGATGCTACGAGACTATATTGAGGTTTTTGCTTGGTCATTTGAAGACATGCCAGGGTTGGACATTGATATTGTGGTACACCGATTGCCGACAAAAGAAGGTTTTCTCCCAGTGAAACAGAAGGTTCGTCGCATGCGTCCTGAGATGTCAGAGAAAATCAAAGCCGAAGTTATGAAACAGTTCAACGCCGGTTTTCTAGCTGTTACTTCCTATCCACAATGGGTTGCAAATGTGGTGCCTGTACCTAAGAAGGATGGCAAGGTACGAATGTGTGTGGATTACAGAGATCTGAACAAAGCGAGTCCGAAATACGACTTTCCACTTCCTCATATTGATGTTCTGGTTGACAACACCGCTCAGCATAAGGTTTTCTCCTTCATGGATGGTTTCTCCTACATAATATTAAATGGCTCAAGACATGGAAAGACTACTTGTTACACTGGGGCACTTTTCGCACAAAGTGCCTGGTCAAGAACGCGGGCGCCACTTATCAATGTGCTATGGTGACATTATTTCATGACATGATTCATCACGAGATAGAGGTCTACGTCGACGACATGATAGCTCGATCACAGACTGAAGAAGAACATCTTGATCATTTGCAGAAACTATTTGACAGGTTAAAGAAGTACAGGTTGATACTTAATCCTAACAAGTGCACCTTTGGAGTCAGATCCGGAAAACTCCTAGGTTTTGTTGTCAGTAGTAAAGGAATTGAGGTTGACCCCGCCAAGGTTAAAGCTATTCAAGAGATGCCGGCTCCCCGCACCGAGAAGGAAGACAGAGGTTTCTTAGGCCGATTGAACTACATTGCCAGATTCATTGCACATTTAACTGCTACTTGTGAGCCAATCTTCAAGTTACTTAAGAAAGATCAAGTAGTAGAATGGAATGACGATTGCCAGATCGCTTTTGACAAAATCAAGGAGTACCTACAGAATCCTCCTATCCTGATGCCGCCATCGAAGGAAGACCTCTTATCATGTACTTGACAGTGCTAGAGAATTCAATGGGGTGTGTTGGGGCAACATGACGAGTCTGGTCGAAGAGCATGCCATATACTACCTTAGCAAAACTTTACCGATCGTGAAACAAGATACTCACAATTGAGAAAACTTGCAACGCTTATTGGGGCTGCACGACTAAGACAAGATATGTTGACTCACACTACCTTGTTAATTTCAAGATGGATCCGATAAAATACATATTTGAGAAACCAGCTCTTCCGAAGAATAGCAAGATGGCAAATGATCCGACCGAATACGACATCCAAAGACACTTCTAAAGCGATCAAAGGAAGTGTGGTAGCCGATCATTTGGCTCATCAAGTCGTAGATGACTATCGCCTATGCAATCAATTTCCAATAAGATGTTTTACTAGTTACAGATTAGAAGAACCGTGCCCGCATTTAAGGACCTGAATAAGGATCCCGATGGACCATGGTTTTTGATGGAGCCTCGAACGCACTTGGCAATGGCATTGGCGCCATTATTACATCCCTTGCAGGCGGACATACGCCTTTCACCGCCAGATTATGTTTTAGTTGCACCAATAACATGGCCGAATACGAAGCGTGCATCATGGGCATTAAAGATGCTATTGACCTAAGAATCAAGTTCTTGCAAGTATATGGAGACTCAGCTTTAGTGATCAGTTAGATTAAGGGCGAGTGGGATACGAAGCATCCGAATCTCATTCCGTATCGAGAGCATGTTTTGAGTTTGATCCCCTACATCAAAGAGATTACTTTTGATCATATTCCACGAGAAGAGAATCAGTTGGCAGACGCATTGGCTACTATGTCGTCTATGTTCAAGGTCAGATGGGACAACGAGGCTCCCCAGATCATCATTGAGAAGTTTGACGAACCAGCATATTGTTGTGAGCTCGACGCAGAAGAGAAACCTTGGTACTATGACGTGAATAGGTATCTTGAGACTCAGGAATATCCCGCAGGGGCATCTGTCAACGATAAGAAGTTCATGAGAAGATTTGCATCCAAGTTCTTCCTCAGCAACGACATCTTATATAAGCGCAACCATGACTTGTGCTTATCTACTGTAGACCGAAACAAAGAATACGCATCATGGAAGAGCTACACTAAGCGCATTTGGTACCCACTCCAAAGGACACACAATGGCTAAGAAGATTTTGAGAACAGTTACTATCGGTCCACCATGGAAGTCGATTGTCACCGCCACGCCGATCTTGTCACAAATGCCGATCTATGCAGACAAAGTACACGCACTCTCCAAGATCCGAATGTCCTAATGTCCTTGGCCTTTTGCAATGTGGGCATTGACATGATCGGAGAAATCAAGCCCGCAGCTTCCAACGGACATCGCTTCATCCTTGTGGCAATCGACTATTTCACCAAATGGGTAGAAGCCCTCGCTCGCATCTACTAAGAATGTTGTGGCTCGCTTCATCAAGCATAATCTTATCTCTGTTATGGCACTCCGAAAGGATTATCACGTATAACGGTTCCAACCTCAACAACAAGATGATCACTGAACTCTGCACGCAGTTCAAGATTAAGCATCACAATTCTTCTCCATATCGGCCTAAGATGAATGGCGCAGTGGAAGCCGCCAATAAGAATATCAAGAAGATTATACAAAATGACAAGAACTTACAAGGATTGGCATGAGGTGTTACCATTCGCTCTTCATGGTTATCGCACTACAGTACAAACATCAACAGGGAAACCCCTTCTCTTGTATACGTGTATGGAAGCCGCCTTACCCATCGGGTTCGATACCTCAACCGTAGTCCTCCAGACGCAGAGTTAGCGAAGACGATTGATCCGCATCGCTTTGACCAAATTAACTCGATTGATGAGAAACGACTGCGATCCATCTCGCCATGGGCGATCTATCGAAACGAATGATCGAGCATTTAACAAGAAGGTCAAGCACCGAGTCTATCAAGTCGTTGATCTAGTAGTCAAGCGCATCATTCCGCCACAAGGTGATCCTGTGGGGAAAATGGACTCCCACCCACGAGGGACCATTTGTAGTCAAGATGATTTTCCGTGGAGCTATGATACTTAGCACCATGGATGGTGAAGACTTCCCACACCCTATGAATGCGCATATAGTCAAAAATACTACGATGAAGAGACCCGCTAGGTCGATCGCCTAGGCAAAATATAGTATCCCGCGAACCAAAAGGGTTCGCAAAAGTTAAGGATATATACAAACATGTACACCCGCAAGTCGAAACTCGAAAAGGCGGCTTGGGCAAAAAGGGTATCCCTGAGACCGAAACCCGAAGGGTGGTCTAGGCAAAAGTTAGGATTTAAGCGACGATTATGTCTCTTCCGATCACCGCTTCAAGACTACTATCAAGATTCAAGATTCAAATGGCGAAGATCGCCTACTCACTTTCTAACGATGCAAGGAGATGAGATAGTTGAAATATATGAGTACTAGCATGGTTGGAACTTAACGAGATTGTTTCCGCATAGCTTTTTATCTTTCTTGTGTACAAACTACTTGGCCATACGCCACATTTCAAATGAATACAAGTTCTTTCTCTTTACATTTTTTCACTATTGTCGTTTGCAATAAGTCCAACGTTTGCTTTGAATGATTATATGCATTTGACAATAAGAATCTATTCGCAAACATACGAAAAGTGGACATACAAAAGTAATTACTATGTGCTCTAGGAATTGAGATGACGACGAAAGTCACCAATGCATTTCCCAGAGAGTGATCCCCACAAAGAAGTCGCTCACAAAAACCTTCTCACGGAGCATACGTTAGTCCCCGAACAATGATTCCACTAAACTGAGCAATGTCACAACAGTCTCCAAGCAGTAACACTTCATCCCACCAAATATTTATCATCGCTAATATCTCCAACAATTCCCCTTTTCTCCAGCAGCGGTATCCGGACTTGAAACTTGGTCAGATAGCACACCGGAGAAAATTTACATCTTCTATTCCCCAGTCAGAGATTCCAACGGGCCCCAACCCGGTCTCCCCAGCAACCATCCAACGCTCTCCAACGAGATCTACACTCAAAATCCCCAGTAGAGCGCCTCCTAATTTTTCCCAACAGGGTCTACATGCAAGATCCCCAACGGACTTCCTCCCAGACTCTCCCCAGCAGGGTCTATGTATGAGATCTCCAACAACGAGTTTCTCAATCTCTACATTCCTCAACAATATCTAGGCCTGAAACTTGGTCAGATAGTGCACCGGAGGAATCAAAGCTATCTTTCTTCGCAGGATCTTCATCCTCAAGCAGAAGTGTGATACGGTGAACTGACTTTTTTAGGATTTTTTGTATCCAAATGTGCGGATAGCAAGAGTCGCCACCGACTTTTATTTTTATCCAATTAAGCGAAGGTAAAAGTACAGAAAAAGACCTTCGTTAGATTCTCGAGTACGGAGAATGGTTATGAAAAGGAAGGTATTAGCACCCCTTTCCATCCGTAGTTATCTACGGGCTCTTAGTTGCTTTATAGATCACTTTTGAAAAATTTGTGCTTTCTGTGTGTTTGAAAAATGTTTTGAAAAGGCATTTCACTTTGACTTTGTAATGATTCATGTAGGAATGTATACAAAGTGTTCGGAAATGTTTTGTTTTGGAAAGGCAGCTTTGTAATGATTCACGCTGGAATGTATACAAAGTGTTTTGAAAGACTTTTGAAAGTGTGAGGTGTGAAAAGTATTTTTTGATAGAGCAAGCAACTAGGAGACTTATTACCTACTCGTAATTGGTCGTTTGATTTTTACTTTCCTTTAGAATAGCGCTATCCATACCATTAGTTAGTAGGTAGCTCCATTCGTTGGATGTAAGCGGGACAATCGAAGGGACATCGGATGGTCATAGAAGGCAACTTGTAGGAGATATCCTAGCACATTCGAAGGGACTATCATCATTTTTCGTAGGCGGCAATCGAGGGTCAAGATCATGTATTCGGAGGCGACATCGTGGGTCTTATGATCTTTATATCGAAGGGACTATGATGATTTGTTTGAAGGCAACGGTGCTAGAATATCTCTACGTTCGAGGGACTTGACCATTTTGAATCGAAAGGCAACGAGAGAGAATTACCCAAAGGGGTGCATGTGTGAAAGAGTGTGTTGATTCAGAATATGTTATCTTGAGAATTAGAGTGAGCTATGTTCAATTATTATCTTGCCATACACACCTAGTTACTAGCAATTGATAAGGGTGCGGAAAGTAAAAATGCGGAATGTAAAAGTGCGGAAATGTAAACCTACGCTATTACATGGCTTTGGGACAGATACATAATTTAAGATGCGGAAAATAAAAGTCCTAAATTAAACTATTACAACCCATATGCAGTTACATTATTGGGAAACAAAAGAAAAACGGAAGAAACATCTGTATCGGATCAACCTGTGAAAAGATGAGAAAATTGGAAAATATGATGAAATCGAATAAGAAGAAAATGTTAGTAAAAATGCAAATTTTAATATGAAAAAATTTATGCATGCTGGAAATAAGATAAATAAGTTATAATAATTTTTCTGGAATTTTTGGAAAAGTTTTAATAATTAAAATGCAATTTATAATGATTTAAATGCAAAAATAAAAATAAAATAAATATGCATGCAAAAGTTATATTTTTTAATTTATTAAATTAAATAAAGATTTTTAAAATATAAATGCAGAAAGAAAAAATGTTTTTGGTATTTTTTAAATGCAGAAATAAAATATAGAAATTAATTAAAATATGATGGAAATATTAAATAAATATGAAAAATAAGAAAATATGAGGTTTTGTAAAAAGGAAAAGAGGATTGTCTGAACCGGGAATCGATCCGGAGACCTTCCCCTCAAACCTTGAAAACTGAAGCCTTCGCCATCTGAGCCACGCCGTGTTTGTGTTTGAAAAGCTGGAATCAATGGTATTTAAGTGATGACGCGTCAGGAGTATTTGAATTCAAACGCGCAGTCAACAGGTGGACCCCAGTCAGTCGTTGTTGAATGGACGAATCACATCACCCAGAAGCGCCACGCCAGCCCCTCGCCGGTCAACAAAGTCCACGACGCCGGAGCCCTAGCTCCGGTCGTCTTCTCCGGGATGCCTGAAACTGAAACAAGGAAAAATACGAGAAATAAATGGGAAAGGGGGACCCTACCCCCCTAAATCGATGGCTGCGAACCCATTGGTGGCATCAGTTTCTGCTAAAAACGCCTGTATAGGCCGGTTCGGTCAAGACAGCTCGAAAAGCCCTAACAATGGCCATACAATATTTGGACGTGCAAGCTCACATGTAATGGTTCATGTGCGTTCTAATGGATGTCCTGAATTCAAATATGCAAGCAAAAACTGTTAATAACACATGAATCATAAAAATCGAAAATCAAACAAATACCAAATCGGAGCTTGATATATATCGTGTTCTGGGCAGTTGTAGGCTTGAGTAAGGATTGGTTTCGACTGCTGGGAACCTCAGGAAGGTGTTTGAATGCTTAGGACTCCTTGAAACCTGCTGGAATTTGGAATTCGATTTTCAAAAGTTCTTGGAAAATTTTGACAAAGTAATGGCTTGTTTTTAGGTTAGGATTCCGTGTGAGAGGCTTGGCATATTGCTGAGTATTTATAGAGCAAGTTTGGATGGCAAAAGGAGTGAAAAAAGATTGCTTCTTGAATGTGCAAATATTTCCCAATAAATTCAAATCAAATATTTGAAAAATATTGATTTTCTTCCCATGTAAAGGCTTAGCACGAATTTGGAAATTGTCTTGGGCTTTCTTGGACATTAAGAAAGATATAAATCCAACTTATTTGAAAAAATAACCTTATTTTCATATTTTATGTAATTTAATTTGGAATTAAATGGTTTAAAATCCAAAATAAAATCAATAAAACAGAAAATTGCCATGGCCAAGCATTTATGGGTCAAAAATAACATCATGAACAAGTTTGGATCAAAAGATTATAGGCCCATTTGGAAAATTTTGCATTTTGACCAAAATGTCCTTTTGTGCAATTGTCCAAAATTCCCCAACTTCTGAATAGTGTATCTTGCTCAATTTTCCACATTTTTGAGAGTTCTTGGATTTTTTGGAAAGATCTAAAAGTACTCTAAACAATGTCTTTGGTTTCATCTCAATTGGAGTTACCATGCTCAATATATCCTCAAAACAAAAAGTTGACTTTTTGTTGACTTTGAAAAGGACCTGTAATGTTTTGGGCCATACCTCTCAAATGAAGCATTTTTTGGACATTCTTATGAGACATGAAGTTGTAGAGAATTGAATTTCCTTCAAAACAAGAGGTGGTGGAAAAATTTCTGAGAAAGTATGAGAAAGTTATTATCAGTCAAAGTTCAGTTGACTTTTCACCTAGAAACCCTAATTTAGAAAGTTTGACTTTTGAGCAAATCTTGAGTTTTCTTGATGAATCATGATCAATCCTTGATCAAATGATGAATGTAACTTCAAAATGAGGATGTTGACCAAAAATCATGAAGTTTGACTGTATGTTGACCACAACTGACTTTTTGTCCAATACAACTAATTTTCAACCATCTGAGCAACTGTCTGAGGAAACTTGACTTGTAAGGCTTGAAACTTGACATGGAGAATCTTTGAAGCATATGAGGAGGCATGAATACCCTTGGAGATGTTGGAAGTCCATCTTGATCTGAGAGATAGCCAAACCCTAGTTTGGGTTGATTGTCTATGAAAGAGTTTGTCTGATCAACTCTTGAGGAATCTTTGAGCATGGAGGTATGGAATGCCTTGAGAAATTGGAGGGCAAATTTTGGGGTATGACAGCTGCCCCTGTTCAATCTTCTTGTACTGGAAGGGATAGATTGGCATGCTTTGCCTTTCGTGACCTGGAGGTAGAAGATGATTGAACACTCGAGTACACCTGAAAATTTGCACTCGCCGTTGGTGAGGATGCGGGAATGGGCTTACAGATGCCATTTGGGGAAGTTGGAGACTTCGCTGAGGAATGAGTCGTACGCTAGACTCGAGGTGGTTGTACAGGAGATGGGCTTAAGATGCCATCCGAAAAGATTGATGCTGGGGAGTGAGCCGTACGCTAGGCTCAGCAGGTACTTCTGAAAGGAGATGGGCTTAGGATGCCATCCGAAGGGAGTCGTACGTTAGACTTCGCGCTCGTTTTTGAATGAAGTTATTGGTTTGTATTGGTTTTTAACCAAATATGCAGCATTCTGAAAGTGGAGAGACATTGACAAGTAGTCGGAGATGGGCTTAAGATGCCATCCAGGGCAACTGAGTCGTACGCTAGACTCTCGTAGTTGCTGCTGATGATGTGGATATCGTCCCTGTTGTGCATCGGGTGTTGATCCACTGCCTGTTATTGGAGGATAACTTGTGATCGTTCGGATAAGGTTTCCCGTCTGGCTTCGGGTATTAATCCTGGATCCGCTGTTGGAGAACAACGAGGTTGGTCGTTCAGATAGTTTTCCCGTCTGGTTTCGGGCATTAATCTTTGACCTGTTTACGTCAGAAGTGACTTTTACCTGCTTTGGAGAAAACAAGAGAAACTTTGATAGAATATCGTTAGTTCTATGCAAAGTATGATGCATGACAATGCGTATGAATGATATATGCACCAATTATGATATTTATGAATAATGTATGAATGATGGATGCTGTGGTATTTTAAAACATATCCATCTTGAGGAAGATGGGAATAACCCGTTGGAGAATTCCTGACTTCTGCTTGGGGGATGAGATAGATCGGAAACCCTGAGGAGGAGTATAGCTTCGAATCCTCCGATGCACTATCTGACCAAGTCTCGAGCCTAGATACCGTTGTGGATGGGAAAGACTGAGGACCGTGCTGCCAAAGATCTTGTTCATGGACCCTGCTGGGGAAGATTCAGGAGGCGCTCTACCGGGGAATCTTTCGTATAGCTTGCTGAGGAGTATTTTGATAAGGCGCTCTACTGGGGATTTTAGGTGTAGACCTTGCTGGAGAGCGTCTGATAGCTACTGGGGACCGGGTTAGAAGGATGGAAGTTTCCTCCGATGCACTATCTGACCAAGCTTCGGGTCTAGACACTGCGGCCGCCGGGCAAAGGGATTTGTTGAGACACATCCTGCTGAGGATAAGTGTCTCTGCTGGAGATAAAACTGCTGGTAATGATGAAGTTGAGATATCCGGACTAGCGGAAGGAGATTCTGTACTCTGATGGGGAGAATTTGTAGTGAGTGGTAACTCTGTGGGGATTGTACCCTGCGGGGGAACGCATTGGTGACTTCCGTCGTTATCTCAATTCCTGGAGCCTGTAGTAGGTACTCTCGCATGTTCATTTTTCGTATGCTTGTGAACAATTTTTTATTGTCGGATGCGTATAATCATTCAAAGCGGACGTTTGGACCTTATGCAAACAACAACAACGGAAATGGAAAATAGAAAGAAATTTGCATTTATTTGAGAGGTGGCGTATGGCCAAGTAGTTTGTACAAGAGAAAGGTAAAAGGCTATGCGGAAACAATCTCGTTAAGTTCCAACCATGCTAGTACTCATATATATCAACTATCTCATCTCCTTGTTGTTAGTAGAAAGTGATTGAATTGATCTTCGCCATTTGAACTTGAATGCTGATAGTAGTAGTCTGAAAATAGGTGATCTGGACGAGACATAGTCGTACGCTTAAATCCCTAACTTTTGCCTAGACCGCCTTTCGGTTTTCCCACCGATACTTTTTGCCCAAGCCGCTTTTCGTGTTTTCGACTTCACGGTGTACATATTTTGTATATATCCTTAACTTTGCCCGAACCCTTTTGGTTCGCCAGATGCCCTTATTTTTGCCTAGGTCACCGACCTAGCGGGTCTCTTTTATGCGTAGTATTTTTGACTATGTCTCGTCATGGTGTGGAAGTCTTCGCCATCCATGGTGCTAAGTATCATAGTCTACCGAAAATACCGCTTGACTACAAATGGTCCCTCATAGGTGGGAGTCCACTTGCCCTCGATCACCTTGGAAGAATGATGCGCTTGACTACTAGATCACCGATTTGGTAAACTCGGTGCTTGACCTTCTTGTTAAATGCCCTAATCATTCGCTCCTGATAAATCTGTCCATGGCAGATGGACGCTAGTCGTTTCTCATCAATCAAGTTGATCCGTCAAGGCGAGTTTGATCCAATCGCTCGCTTAACTCGCCCCGAGGACTCGTTAAGGGTATCCGAACCTCAATTGGTAGGACGGCTTCCATACCGTATACAAGAGAGAAGGGGTTGCCCCTGATGTTCGTGATCAGAAAAGCGATAACCATGAAGAGCAAATGGTAACATCTCATGCCAATCTTTGTAAGTCACCTATCTTCTCAGATAATCTTCTTAATGTTCTTGTTGGCGGCTTCCATCGCGCCATTCATCTTAGGCCGATAAGGAGAAGAGTTGTGATGCTTGATCTTGAATTGCGCGAGTTCGGTGATCATCTTGTTGTTGAGATTGGAACCGTTATCCGTGATAATTCTTTCAGAGTGCCATCGATGATAAGATTGTGTTTGATGAATCGAGCCACAACATTCTTGGTAACAGATGCGAACGAGGCTGCTTCTACCCACTTGGTGAAATAGTCGATTGCCACAAGGATGAAACGATGTCCATTGGAAGCTGTGGGCTTGATTTCTCCAATCATGTCAATGCCCCACATCGCGAAAGGCCAGGGAGCTGTTAAAACATTCAGAGGTACTGGAGGTACGCGTACTTTGTCTGCGTATATCTGCATTTGTGACAAGATCGAGCATAACGGTGACAATCAGCTTCCATGGTGGACCAATAGTAACCTGTTCTCAGAATTTTCTTAGCCATAGTGTGTCCACTAGAATGAGTACCAAATGCGCCTTCGTGTAACTCTTCCATAATACGTATTGCTGTTTTCTGGTCTACACAGCGTAGTAAGCACAAGTCATGATTGCGCTTGTACAAGATGCCGTTGCTGAGGAAAAATTTGGATGCAAACCTTCTCATGAACTTCTTATCATTAATGATGCCCGCTGGATATTCCCGAGTCTCAAGATACCTCTTCACGTCGTAGTACCAAGGTTTCTTCCGTGTCAAGCTCATAACAATACCGGTTCGTCAAACCTTTCAATGATAATCAGGGGAGCCTCGTTGTCCCATCTAACCTTGAACATAGATGACATAGTAGCTAATGCGTCTGCCAACTGATTCTCTTCTCGTGGAATGTGAAAGTAATCTCTTCAAGTAGGGATCAAACTCAAGACATGCTCGACACGGAATGAGATTCGATGCTTCGATCCCACTCGCCTTAACTGACCGATCACTAAAGTCGAATCTCCATATACTTGCAAGAACTTGATTCTTAAGTCAATAGCCTTTAATACCCATGATGCACGTCAGATTCGCCATTGTTGGTACAACTGAAACATAATCTGGCGGTGAAAGGAGTATGTCCGCCTGTAGGGGATGTAATGATGGCGCCAATGCCATTGCCAAGTGCGTTTGAGGCTCC
Organism: Vicia sativa; assembly: GCA_021764765.1. Classification (NCBI taxonomy): domain Eukaryota; kingdom Viridiplantae; phylum Streptophyta; class Magnoliopsida; order Fabales; family Fabaceae; genus Vicia; species Vicia sativa. The sequence goes on from CM038794.1 coordinate 5,185,529, forward strand.
ATCAAAGACCATGGTCCATCGGGATCCTTGTTCGTGTCCTTCGTCTGGGCTCGGTTCTTCGCAATCAGAATTAGCAAAACATCTTCGCGGAAACTCGAATCGCATAGATCGATAGTCATCTACGGCTTGATGAGCCAAGTGGTCGGCTACTACACTTCCTTTGATCGCTTTCGAGAGGTGTACTGATGTCATATTCGGTCAAGATCATTTTCCATCTTGCTATTCTTCCGAGAGAGCTGGTTTCTCAAATATGTATTTTATCGGATCCATCTTAGAAATCAACAAGGTAGTGTGAGTCAACATATACTGCCTTAGTCAAGCAGCAGCCTAAGTTAAAGTTGCAAGTTTTCTCGAGCTGTGAGTATCTTGTTTCACAACGTAAACTTTTGCTAAGGTAGTATATCGCATGCTCTTTTCGACTGCACTCCATGTTGCCCCAACACACACCCCATTGAATTCTCTAACACCGCAAGTACATGATAAGAGGTCTTCCTTCGCAGGCGGCATGGATGAGGATTCTGAGGTACCCTTGATTTTGTCAAAAGCGATCCGCAATCGCTGCTCCATTCTACCACTTGATCTTTCTTCAAGAGCTTGAAGATTGGCTCACAAGTAGCGCTAGGTGTGCAATGAATCGCAATGTAGTTCAAACGGCCCAAGAAACCTCGACTTCCTTTCCTCGGGAGCGGCATTTTGAATAGCTTTAACCTTGGCGGGTCAACTTCAATACCTCTACCACCGACAACAAACCCTAGGAGTTTACGGATCTCGACTCAAAAGTGCACTTGTTGGGATTAAGTCTCAATCTATACTTCTTCAAATCAAATAGTTTCGCAAATGATCAAGGTGCTCTTCTTCACGTGATCGAGCTATCATGTCGCCGACGAGACCTCTATCTCGTGATGGATCATATCATGAAATAGTGCCACCATGGCACCGGTAAGTGGCGCGCGTTCAAACCAAACGGCATAACCTTGTAATGTAGTACCCCATGTAACAAAAGTAGTCTTCCATGTCTTCGGAGCCATTTTGATCCGATTGTAACCGAGAAACCATCCATGAAGGAGAAAACTTTGTGTTGAGCGGTGTTGTCAACCGTAACATCAATATGAGGAAGTGGAAAATCATCTTTCGACTCGCTTTGTTCGATCTCTAATCCACACACATTCGCATTTTGCCATCCTTCTTAGGTACGGGTACTATTAGCGACCCATTGGGGATAAGAGGTGACAAGAAACCGCATTGAACCGCTTCATAACTTCGGCTTTAATTTTCTCGACATCTCGTGACGCAGCGATTTAACCTTCTGCTTCACCGAGAAAACCTTCTTTGTTGGCAATCGTGTACCACAATATCAATGTCTAAACCTGCATGTCTTCGTATGACCAAGCAAAACCTCAAGTAGTCTCGTAGCATCAGATCAACCTTTCTTTAACACTGCTCAAGACCCGCCTCCTATCTTGATCTCTTCTGCTTTGTCAAGACTCAAATTCACAACCTCAACTTGCTCTTCGTGGTGGTCAGATAATTCGCTCTTCTTGTCAGAGTAATCGACAAGTTCTCCGGCACTTCACAATCTTCCTCACTTTCATCTTCGCTTGGTAGATCGGATTATCAAGTCATATTTAGCACTAGCATAGCTGTTATTAACGAGATTCAGAGTGATTCTGCAGTGTATCACGTGAGTGTGTGTAAGAACACATAGCCTTTTGAAGGGGTGATAAAAGTAAAAGAAAGAAAAACACAATTGAATGCAAAAGTCCAACGAATTTATTGAATGAAAATACGCAAACGACGAAATAAAAACCCTCGCAAACGAGCCATGATGCCCCGGGTAAGGCACTAGGCTTTAGAGTTTATTGTTCAAAACATAGAAAATACGAAAAGCAAACAAAACAAGAATAATTACTCCTGACTAAAGGAGATTGGTATAACGTCTTCGGTCTTCCAATTGCTGAGCCCACAGTCTGGAGTTGGAAAGATCCAATTGCTGATGTCGAAGTCGTTGTTGTCGTCCTCTATAGCATGAATTCCACTCTGGCTGATGTGGAAGGGAAGTTGGCCGGCACGCTCGCGGCGTATCATCCTCTGACCCTTGATAGTGAAGCCTAAACCAGTCTTGTCAAACTTGAACGGAAGATCAGGGAGCTGACCCCAAATAGCACTACCACCTTGTTCAACTGCAGCTTGAGCATCTTTCAGGGAGGCCATTCTAGGAGGAGCTTGTGTAACTTCAGGAGTAGTAGGAGAGTCAACAGGCATGACTCTGGGGACTGTTTCAAAAGCTTGACAGGGAGTCTCAAAGAATTCACCCTCCACTTCGAGGTATCGGAATGACTGTAGATGACTGACCATATATTCTTCTTCACCGCACACTGTAACAACTTTCCCTTTCACCGGGTATTTCAGCTTCTGATGTAGGGTAGAGGTAACAACGCCTGCCCCATGTATCCAAGGGCGTCCAAGTAGGCAAGAGTAAGCTGGACGGATGTCCATGACAAAGAAAGTAGAGTCAAAAGTCTGGGAACCGACTTTGACGGGCAGAGTGAGCTCTCCAAGTACTGTTCGCTTAGAACCATCAAAAGCTCTCACAATAATGTCACGGGTCTCGTAACCAACCCTTCGACGCCAAGGCGATCAAAAGCGCCTTCGTAGGATGTTCAGAGCGTAACCGTATCCACCAACACATGAGACCATGTAGTGCCTTTGCATTCAAAGAGATGTGCAAGGCTTTGTTGTGTTTCTTTCCGCAGAGTCAAATCAAGATCGAGAAACCTAGGGTTGTTGGCTGCTAGCAATACAAACTTCAAACTGTGGTAGTGTCTTGTGGCACGTGAGCATTCTTCGAAACTTCACCAAGGCTAGCATGAGCCTCGAGCACAAGAGCAGAGCAAGCATGGAGATCTTGGACGGAGTCTGTCCCAACTGCTCCACAACATTGTAGTCACTCTTCTTGATAATCTTCGTAATTCCTCCATTTCTTGTTTGGAGGTGTTCAAGAACTTCCTTTGGTACTTCGTTGAGCAGATGAGTCACCGGTTCTTTCCCACCGGCCGGGATATTGGTTGAGTAGCTGGAATGCGAGCTGGAGTCGCGGTGTCTTTTGGAGGAGAGATATCTGGAGAGAAAACCCTTCCGGTTCTGGTCACTTTACTTGATCCGGTGATGTTGTCAATGTCAGGAATAAGAGCTTCAATGGTAAGATCTTCAATGGTCAGAGGGTCTTGTTTGACGCCATGATAGTAAACATCAGATCCATAATTCCAAGGGATAGCCTTGTCAGAGGAATATGGAACTGGCCTGGGAGAAGTGATGATGAGGGGTGCCACTCTAGGCACAGGATCAGCGGAGGAAATCCTTATGGTGTTAACATCAGCATAGTCTTCTGGGAAATCGTCACCCCATCCGGTTGCTTTAATATCTTCAATAGGAATCTTGTAGCTCTCAGGAACGGAATACTTCACCATGTAATCATACTTTCCACTTGGCTGTCCCAAGGTATCCCACACAGATGGTTCAGTTTCATTCGCCTCTTCGATCTTCAATTTAGCCATATCTTCACACATCTTCTGCACAGGTGGTTTCAGAAATAGTATCTCACGGTTATCCATCATGCACTGAACACGTCTTCTCAACCAAGCACAACCATCAGGTGCGGAGGGGCACCAACGACAATTCTCTGGGCATCCCGATTGATACCGCTTGCGCAAGTTCTTCTTAATACCATCGAGGAATGGTCAAGTCATCTATGTTGAAAACATAAGTATCATCACCAACAAAGATTGGAACTTTTGTCATGGTTAGGCATAGAGCGTTGATCACATTCGAGTCTCAACAGAGGATCAAACTCAATCGCTTAGCTTCAATCATATCTTGAATCTTGTTCTTCGAGCCCAACATGTTGTCGTCGTGCCTCGGCTATTGGAATGGTAAGCACACTTAGCATTAGGATTGTATTTCGAGAGGAAGTGTTGACATTCGAGGAGGATCCTCAAGGTAATCACCGCTTTCAACATGTGTTGCAAGGCTTTGCACAAAGGCATGTTGATCTTCGTGAACCGTCTTCGTGCGCTGGTTACGCGCTGTCTCACCGAGGTTGTGCCGATGTAGGATTGAGATCACAACCGCCCCCACAGAAAGCGGTCGGTCTTGGCTCCTTTTCCGACCATACAAAGATTAGCTTCTTTTCTTACCACCAAAAGATCTCTTCGCAGATTTGAAGATGACTCTACATGAATCTTTCCACTTTGATACCAGCCTTCAATACGCCGTCAGTATCACTCGGTGAATCCACGAGGAGTTTCCAATCGATGATTGAAGAAAGGTCCGATAACGCCCCATAAACATATCAACCAACTCCCTATCGGACAAGGGTGGTTGAACTCACCGCTAGATCTCTCCACTTCGAGCATACTCTTTGAACTTCTATCACGACCCATAGACATGCTTTGTAGTTGTATGCGAGTGGGTGTCAATTCAAGATTGTACCATATTGTCAGAAAGCATCAGCCAAATCACCCAAGTACGGATACGGTCATTCTCTAACCGATAATACCACTCCAACCGAGTTCCGACAAACTCTCTTGAAAATAATGCATCCACAACTTTCGTCATCAGTGGGGATCGATCTTCCAACATAGGACTTCAAGTGCAGCTTTGGACAAGAAATGCCATCATACTTGGCAAAAGTAGGAACTTTGAATTTGGGAGGAATCACAACACCAGGAACAAGACTCAGATCATCAAAATTCAGCCCGGATATTTTCAGATTCTCCAAGATTCGACGGTCTTCGTTGCTTGTACTTGTCATCTCCGCGTAGTATCGTTATCATCATAGTGGTCTTCTCTCCTTTCAGCTCACGCTGGTTGCCTTCACCATCACCCTTGTTACTCCCTTCATTCTTGACACTGTTATCAGAGTATTCAATCCGGCTGACCCTTTTAAGACCACCTTTGTAGCGTCTGCCCATGTTGAGTAGACCCACAACCTTCTTCTTTCCGTTGATGAGCTTCTTCAGATCTTCTTGGCCTTGGACCAAGCTGGTGAACATCTAAACCGAGCATTCGAACCCGAGATCTTTGACAACTGCTCGAGAGCCATTGCTGCTAAAATAAATAGCAAGAGGATGAGAAAACCAATCTCCAATGTACCTGTGATGCAATGTTATGCTATGATATGCAATGTTTATGCGAATGCAATGCAATGTTTTCAAGGACCTCTAGAATTTAAATTTGTTAAACAAGCAATGAACAAACAAATATTAGTTCTCTTTTTATTCTTTTTCTTTTTAAGTACAAAGATAGTTCAGAACAATAAAAGAAAAACATAATATAAAGCTTCTAGGTCTCCCACGGGCGCTTCCTCTTGGTGCCGAGGTAGGCATTGATGTTGCGCTCCTCGTGAAGTAGCTTGGTCAACTCTAGCACTTTCTTCTCACTTGCATAGCACTGAGCTTCGAAGGTATCCTCTCTTTCTTAAGCTGAATCCAGGATCTCTTCAAGTCTTCAAAATCAGTAGGCATGTCGGGATGGAGAATAGTATAGGGTACGTCACCTATAGCAACGGGTTCCATAATCACGGGTACAACAGGCGTGAATGGCATCATGAGGTTTTGAGCTCGAGCTCGCACCCATTTGAGGTAAGGCTCCCAAGGAGTGGGATTCTGGTGCCCCAAAGTCTTAGTATCAGTCTTCTTTACCATGCCCCAAGCGTGTATGAACCTTCGTCGGTAATTCTGGAGATCATGGTTGTAGTCGAACACAATGTCTTGGAGAAGCATATCATGTGGACCATCTCTTCGAGCAAAACCAAACTGACGTAGAGCTAGAGAAGGGTTGTAAGTAATACCTCCCCTTATGCCAAGGAGTGGTACATTAGGGAATTCTCCACAACGCTCAATGAAGATGAAGTCCTTTTGAGAGAAAAGACTCCAACGGATATCTGAATAAGAGAGTGACATTAACCTTTGAGACCATTTCATCCTTTGTTCGTTCTTCAAAATTGATGGAGGGAGGTGCGAAATAAACCACCTTGAAAGTAACGGGATACAACACATGAGAGTGCCTTGTCTCTTAGTAGTACGAGTGTGGAGAGAATGTAGGATGTCTCCAAGTAAAGTAGGCACTGGATTGCGGGTAAGGAACAACTTGATGGCGTTGACATCTATGAACTGATCCGAGTTAGGGAATAGAACCAAACCATAAATTAGCAAGGCCACAATGTTTTCAAATGCATGGAAACTCATAACTTTGAGGAATTCTCGAGCTTTTTAATTAGAACTTAGAAAGTAAACCCTTAACTCCGCTTCTAGTTTCCCAATTGGCTTCAATGTCCGAGCGCTTAAGATGTAAGGTCGATGTAATGTCTTCGCATTTAGAACCTTTTCTAAACCGTGAATGGCATTTGGTCAAGAATAGGTATCCCAAGTAGCTTAGAGAACTCTTCCAAGGTAGGAACCAACTGATAATCTGGGAATGTAAAGCAATGGTGTTTGGATCAAAGAACCGAATAGACATGCATCATATCTTCTTCAAAACCGAGATAACCAAATCAAGTAGATAACCATGTCTTTTGATGAACTGAGCATGGTCGGGAATTTCTGAAACCAATTCTTTGAGTTGAGAAGGTATACCCATGAAGTTGATTCGGATAGTCTTTCTAGAAGCCATAACACCTACAAAACAGAGCAAAGATAAATCCCTAGGTCCTTGAAATGGTTAGAAAAATGCAATGCGATGATGTCATGATGTCATGTATAGCACACACAAACAAATCACACAATGAGCCTATGGTTTAAGGCTTGCATGAGGTCTAGGTGATTACCCCACCAAAAGTTTGAGTTGGTTCATCCTGTCCTATAATAGTAACCGGGTTCTAGGAATCTCACATCATTGATCTTTCTCGTAGGCGCTTATTTCAATACGACTACCAAGTGGTCGATCGAAAATGTCCCAAAAGTCTGATCTCAATGAGCGTAGCATCGAGTATCAACCAACCTCGGTCTACACCAAAGCCGGCCATCTCACTACCTTCTAATGGCCAAGATGGGTCAATTAAGGTTCTAAAAGTTTAGTTAGCTTGATGACACCACAGAAGCCAAATACTATCCTCAACTTGGAAATGAGGAGCATCGACAACCAAAGTGTCACGCTAACGTAGCCATCATATTGACCTAGTTATACGCCTAGCGGTCGCAACGATCTAATGCCACTTACCTAAAAGGAAACCCGATCCGTGTAGGATCCCCAACAATATAATACCCAAGCAACCCTTAAAAATAAAGCAAGTCAAACAAAAGCGTAAAATGATCTATCAATCTTAAGGCAATTTCTTTAGGGTGTGTCCTCAGCAGTCGCCATCAGATACGGTGAACCGACTTTTTAGGATTTTTGTATCCAAATGTGCGGATAGCAAGAGTCGCCACCGACTTTTTATTTTATCCAATTAAGGGAAGGTAAAAGTACGTAAAAAGACCTTCGTTAGATTTCGAGTATGGAGAATGGTTATGAAAAGGAAGGTATTAGCACCCTTTCCATCCGTAGTTTCTACTGCTCTTAGTTGCTTTATAGATCACTTTTGAAAAATTTGTGCTTCTCGTGTGTTTGAAAATGTTTTGAAAAGGCATTTCACTTTGACTTTGTAATGATTCATGTAGGAATGTATACAAAGTGTTCGGAATGTTTTGTTTTGAAAGGCAATTTGTAATGATTCACACGGAATGTATACAAAGTGTTTTGAAAGACTTTGAAAGTGTGAGGTGAAAAGTATTTTTGATAGAGCAAGCAACTAGGAGACTTATTACCTACTTAATTGGTCGTTTTTTGATTTACTTTCCTTTAGAATAGCGCTATCCATACCATTAGTTAGTAGGTAGCTCCATTCGTTGGATGTAAGCGGACAATCAAGGGACATCGATGGTCAGAAGGCAACTTGTAGGAGATATCCTAGCACATTCGAAGGGACTATCATCATTTTTCGTAGGCGGCAATCGAGGGTCAAGATCATGTATTCGGAGGCGACATCGTGGGTCTTATGATCTTTATATCGAAGGGACTATGATGATTTGTTTGAAGGCAACGGTGCTAGAATATCTCTACGTTCGAGGGACTTGACCATTTTGAATCGAAAGGCAACGAGAGAGAATTACCCAAAGGGGTGCATGTGTGAAAGAGTGTGTTGATTCAGAATATGTTATCTTGAGAATTAGAGTGAGCTATGTTCAATTATTATCTTGCCATACACACCTAGTTACTAGCAATTGATAAGGGTGCGGAAAGTAAAAATGCGGAATGTAAAAGTGCGGAAATGTAAACCTACGCTATTACATGGCTTTGGGATAGATACATAATTTAAGATGCGGAAAATAAAAGTCCTAAATTAAACTATTACAACCCATATGCAGTTACATTATTGGGAAACAAAAGAAAAACGGAAGAAACATCTGTATCGGATCAACCTGTGAAAAGATGAGAAAATTGGAAAATATGATGAAATCGAATAAGAAGAAAATGTTAGTAAAAATGCAAATTTTAATATGAAAAAATTTATGCATGCTGGAAATAAGATAAATAAGTTATAATAATTTTTCTGGAATTTTTGGAAAAGTTTTAATAATTAAAATGCAATTTATAATGATTTAAATGCAAAAATAAAAATAAAATAAATATGCATGCAAAAGTTATATTTTTTAATTTATTAAATTAAATAAAGATTTTTAAAATATAAATGCAGAAAGAAAAAATGTTTTTGGTATTTTTTAAATGCAGAAATAAAATATAGAAATTAATTAAAATATGATGGAAATATTAAATAAATATGAAAAATAAGAAAATATGAGGTTTTGTAAAAAGGAAAAGAGGATTGTCTGAACCGGGAATCGATCCGGAGACCTTCCCCTCAAACCTTGAAAACTGAAGCCTTCGCCATCTGAGCCACGCCGTGTTTGTGTTTGAAAAGCTGGAATCAATGGTATTTAAGTGATGACGCGTCAGGAGTATTTGAATTCAAACGCGCAGTCAACAGGTGGACCCCAGTCGTTGTTGAATGGACGAATCACATCACCCAGAAGCGCCACGCCAGCCCCTCGCCGGTCAACAAAGTCCACGACGCCGGAGCCCTAGCTCCGGTCGTCTTCTCCGGGATGCCTGAAACTGAAACAAGGAAAAATACGAGAAATAAATGGGAAAGGGGGACCCTACCCCCCTAAATCGATGGCTGCGAACCCATTGGTGGCATCAGTTTCTGCTAAAAACGCCTGTATAGGCCGGTTCGGTCAAGACAGCTCGAAAAGCCCTAACAATGGCCATACAATATTTGGACGTGCAAGCTCACATGTAATGGTTCATGTGCGTTCTAATGGATGTCCTGAATTCAAATATGCAAGCAAAAACTGTTAATAACACATGAATCATAAAAATCGAAAATCAAACAAATACCAAATCGGAGCTTGATATATATCGTGTTCTGGGCAGTTGTAGGCTTGAGTAAGGATTGGTTTCGACTGCTGGGAACCTCAGGAAGGTGTTTGAATGCTTAGGACTCCTTGAAACCTGCTGGAATTTGGAATTCGATTTTCAAAAGTTCTTGGAAAATTTTGACAAAGTAATGGCTTGTTTTTAGGTTAGGATTCCGTGTGAGAGGCTTGGCATATTGCTGAGTATTTATAGAGCAAGTTTGGATGGCAAAAGGAGTGAAAAAAGATTGCTTCTTGAATGTGCAAATATTTCCCAATAAATTCAAATCAAATATTTGAAAAATATTGATTTTCTTCCCATGTAAAGGCTTAGCACGAATTTGGAAATTGTCTTGGGCTTTCTTGGACATTAAGAAAGATATAAATCCAACTTATTTGAAAAAATAACCTTATTTTCATATTTTATGTAATTTAATTTGGAATTAAATGGTTTAAAATCCAAAATAAAATCAATAAAACAGAAAATTGCCATGGCCAAGCATTTATGGGTCAAAAATAACATCATGAACAAGTTTGGATCAAAAGATTATAGGCCCATTTGGAAAATTTTGCATTTTGACCAAAATGTCCTTTTGTGCAATTGTCCAAAATTCCCCAACTTCTGAATAGTGTATCTTGCTCAATTTTCCACATTTTTGAGAGTTCTTGGACTTTTTGGAAAGCTCTAAGAGTCCTCTAAACAATGTCTTTGGTTTCACTTCAATTGGAGTTACCATGCTCAATATATGTTCAAAACAAAAAGTTGACTTTTGTTGACTTTGAAAAGGACTCCGTAATGTTTTGAGCTATACCTCTCAAATGAAGCATTTTTGGACATTCTTGTGAGACATGAAGTTGTAGAGAATTGAATTTCCTTCAAAACAAGAGGTGGTGGAAAATTTCGAGAAAGTATGAGAAAGTTATGATCACTCAAAGTTTGGTTGACTTTTCATCTAGAAACCCTAATTTAGAAAGTTTGACTTTTGAGCAAATCTTGAGTTTTCTTGATGAATCATGATCAACCCTTGATCAAATGATGAATGTAACTTCAAAATGAGGATGTTGACCAAAATCGAAGTTTTGATCAGATGTTGACCACAGCTGACTTTTGACCAATACAACTTGATTTTCAACCATCTGAGCAATTGTCTGAGGGAATTGGACTTGTGAAGCTTGAAACTTGACATGGAGAATCTTTGAAGCATATGAGGAAGCATGAAAACCATTGGAGATGTTAGAAGTCCATCTGGGTATGAGAAATGCCAAACCCTAGTTTGGGTTGATTGTGCAGGAGAGTGTTCATCTGATCAACTCTTGAGGAATCCTTGAGCATGGATGTTTGGAATATCTTGAGAAGATGGAGGGCAAATTTTGGGTATGACAAATGCCCTGCTCAATCTTCTTGTACTGGAAGGGATAGATTGGCATGCTTTGCCTTTCGTGACCTGGAGGTAGAAGATGATTGAACACTCGAGTACACCTGAAAATTTGCACTCGCCGTTGGTGAGGATGCGGGAATGGGCTTACAGATGCCATTTGGGGAAGTTGGAGACTTCGCTGAGGAATGAGTCGTACGCTAGACTCGAGGTGGTTGTACAGGAGATGGGCTTAAGATGCCATCCGAAAAAATATGGAAAATTGAGCAAGATACACTATTCAGAAGTTGGGCAATTTTGGACAATTGCACAAAAGGACATTTTGGTCAAAATGCAAAATTTTTCAAATGGGCCTATAATCTTTTGATCCAAACTTGTTCATGACATTATTTGTGACTCATAAATGCTTGGCCATGGCAATTTTCTATTTTATTGATTTAATTTTGGATTTTAAAGCATTTAATTCCAAATTAAATTACATAAAATATGAAAATAAAGTATTTTTTCAAATGGGTTGGATTTATATCTTACTTGAGGTCCAAGATAGCCCACCAAGCATACCAAATTCGTGATAGCTTGCATATGGAAAGAAAAAATCAAATTTTTAAGGAAATTTGATTTTATTTGAATGAGAAATATTGCACATTGATTAACCAATCTTTTTTCACTCTTTTTTCTCTCTCAAATCCCTCTATAAATACTCAGCCTATTGCCAAGCACAAAGGACGAAACCCTAGCTCAAAGCATAACCCTTATTCTTGCAAAAAAATTCAAGAAACTTGAAAAATCGTGTTTCAAAATCCAGCCACTCTCAGCCCTCCAAAATCATTCCTTTGTGTTCCTAGGGTAAGTATGAGTAAGTACACATCATTGTTATAGATCAAAACAGCCTGAATCGATGCATACATGATCATACATATTTCAAACTTTTTGATTTTTGCATTTTACTATTCTGTGTGTTTCCATTGAATCTAATGCTTTTATTGTGTTCATGAGACTCCATGTGATTGATCTAGGCCATCGTTTCGAAGCTTGCACGTGAAAACAAGGAATTGCCATAGTTAGGTTTTGAATCGTTTTCGAACCGCCCTGACAGCCGATTCACCAAACCGATGCCACCAATGGATTCAGGAGGGTCGATTTAGGGGGGTAGGGTCCCCCTTTCCCATTTATTCCTCGTATTTTTCTTGTTTCAATTTCAGGCTAGCCGGAGAAGATGACCGGAGCCCTAGCTCCGCGCTGACTCAGGCGAAGACCGGCGAGGGGTTATGCGGCGTTCGGGTTCTCGATTCGCTCATCCATGTCGATCGAGTCCACGCGCGTCGACTTGTTTTTCAAACCAATCCATGACACGTGAGCGCTTATATTCAAATGTTTCCAGCTTTTCAAACACCAAAGACACGTTGTCCCAGTGGTTAAGGCGTTGGGATTGAAAGATGCTCCAAAAGGTCCCCTGTTCGAACCTCATCAGGACCTGGTTTTGTTTTCTTTTTTTCAAACTCAAACTATTTTCTTATTTTCATATTTTCTTATTTATTTAATATTTTCATGCAATTTTAATTCTTTTCAAATATTTATTTCATGCATTAAAAATTACCAAAATATTTTTTCCTTTTGCATTTATTTTCAGAAAATACTTATTTAATTTATAAAATTAAAAAATACAATTTTGCATGCATATTTATTTTTATTCATAATTTAGCATTTAAATCAATTTTAATTAGTTTTAAATTATTAAAATGCATCCAAAAAATCCCAAAAAATTATTTTAGCATATTTATGTTATTTCCAGCATGTCATATTTTTCCCAATTAAAAATTTGCATTTTTACTAATATTTTCCTCTTATTCGATTTCATCATATTTTCCGATTTCTCTTATTGTTTCACAGGTTATTCCATTTCGTTTGCTTTTTTAATGCTTTTCCTTTTCCAATAATGTAATTGCTCATGGGATGTAATAGTTTAAATTAGGTTTTTATTTTCCGCAAGTTTAAATTATGTATCTGCCCCAAAGCCATGTAATAGTGTAGGACATTTATCTTTCCGCATATTTACATTCCGCATTTTAATTTCCGCACCCTATAAACTGCTAGTAACTAGGCGTGTATGGCAAGACTAAAATCAACATAGCCCACTAATTTTCAAAGATAAAATATCTGAATCAACACACTCTTTTCACACATGCACCCCTTAGGGTAATTCTCTCTCGTTGCCTTACGATTACAAATGGTCATGTCCCTCAAACGTAGAGGTATTCTAGCACCGTTACCTTCAAAACAAATCATCATAGTCCCTTCGATACAAAGATCATAGACCCACGATGTCGCCTATGAATACATGATCTTGACCCTCGATTGTTGCCTACGAAAAATGATGATAGTCCCTTCGAATATGCTAGGATACTTCCTACAAGTTGCTTTCTATGACCATACGATGTCCCTTCGAATGTCCCTTCTACATCCAACGAATAGGGTTACCTACCAACTAATGGTATGGATAACACTATTCTAAAGGAAAGTAAAATAAACACGAAAACGACCATTCTGAGTAGGTAATAAGACTTTTAGTTGCTTGCTCTATCAAAATACTTTTCACACCACACACTTTTGTCAAAGTTCAAACTCTTTTCAAAACAAAACATTTCCAAACACTTTGTATACATTCCTACATGAATCATTACAAAGTCAAAGCGAAATGCCTTTTCAAAACATTTTTTTGTCAAACACACAGAAAGCAATTTTTTAAAGTGATCTAAGAGCAACTAAGAGCCCGTAGATAACTACGGATGGAAAGGGGTGCTAATACCTTCCTTTTCATAACCTTCTCCCTTACTCGTAATCTAACGAAGGTCTTTTTCTGTACTTTTTACCTTCCCTTAATTGGATAAAAGAAAAGTCGGTGGCGACTCTTGCTATCCGCACATTTGCGATACAAAAACACTACAAAGTCAGTTCACCGTGTTACAATGTCGTTTGGATTAAAGAATGCAGGCGCAACTTACCAAAGGGCAATGACTACTCTCTTCCATGATATGATGAACAAAGAGATCGAAGTCTACGTAGACGACATGATAGCAAAGTCTGACACTGAAAAAGAGCATATAGACTATCTCTTGAAGTTGTTTCAACGACTAAGGAAATTTCAGCTCCGCCTGAATCCTAACAAATGCACCTTTGGGGTAAGATCCGGAAAGCTCCTAGGTTTTATCGTCAGTCAAAAAGGAATTGAAGTTGACCCTGACAAAGTCAAGGTTATTCAAGAAATGCCCACCACGCATTTTAAAAGCAAGTAAGAGGATTTCTTGGACGGTTGAATTATATCTCCGATTTATCTCTCAAGTGATCTACAACTGTGGCCGATATTCAAGCTTCTCCGCAAAAATCAAAGGTTGTGTGGATGTACGATTGTTAAAAGCATTCGACAGTATCAAGGAATACCTGTCAGAACCACCAATATTGATCCCTCCAATTGAAGGAAGACCGCTAATCATGTACCTTACCGTACTAGAAGAGTCCATGGGCTGCGTACTCGGACAACAAGATGACACCGGTAAGAAGGAGCATGCCATCTACTACTTGAGTAAGAAATTCACAGACTGTGAAACTCGTTACTCCATGCTCGAGAAAACATATTGTGCTTTGGTGTGGGCTTCCAAACGTCTTCGCCTGTACATGATCAATCACACGACTTGGTTAATCTCCAAAATGGACCCAATCAAATATGTCTTTGAGAAGCCTGCCTTAACAGGGAGAATCGCTCGATGGCAAATGCTGCTATCTGAATATGACATCCAGTACCGCGCCCAGAAAGCGGTCAAAGGAAGCATTCTCGCCGATCACTTGGGCTTATCAGCCGCTCAACGAATACCAATCTATCAAGTTTGACTTTCCAGACGAGGATGTTATGTACTTAAAGATGAAAGATTGTGACGAACTGCTATCTGGAGAAGGACCAGATCCAGAATCTAGATGGGGCCTAGTCTTTGATGGAGCAGTTAACATTTTTGGCAATGGAATTGGGGCAGTCATCATCACTCCCGAGGGTTCTCATATCCCGTTTTCCGCCAGATTACTATTCGATTGCACCAACAACATAGCAGAATACGAAGCTTGCATCATGGGTATCGAAGAAGCCATCAACTTGAGGATCAAGATCCTTGACATATATGGAGATTCAGCCCTTGTGATCAATCAAATTAAAGACAAGTATGAAACTCATCATCTTGGTCTAATTCCCTACAGGGATTATGCGAGACGACTGTTGACTTTCTTCAGCAAAGTAGAGCTGCATCATATTCCTCGAGATCAAAATCGAATGTCAGACGCCCTGGCTACTCTATCTTCCATGCTCAAAGTTAACGATTGGAATGATATGCCCAGAATTTGCATTAGACGCCTAGAAAGACCTGCATATGTATTTACAACAGAAGCAGTCTTCGATGATAAACCGTGGTTCCACGACCTTAAACATTTCCTTCAAACACGAGAGTACCCACTCGGGGCATCGTACAAAGATAAGAAAACTCTGAGGAGACTTTCTAGGAATTTCTTCCTGAACGAAGATGTGCTATACAAAAGAAACTTCGACATGGTTCTGCTCAGATGCGTCGACAGACAAGAAGCAGACACGATCATCCATGAAGTACATGAAGGGTCCTTTGGAACCCATTCGAATGGGCATGCAATGTCCAGAAAAATCTTGAGAGCAGGATACTATTGGATAACGATGGAATCCGATTGCTGTAAACACGTCAAAAGATGTCACAAGTGCCAGATCTACGCAGATAAGATCCATGTGCCTCCGACTCTACTCAACGTTCTCTCTTCTCCGTGGCCTTTCTCCATGTGGGGCATCGATATGATTGGGATGATTGAACCAAAAGCGTCCAACGGACATCGCTTCGTTCTAGTGGCCATTGATTACTTCACCAAATGGGTCGAAGCAGCATCTTACGCCAACGTCACAAGACAAGTGGTTGTGAGGTTCATCAAGAACAACCTCATTTGCCGATATGGAGTTCCGAGCAAGATCATTACAGACAATGGATCGAACTTGAACAACAAAATGATGAAGGAACTGTGTGAGGAATTCAAGATTGAGCATCATAACTCATCTCCTTACCGGCCAAAGATGAACGGCGTTGTTGAAGCTGCCAACAAGAACATCAAAAAGATCGTCCAGAAGATGGTCATCACCTACAAAGACCGGCACGAATGTCGCCATTTGCTCGCATGGGTATCGATTTCAAAGGCACTTCAACAGGGCACCTCCTTTTCTCTAGTATACGGTATGGAAGCGGTTCTCGAGAAGTTGAGATTCCATCAATGAGAGTTCTCATGGAAACTAAGCTATCCGAGGCCGAATGGTGTCAAAGCGATACGACCAACTGAACTTAATCAAGAAAAGCGCCTGACCGCTCGTGTCACGGACAACTATATCAAAGAAGAATGAAGAAAGCTTTCACAAAAAGGTCCGACCGTGAATTCCGAGAAGGCGACCGGCTTAAAAGATTCGCCTTTTCAACCGATTCTAGGGCAAGTGGACCCTAATTATGAAGGCCCATACATCGTCAAAAGAAGCTTCCGGCGGTGCTATGACTTTCACAACCATGGACGGTGATGAACTCCCAGATCCGTGAATGCTGACGCTACCAAAAAATACTTTGTCTAAAAACAAGAGAATGACCGGTAAGTCGAAAACCGAAAAGGGCGGCTTAGGCAAAAAAGAGCGCCTCGTGGATTGAAAACCCGAAAAGGCGATCCAGCAAAAATTAGAGACAATAAATGAAATTATCCCGATAGATTGAAAACTCGCAAAGGCAATCTAGGCAAAACAAGGATACAAAACGACAAAGTAACCGTGATTGCTCATACTTCGTCATTCTGAAGAATTTTCCATCAATGAATCTTCAATCAACTCTTCTGAAGCAACAAGCACAGTGGGAATTCAAAGTTGTTAGGGATAGTAGCGGTTATTTGCTTTCAATGTAGCCTTTTACCAATAAATTATCATTTCCAACTTTTGTAAATAGTTCATGGAATCACGCATTTGGCTGATTACCATTCTATCAATAAATTTGAGCCTTGTGCCTTTTGTTTGCAATTCCTACTTTATTCTGTTTTTCAAAATAACGCTTTTTATTGTGAAAATCACTTTTTGAAACTAAAATGTTTTAAACGAATTTTTACTTCAAAATTTTGAAACAAAAAGCACAAATTTTCCTTTGAACTATGGACACGAAAAGAACTTCAACAGTTTCTCCATGAGTGTCTCGATCTCCGAAGGATAAAGCAACTGCTACAACAGTTTTCTCCTCAGCAAAAATCATCAAAGGACGGTATTCTTATTCAAAAAGAATCCCCAGCCAAGTTGCCAATGAAGTGCCTTTCTCTGAAAGCTTAAAGCATGCAACTCAAATTCTTCATTAGTGAACATCTGCACCATTGCTGCAATATTCACTAAGTATTTGTTCGAACTGTGACGTGGTCCTTTTCTCAAATATCTCTTTAGTGTCTTTGTCAAAGTATTGTTAGCATGCATATCACATTCATGACATTCATACATAATAGCATCATTCATTGCATTTTTTGCATCTCTCAAAATGTTTGCTTCCAAATCACTGGTGTAAATCACGCTTACTCATGTAAGTACAAGTCTTTCCCCAGTAGAATATCTCCAAACAGAAATAATAACATCTTTTTTCCCCAACGGAGTATTCCCAAACAGAGAAATACATTTTCTTCTCTCTACTACGTTCCCCAGCTGAGATCATCTTTCATTTGGAACAATGTCTTGATTGACTTTTTTTTTCTTTCCAGTTCATTCCTGGATAGAACACTGTCTATAATCAACAAAGCAATAAGCAATCGCCTCATTGTCTGAGCCACTTGTTTTTCATTCCTAAACTTGTCACAAAAGGTTTGTTCTTCTTACCAAGGCCAAATCACGACAATTCAAAAATCGCCAACAGTTGTCTTTCTGTCCAAAAGAAAACCTGTGCCTGTCAATCAAAAAGCCCGCATCTCCTCGAAAGAGAGATCCTCGACAAAATTTTATCCAAGATAACAGAGACTTATCGGAGTTCTGTTTCTTTCACTGTCTGTTATTCACAAAGCTGAATATACAGCAATGTTCTAAAAGATTTGCCTTGTTATAGTTATCACTTTGCTGATAATTGGTAATATCTTTAAAACTCATATTGAGATCTATTTCAGTTTTTTTAATATTCACAAAGCTGAATACTCGGTGCTTTTCTCCAAGAATTACCTTGTTATAGTTATCATTTCGCTGATAATTGGTAATATCTTCAGAACTCATTACCATGAACATCACAAGGCTGATAATTGGTAATGTCATTTTCACTTACCTTAAACATTGTCACGAGGCTGACAGAAGGTAATCTCTTTGTTTCCCAAAGTGAAACAGATATTCACATATTTTGTGAATCATTCTTTCCCCAGCAGGGACGTATTCACAAAAAATTTTCCCCGTCATGTCATTTCTTTGATATTTCTCCGGGTGAAACCTTTTGCAATCATTTTGCATCATTCGCATTTTTGGTATCTTAGGTCCAAAATTTGCGTATTCTGATATTTAAGTCTCTTTACACCTATCAAAACGAAGATGTTCATCTTCATCTTTCAGGTTAAAGAAACTTAAATAGGGGCATCTGTCATACCCCAATTTTTGACCTAATATACCACCTTACATTTGCATCATTGCACAACTAACAGTTCAGACAACATTAATCGGGTATAGCCTTTACATGTCAAAATTAGGGTTTCATCAGATTTTCATCTGATTCAAGAGGCAATCAATTAGGGTTTGAGTTTTTCTCACCTCATTTGATCTATCTTGATCAAATCATCAGCCTCTGATCATCAGATACCCAATTTTTCTCATGGATCAATCGAGGATCGACCAATTAGGGTTTTGATCGAGCATGAGAATTCTCTGACTTTTTGAACAAGAAATGACTTTTTTGGATAGAGATTAGTCATCATATCTTAGATACAACATCTTGACCTAATTTCTGGATTCAAAACATCACAGAAGTTCATAGACTTCATCAGTCAATTTCTGAATCATCTGATAAAATTTCATCTGCACAGAAAAGTCAAACTTTGACTTTTGGTCAAATTTTTCAAAACAAAACTTTTTCAAATATCAAAATACTTCAAATGATCCATCATGATCATAAAAAATCAAAGAATTTGAAAAAGTCAACAAAAAGTCAAAAGTTTTCACACTTAAAAAAATTTCTAAGTGTTGAAATTTCTTATTTTTTCCAAACTTCATGCCATTTTTTCACCTAGTTCCAATTTGAATTGGAAAAAACTTAAAACATGAAAGTTGTAGCTTGTGAAACAAGCTTTCCAAAATGTCCAAGAACTTTCAAATTCATGGAGTCTAGCCATACTTTTGAAATTGAAACATAAGGCTTCATGAAACTTGATTTTCAAAATCCAAAACTTCAATTATAGGTCATTTTGAGTTTTCTTCATCTAGAAGCAACATAACCATGCCAAATGGATGATTGAGCTGATAAATATCAGCTAGATATAATTGAGATGAGATAGGATCAAAATGAGATTTTCACACATGGTAAAAAGAGGAAGCTTCCTTTTGCTTTTTACAAAAGTCATTCTTACCCCTTAAGCTATCTTTGATTTACCAAAAGCTTGTACTTGTTGCCTAACATTTCAGAACCATTTGCCTATAAATTGATCACCAATTCAAGTTCAAAACTACACCAAAGCATTGCAAAGTCATGCTTTCTCATTTCTTTCTTCAAAATCAAGAAACATGATGCATTTTTGAAAAACTTGCAGTTTTTAAATTCAGTGAAAATCATGATAAACTTTGGTGTCAAACACATTCTAAAATCAATTTGAAACATGTTTGAATCATAAAATCAACCCAAGAACAAGTGGAAACCAGATTTGAACTTCATATTCTCAAACTTTCCAAAACTGCCATATGATTCGAGTTTGAAGTTTGGCTGGATTAAATTGTGTTGTGATCACTCTAACACCTTCCCTATACCTCATGTATATGATCCAGATCAATAGCCAGCATCTGTAACAACTCTAACCAAGAAATCGAGTTCCATTTTTCAGTCTGTGCAGGTAGACTTGGCTGGGGAGTTCCAAGGCAATTCAAGGCAAGCAGATCATTCACACAGCTTTCATACAGGACCATTTCTTTTTCAAACTTTTCCAATTTTTCATGTTTTTTTACAAAACTTTCACAATTTTTTTGACCAATCAAAACTCCTTATTTTAAGGTGATTTTTTAAACACTTGTCAGTAAATACATCTATTTTATGATAGTGCAAAAATTTTCAGAAAAAACTTTCATCTGATTATATTTTAATCGAGCCGAAAACGATGTTCTGAACACTTTTCAAACCTCCTTTTAAGGTGAATTTTTCAAGTTTTCGACTTCCGATTTTTTTTCAAAGATTTTCATAAATAAACCTTACATTTCAAAAACACTTTCAAATCATTTTTCAAAACTTTTCATCAAACTTGCATCTTTTTACCATGATCGATCCGATTTAAACGATAAAACCAATTTTGTTTTCTCTCGAATTTCTCTATTGATCATGGGCCTCCCTCACGGTGTAAGTCCCATAACATTCTTTTATGTACATATTTTTTCCTTGTACATACCAAAAACATTCTTTTATGTACATAATTATTTCCTTGTACATATCAAATTTTCATCTGTACATAACACAGATACTTTTTATACTCAAGTATAGACAAACTTCGATCGTTTGTTTTCACATCACTTGTGTATACACAAACCAACATTCTTTTATGTACATACATACCTTTTCCTTGTACATATCAATTTCTTTTTCATACAAACTTTTATCTGTACATAATATGATACCTTTACGATAAACCTCGATCGCTCATTTCGCTTCATCCAGATATATAACCGAATACCATTGGTATTGAAAGGAGCATTATTCCTCGTGAAACTGCTTTCAAATCAATGGGCCACCCTTATGGTGTAAGTCCATTCCTCCTATGTACATCCATCTTTGTCTGTACATAAATAGCTCGTTCGTGTACATATTCATTTCCTTGTACACAGTTCAATCTTGTAAATAATCAAGTTACGCTCGTTTTAAACGTTCGTTTCACAAACACGTGTTTATATTTCCTTCATAAACTCCTGTAAATAAACATCATGCATTGTTTATATTTCCTTCATAAACTCCTGTAAATAAACATCATGCATTGTTTATATTTCCTTCATAAACTCCTGTGAATACATATCACACACACACACCTGTTTATACAAACTGTCTAATTATAACATAACAATTAGACTAATCAATAGGTTCCCCACAATTATAGCCTCCGCTTGGGCTTCATACAAGACAATTCATCGTCAGCATGAGTTTAGCCTCCGCTTGGGCTTCATACAAGACAATTCATCATCAGCATGAGTTTAGCCTCCGCTTGGGCTTTATACAAGATAACTCATCCCCAGTTGAGTTTAGCCTTCTCTTGGGCTTTGTACAAAGAAACTCATTCATCTGAGTTTAGCCTCTGCTTAGGCTTCATATAAGACAACACTCCCCTGTTGAGTCAGCCTCCTCTTGGGCTTCGTTCAAAAGAACTCCTTATTGAGTTTAGCCTTCTCTTGGGCATCATACAATGAAAGAGATAGGAAATCTCTCTACAGCCTCCTATTGGGCTTCCAATACAAAGAATCACCCACGCTAAGATAGAACCCTGAAATGATGGTTTCCCAGTGAAATCACTTTCAAAATCCCCAGAGAGTAAAATTTCCCGGTGAAATTTCTCTTAATTCCAAAAGGATGGTTTCTGAAACCTTTTAAGACAAAGCCAGCCATACCCTATAGCTTCCTCTTGAGCTTCATACAAGGACCCTCGATGACCCTCGATGACCCTCGGAATGCCTCCTCTTGGGCTTACAATACAAGGACCCACGGGCTTCTTAAAAGCATCCCTTTAATCCAATTAATTTCTCCTAGAGATTTAGACATCTATCATCTCTATGGAAGAAGTATCTCATCTATCACATCACATACAGTCAAAAACTTTTCAAAAACTTTTCAAACTATTTTCAAACAAAAAAACATCTCTTAACAGTAAGTGGTAACGCTTGTACACTCAAGCCAAACACCCAATGCTTACAGTTAAAAGATTCAATCATCTTTTTTTCAAACATCTTTCTTAAACATGTAAGTGGTAACGCTTGTACACTCAAGCAAAACACCTATAACTTACGACGAAAGATTTTAATCAGTCAAACTTTTCAAAAATGTATGTGATGAAATAGATTAGATACATTTTTCATTAAGATGACATTTGTCTGTCTCTTACTAACATCCCGTTGCTTTCCACTAGCATAAGTGGGAACTACGATTGCTCTGACTTTCTCAACATCCTTTTGAGAATACGTAGGCACAAGGTCTCATCCTTGCCGAGCAAATTTCTTTCTCCCTCAGACCAAACAAACCATAGATCCCTGTAGATCCGAGCTACAAATGCTCTGATTCCCACTAAGGGATATGTATGCAGAAGATCCACAGATCTTTGCGAGCACAATAATAACAAAACACTAGAATCCCACATAATCTACTGTTTCTTAAAAAAATCCAAAGGAGAAACATTCTCAATCATAGAAATAGCAATTAAAACACACAAACATATCAAACATATTCATATATAAAGCTATAGATAACTATATATATTTAGGGTGCTCCATCTATTCCCTTTATATAACAATCCCCCTTACTCAGAATCTCCCCAATGCGTTGCGTCTAGTTTGCGCTAGTCGTTACGCATACCAATATCAATTGAGGGTATTTCAGCTTTCCCCTTTTTCATAATCATTAAATCATCTTTCTTGTGTTGAAAATAATAAAGCTTGATGCTCACGGCATCTTTATAAACAAATCAAAAGAGTAAATTGTTTCGAGCCAGAGAATCCGAATTCACGTTCGCATCCTCTAGCGCGTCACCTTTTTAACGCGAACAATGTCTTCGTACCTAGGAGCCTTTTCTGAACCGGTGAATGGCATCTGATCAAGAATAGGTATCCCAAGTAGCTTAGAGAACTCTTCCAAAGTAGGAACCAACTAATAATCTGGGAATGTAAAACAACGGTGTTTCGGATCGAAGAACTGGAATAAGACGTGCATCATATCTTCTTCAAAACCGGAGATAACCAAGTCAAGTAGATAACCATGTTTTTTGACAAACTAAGCATGATCGGGAATTTCTGAAACCAATTCTTTGAGCTGAGAAGGTATACCCATGAAGTTGATTCAGATAGTCTTTCTAGAAGCCATAATCCCTACAAAACAGAGCAAAGATAAATCCCTAGGTCCTTGAAATAGTTAGAGATGATATGCAATCTTATGATGTCATGATGTCATGTTTAGCAAGCACAAACAAATCACACAATAGACCTAGGTTTAAGGCTTGCATGAGGTATAGGTGTTTACCCTACCAAGAGTTTGAGTTGGTTCATCCTGTCCTATAATAGTTACCGGGTTCTAGGAATCTCATATCATTGATCTTTCTCGTTGCCATTTATTTCAATACGACTACCAAGTGGTCGATCGAAAATATCCCAAAAGTCTAATCTTAATGAGTGTAGCATCGAGTATCAACCAACCTCGGTCTACACCAAAGCCGGCCATCTCACTACCTTCTAATGGCCAAGATGGGTTAATTAGGGTTCTAAAAGTTGAGTTAGTGCTGATGACACCACGCAGAAGCCAAATACTATCCTCAACTTGGAAATGAAGAGTATCAGGACATCCAAAGTGTCACACTAACGTAGCCATCATGTTGACCGTTTCGGTGTACGCCTAACGGTCGCGACGATCTATTGCTACTTACCTAAGGAAACCTGGATCCGGGTGTAGGATCCCCCACAAATATAATACCCACGCAACCCTTAAAAGTAAGGCAAGCAAATCATACAGAAAGCAGTAAAAATGATCTAAAAATCCCTAAGGTATTCTCTCTTTAGGGTGTTTCCCCAGCAGAGTCGCCAGTTCTGTAATACGGTGAACTGACTTTGAGATTTTTGTTTTTCTTTTTATCGCAAATATTGCGGATAGCAAGAGTCGCCACCGACTTTTCTTTTATCCAATTAAGGGAAGGTGAAAAGAACATAAAAAGACCTTCGTTAGATTCTGAGTAAGGGAGAAGGTTATGAAAAGGGAAGGTATTAGCACCCCTTTCCATCCATAGTTATCTACGGGCTCTTAGTTGCTTTTAGCTCACTTTAAAAATGGCTTTCTGTGTGTTTGACAAAAAAATGTTTTGAAAAGGCATTTCACTTTGCCTTTGTAATGATTCATGTAGGAATGTATACAAAGTGTTCGGAAATGTTTTGTTTTTTTGAAAAGTGTTTGAACTTTGACAAAAGTGTGAGGTGTAAAAAGTATTTTGATAGAGCAAGCAACTAAAAGTCTTATTACCTACTCAAAATGGGCGTTTTCGTGTTATTTTACGTTCCTTTAGAATAGTGCTATCCATACCATTGGTTGGTAGGTAACCCTATTCGTTGGATGTAGAAGGGACATTCGAAGGGACATCGGATGGTCATAGAAGGCAACTTGTAGGAAGTATCCTAGCACATTCGAAGGGACGATCATCACTTTTCGTAGGCAACAATCAAGGGACGAGATCATGTATTCGTAGGCTACATCGTGGGTCTATGATCTTTGTATCGAAGGGACTATGATGATATGTTTGTAGGCAACGGTGCTAGGATACCTCTATGTTCGAGGGACTTGACCATTTATTCGAAAGGCAACGAGAGAGAATTACCCTAAGGGGTGCATGTGTGAAGAAAGTGTGTTAAATTCAGATATGTTATCTTGGAATTAGAAGTGATCTACGTTTGTTTTTTTATCTTGCCATACACGTCTAATTACTAGCAGTTTATAGGGTGCATAAAGTAAATTGCGGAAAGTAAAGTGCGGAAAGTAAATCCTACGCTATTACATGGCTTTGGGGAAGTTACATAATAGGAGTGCGGAAAGTAAATCCTAATTAAACTATTACATCCCATGAGAAGTTACATAATATTGAAAACGAGTGCGAGAAAATAAATCCTAACTATTACAACCTGTAAGCAGATACATAATAATCGGATAATATAAGAACTCGTATAAGAGAAAATATGTTAGTAAAAGAAAGTTTTGAGTGAAGAAAAATGTTTTTGGGTTAGTAATGATAATTAGATGATAGAGTAATTTTTTGGGAATTTTCTGGATCGATTTTGATAAGAAAAATCAATTAAAAGTCAATTTAATGGTTAATTAACAATTAATTAAAATATGCATGCAAAAATATTAATTTTTATGTCAAAAATTAAATAAATATTTTTCTGATTAAAATGCAAAAGGAAAATATTTTTGGTGATTCTTAAATGCATGAGAAAATTATTTGAAAAGAAAACAAATTAAAAGGAAAATATTAAAAGAAAATAGAAAAATAGAGTTAGTTTGGAAAAGTTGTAAAAAAGAATTGTCAAGCCAGGGATCGAACCCCTGACCTTCCTTTCACACGCGCGTGTCCTTGCCACTAGACCATCCTGCAGATCGTGTTAGCATAATGAAACAAAAACCATTTAAACGAAATTGGATCTTGGGAACCCAAATCACGCGCGAAGATCTTCATCTTCTTCGTTTGAATTTTCAAACAGATAGCGTCGGTCTGGTTCGACGCTAAGGCCCCTGCAAAATTCCAAAATCTCATACAAGCAATATAAATACATTATGAGTACATGGTTCGACTGGGTTTTGTCCCCTGAACACGATGGTGGTCTTAGTTTTGTCCAATTTTACTTATTTCAGAAAGCCCTAAAACGAAACTAAGAACCCTAGCCATGGCATCTTGTGATTCCTGTACTTAAAACACAATCAACCAATGCAGAAAGCTTCGAAACTCCATTCTAAACATAAATCAAACATCAAAACGTGTTAAATATGCATGGAAATCAAAAATCAAAATTGAGTTAGAATGTACAAACCGAAATCTGGAATTCGTGATTCTGGATGTTTGGGTGGCTTGTGAGTATTTGGATCGATTCAGGGGACCTCCAGGAATGTATTGGAATGCTTAGAATCGATTGAAACCAACTGAAACTAGAGCTGCAAGTTCCTTGAGTAGCACAGTTTTTTTGAGTTTGATTAGGGTTCTTAGAGGCAGAATTTTCTTCCTTGTGTCATGTAAATGCATTGTGTACTTATAGTGGATGGATTTAGGTCAAGAATCATGAAGAAATAATGTACCAATCAATGAGAAAATATTTGATTTGGTATAAAACCAAATATTGCCTTTTTGATCAAATTTTAATCAATTCTCTTGCCAATCAATGACAATTTCGAATTTGCCTGCTTGGGAGGTTTGCTTGGTGTAACACGGTGAACTGACTTTGTAGTGTTTTTGTATCGCAAATGTGCGGATAGCAAGAGTCGCCACCGACTTTTCTTTTATCCAATTAAGGGAAGGTAGAAAGTACAGAAAAAGACCTTCGTTAGATTCTGAGTAAGGGAGAAGGTTATGAAAAGGGAAGGTATTAGCACCCCTTTCCATCCGTAGTTATCTACGGGCTCTTAGTTGCTCTTAGATCACTTTAAAAAATAGCTTTCTGTGTGTTTGACAAAAAAATGTTTTGAAAAGGCATTTCGCTTTGACTTTGTAATGATTCATGAAGGAATGTATACAAAGTGTTTGGAAATGTTTTGTTTTGAAAAGAGTTTGAACTTTGACAAAAGTGTGTGGTGTGAAAAATATTTTGATAGAGCAAGCAACTAAAAGTCTTAGTACCTACTCAGAATGGTCGTTTTCGTGTTTATTTTAATTTTCTTTAGAATAGTGTTATCCATACCATTAGTTGGTAGGTAACCCTATTCGTTGGATGTAGAAGGGACATTCGAAGGGACATCGTATGGTCATAGAAAGCAACTTGTAGGAAGTATCCTAGCACATTCAAGGGACTATCATCATTTTCAGGCAACAATCGAGGGTCAAGATCATGTATTCGTAGGCGACATCGTGGGTCTATGATCTTTGTATCGAAGGGACTATGATGATTTGTTTTGAAGGCAACGGTGCTAGAATACCTCTTCGTTCGAGGGACATGACCATTTGAATTGTGAAGGCAACGAGAGAATTACCCTAAGGTGCATGTGTGAAAAGAGTGTGTCAAATTCAGATATATTATCTTGGAATTAGAAATGATCTACGTTCATTTTTATCTTGCCATACACGCCTAGTTACTAGCAGTTTATAGGTGCGGAAAGTAAATTGCGGAATGTAAATATGCGGAAAGATAAATGTCCTACGCTATTACATGGCTTTGGGGCAGATACATAATTTAAACTTGCGGAAAATAAAAACCTAATTTAGACTATTACATCCCATGAGCAATTACATTATTGGAAAAGGAAAACAGTAAAAGAAACCGTCTGAAATGGAATAACCTGTGAAACGATAAGAGAAATCGGAAAATATGATGAAATCGAATAAGAGGAAAATATTAGTAAAAATGCAAATTTTTAATTGGGAAAAATATGACATGCTGGAAATAACATAAATATGCTAAAATAATTTTTTGGGATTTTTTGAAGGCAATTTAATAATTTAAAACTAATTAAAATTGATTTAAATGCTAAATTATGAATAAAAATAAATATGCATGCAAAATTGTATTTTTTAATTTTATAAATTAAATAAGTATTTTCTGAAAATAAATGCAAAAGGAAAAAATATTTTGATGATTTTTAATGCATGAATAAAAATATTGAAAAGAATTAAAATTGATGCAAATAGTAAATAAATAAGAAAAATAGAAAATATATGAAAAAAAATGCAAGTTTGTAAAAGAAACTCAAAACCAGGTCCCAGGCTGGCTCGAACTGATGACCCTGGGGTGAAACCTTGAGTTCGCTTTCCACTACCGCTACGCCACCTTGCATCTGATGTCGTGGATTGGGAACATGTGATCTTGAGCAACACGCGTCGCTGTTTGGTGAAGTCAAGGCCCAGTCAGCTGGTGGACCCCGGGTGGAACGAATGGACGAATCGGAACGCATGGAAATGCCACGCACACTCGCTGCCGGTCAAAGAAAGTCCACGACGCCGGAGCCCTAGCTCCGGTCGTCTTCTCCGGCAAGGAGGATGTTCAGACCTGCAAAATAACGCGAATAAAAGGAAAAAGAAGACCTTGTCCACCTAAATAGGACCTTCTGAATCCATTGGTAGCATCGGTTTTGACTGAATCGGCCTGTACAGGCCAGTTCGAAGCTTCACAGCTTGGAAGCCCTAAACATGGCAATACACGATTTTGGTGTTCAACCTCTCAAACGATTGCCCAGATCGGTCAAGTAGAACCTCATGAACACATTCAAACCATTAGAAACGATTAAAGCACGCAGAATAGTAAAATGAAATTTCAAGAAAAATTCAAATATGTATGAGTGTATATGGCACGATTTGGCTTGCTTTGATCAATGATAAAGGTGTGTTCTTACTCATACTTACCCCCTGAGCACGTTTGGATGGCTGGAAGAGGTTGAGAGAGGCTGGAAAACAAAATTCGATTTTTTAAGTTTCTTGAAAATTTTTGCAAGAATAAGGGTTATGCTTTGAGCTAGGGTTTCGTCCTTTGTGCTTGGCAATAGGCTGAGTATTTATAGAGGGATTTGAGAGAGAAAAAAGAGTGAAAAAAGATTGGTTAATTAATGTGCAATATTTCTCATTCAAATAAAATCAAATTTCCTTAAAAATTTGATTTTTTTCTTTCCATATGCAAGCTATCACGAAATTGGTATGCTTGGTGGGCTATCTTGGACCTCAAGTAAGATATAAATCCAACCCATTTGAAAAAATACTTTATTTTCATATTTTATGTAATTTAATTTGGAATTAAATGCTTTAAAATCCAAAATTAAATCAATAAAATAGAAAATTGCCATGGCCAAGCATTTATGAGTCACAAATAATGTCATGAACAAGTTTGGATCAAAAGATTATAGGCCCATTTGAAAAATTTTGCATTTTGACCAAAATGTCCTTTTGTGCAATTGTCCAAAATTGCCCAACTTCTGAATAGTGTATCTTGCTCAATTTTCCATATTTTTGAGTGTTCTTGGACTTTTTGGAAATCTCTAAGAGTCCTCTAACCAACCGTTTTGGTCTCATCTCAATTGGAGTTTCCATGCTCAATATATCCTCAAAACAAAATGTTGACTTTTTGTTGACTTTGAAAATGACCTGTAATGTTTTGGGCCATACCTCTCAAATGAAGCATTTTTTGGACATTCTTGTGAGACATGAAGTTGTAGAGAATTGAATTTCCTTCAAAACAAGAGGTGGTGGAAAAATTTCTGATAAAGTATGAAGAAGTTAGGATCACCAAAGTTCATTGACTTTTCACCTGAAACCCTAATTTAGAAAGTTTGACTTTTGAGCAAATCATGAGTTTTCTTGATGAATCATGATCAACCCTTGATCAAATGATGAATGTAACTTCAAAATGAGGATATTGACCAAAAATTATGAAGTTTGACTGTATGTTGACCACAGTTGACTTTTTGTCCAATACAACTGATTTTCAACCATCCGAGCAATTGTCCGAGGAAACTTGACTTGTGAGGCTTGAAACTTGACATGGAGAATCTTGAAGCATATGAGGAGGCATGAAGACCCTTGAGATGTTGGAAGTCCATCTGAGTGGAATTACCAAACCCTAGTTTGGGTTGATTGTCCGAGAGGGTTTGTCCGATCATCTCGAGGAATCATGAGCATGGATGTATGAAATATCTTGAGAAGATGGAGGGAAAATTTTGGGTACATACTGCCCTGCTCAATCTTCTTGTACCGAAGGTTAGATTGACACGCCTTTCTTCGTGACCTCAAGGTAGAAGATGATTGAACACTCGAGTAACCTGAAAATTTGCACTTGCTGTTGGTGGATGATGCGGGAATGGGCTTACAGATGCCATTTGGAGAAGGAAGAGACTTTGCTGGGGAATGAGTCATATGCTAGATTTGAGAATGTCGATAGGAAAATTGACGGGGATGGGCTTAAGATGCCATCTGGAAAGATCGATGCTGGGGAGTGAGCCGTACGCTAGGCTCTATAGATGTTCTTGATAGTGGAAGGAGCGCGGAGATGGGCTTAAGATGCCATCCGGAGGGAGTCGTATGTTAGACTTCGTGCTCACCTTTGAATGAAGTTATTGGTTTGTATTGGTTTTTTAACCAAATATGCAACATTCTGAAAGTGGAGAAATATTGACAAGAAGTCGGAGATGGGCTTAAGATGCCATCCAGGGAAACTGAGTCGCATGCTAGACTCTGTAGTTACTGTCGATAATAAGAAGGAATCAGAATAAATCTTCGTGCTGATTACTCTGAGGAGGTAGTAGGCAAAATGTGGATATCTTCCTGTTGTGCATCGGTATTAATCCAACGCTGTTATCGGAGGATAACTTGCGATTGTTCGTTAGGGTTTCCGCCTAGCTTCGGTATTAATCCGGATCCGTTGTCGAGGACAACGAGGTCGCTCGTATAGTTTTCCGCCGAGATTCGGGCTTAATCTTGACCAGCTGTCGGAGGACAACTAGGGGCGGTCTTTCGATAGTTTTCCGCCGAGATTCGGGCTTAATCTCGACCACCGTCGGAGGACAACTAGCGGTCTTCGATAGTTTTCCGCCGAGATTCGGGCTTAATCCTGGACCAGCTGTCGGAGGACAACTAGGGGCGGTCTTTTAGATAGTTTTCCCGTCGAGATTCGGGGCTTAATCCCGACCACCGTCGGAGGACAACTAGGCCGATCTTTCGATGGTTTTCCGCCGAGATTCGGGCTTAATCGGACTGCTTGCATCGGTGACTTTCATTGCTTTGGAAAACAAGAGAAACTTTGATAGAATATTCGTTAGTCTTATGCAAAGTATGATGCATGACAATGTATATGAATGACATATGCATGAATTATGACTTTATGAGTAATGTATGAATGATAGATGTTGTGGTATTTCAAAACATATCCATCTTGAAGAAGATGCGGATGTTCTGTTTGGAGATTTCTGACTATTGCTTGAGGATGAAGATCCTGAGAAGAAAGATAGCTTTGATTCCTCCGGTGCACTATCTGACCAAGTTTCAGGCCTAGATATTGTTGAGGAATGTAGAGATTGAGAAACTCGTTGTTGGAGATCTCATACATAGACCCTGCTGGGGAGAGTCTGGGAGGAAGTCCGTTGGGGATCTTGCATGTAGACCCTGTTGGGAAAAATTAGGAGGCGCTCTACTGGGGATTTTGAGTGTATATCTCGCTGGAGAGCGTTTGATGGTTGCTGGGGAGACCGGGTTGGGGCCCGTTGGAATCTCTGACTGGGGAATAGAAGATGTAAATTTTCTCCGGTGCACTATCTGACCAAGTTTCAAGCCCGGATACCGCTGCTGGAGAAAAGGGGAATTGTTGGGAGATATTCACGATGATAAATACTCGCCGGGATGAAGTGTTACCGCTGAGACGATGTAACATTGCTCATTGAGTGGAATCATTGTTCGGGACTAACGATACTCACTGGGAAGACTTGTTGTGTTTACATCTGTGGAGATCCCCTGTGGGGAAATGCACTGGTGACTTTCGTCGTCATCTCGATTCCTAGAGCCTGTAGTAATTACTTTTGTATGTCCACTTTTCGCATGTTTGTGAAGAGATTCTTATTGTCAAATGTGTATAATCATTCGAAGTAAACGTTGGACTTATTGCAAACGACAATAGTGAAAAATGTAAAGAGAAAGAATTTGTATTCATTTGAAATGTGGCGTATGGCCAAGTAGTTTGTACACAAGAAAGGTAAAAAGCTATGCGGAAACAATCTCGTTAAGTTCTAACTATGCTAGTACTCATATATTTCACCTATCTCATCTCCTTGCTGTCAGTAGAAAGTGAGTGAATTGATCTTCGCCATTTGAATCTTGAATGCTGATAGTAGTCTGGAAGTAGGTGATCTGGAAGAGACATAGTCGTACGCCTAAATCCCTAACTTTTGCCTAGACCGCCCTTTCGGTTTTCACCACCGATACCTTTTTGCCCAAGCCACCTTTTCGTGTTTTCGACTTGCCGTGTACATGTTTGTGTATATATCCTTAACTTTGCCCGAACCCTTTGGTTCGCCAGATGCCCTTATTTTTGCCTAGGCCACCGACCTAGCGGTCTCTTCATGCGTAGTATTTTTGACTATGTCTCGCATTCATGTGGTGTGGGAAGTCTTCACCATCCATGGTGCTAAGTATCATAGCCCGCGGAAAATACTTCTTGACTACAAACGGTCCCTCGAGGTGGGAGTCCATTTGCCCTCGATCACCTTGTGGAAGAATGATGCGCTTGACTACTAGATCACCGACTTGATAGACCCTGTGCTTGACCTTCTTGTTAAATGCTCTGATCATTCGTTTCTGATAGATCTGCCCATGGCAGATGGATGCGAGTCGTTTCTCATCAATCAGGTTAATTTGGTCAAGGCGAGTCTGGATCCAATTGTCTTCCTAACTCTGCGTCCTGGAGGACTCTGGTTGAGGGTATCTGAACTTCGATGGGTAAGACGGCTTCCATACCGTATACAAGAGAGAAGGGGGTTGCCCCTGTTGATGTTCGTACTGTAGTGCGATAACCATGAAGAGCGAATGGTAACATCTCATGCCAATCCTTGTAAGTTACTGTCATTTTTTGTATAATCTTCTTGATATTCTTATTGGCGGCTTCCACTGCGCCATTCATCTTAGGCCGATATGGAGAAGAATTGTGATGCTTGATCTTGAACTGCGTGCAGAGTTCAGTGATAATCTTGTTGTTGAGGTTGGAACCGTTATCCGTGATAATCCTTTCGGGAGTGCCATACCGACAGATAAGATTATGCTTGATGAAACGAGCCACAACATTCTTAGTAACAGATGCGAACGAGGCTGCTTCTACCCATTTGGTGAAATAGTCGATTGCCACAAGGATGAAACGATGTCCGTTGGAAGCTGTGGGCTTGATTTCTCCGA
The DNA here is from genome assembly GCA_021764765.1 of Vicia sativa. Taxonomy (NCBI): domain Eukaryota; kingdom Viridiplantae; phylum Streptophyta; class Magnoliopsida; order Fabales; family Fabaceae; genus Vicia; species Vicia sativa. The sequence continues at coordinate 5,218,437 of CM038794.1, forward strand.
TCATGTCAATGCCCCACATTGCAAAAGGCCAAGGAGCTGTTAGGACATTCAGAGGTACTGGAGGTACGTGCACTTTGTCGGCATAAATCTGGCATTTGTGACAAGATCGAGCGTAGCGATGACAATCCGCTTCCATGGTGGACCAATAGTAACCTTTTCTCAAAATCTTTTTTAGCCATTGTGTGTCCACTGGAGTGGGTACCAAATGCGCCTTCGTGTAGCTCTTCCATGATGTGTATTGCTGTTTTCTGGTCTACACAGCGGAGTAAGCACAAGTCGTGGTTGCGCTTATATAAGATGCCGTTGCTGCTGAGGAAGAACTTGGGATGCAAATCTTCTCATGAACTTCTTATCGTTGACAGATGCCCCTGCGGAATATTCCTGAGTCTCAAGATACCTCTTCACGTCATAGTACCAAGGTTTCTTTTCTGCGTCGAGCTCACAACAATATGTTGGTTCGTCAAACTTCTCAATGATGATCTGGGGAGCCTCGTTGTCCCATCTGACCTTGAACATAGACGACATAGTAGCCAATGCGTCTGCCAACTGATTCTTTTCTCGTGGAATATGATCAAAAGTAATCTCTTCGAAGTAGGGGATCAAACTCAAAACATGCTCTCGATACGGAATGAGATTCGGATGCTTCGTATCCCACTCGCCCTTAATCTGACTGATCACTAAAGCTGAGTCTCCATATACTTGCAAGAACTTGATTCTTAGGTCAATAGCAGCTTTAATGCCCATGATGCACGCTTCGTATTCGGCCATGTTATTGGTGCAACTGAAACATAATCTGGCGGTGAAAGGCGATGTCCGCATAGGATGTAATAATGGCGCCAATGCCATTGCAAGTGCGCTCGAGGCTCCATCAAAACCATGGTCCATCGGGATCCTTGTTCGTGTCCTTCGTCGGGCCTAGTTCTTCACAATCAGAATTAGTAAAACATCTTCGCTCGAAATTGAATCGCATAGATCGATAGTCATCTACGGCTTGATGAGCCAAATGATCGCTACTACACTTCCTTTGATCGCTTCGAGAAGTGTATCGGATATCGATTCGGTCGATCATTTTCCATCTTGCTATTCTTCCGAGAGAGTGGTTTCTCAAATATGTATTTTATCGGATCCATCTTGAAATTAACAAGGTAGTGTGAGTCAACATATACTGCCTTAGTCGAAGCAGCCCAAGCCAAAGCGTTGCAAGTTTTTCAAGTGTGAGTATCTTGTTTCACACCGGTAAACTTTTGCTAAGGTAGTATATGGCATGCTCTTTTCGACTGACTCGCCATGTTGCCCCAACACACACCCCATTGAATTCTAGATCGCAAGTACATCATAAGAGGTCTTCCTTCGACAAGCGGCATCGGATAAGAGGATTCGTAGGTACTCCTTGATTTTGTCAAAAGCGATCCGCAATCGCTATTCCATTCTACTACTTGATCTTTCTTAAGTAACTTGAAGATTGGCTCACAAGTAGCGCTTAAATGTGCAATGAATCTGCAATGTAGTTCAATCGGCCTAAGAAACCTCCTCGACTTCCTTCTCGGTGCGGGAGCGCATCTCTTAAATAGCTTTAACCTTGGCGGGTCAACCTCAATTCCTTTACTATCGACAACAAACCTAGGAGTTTTCCGATCCGACTCCAAAGGTGCACTTGTTAGGATTAAGTCTCAACCTATTTCTTTAACCGTCAAATAGTTTTCGCAAATGATCAAGATGTTCTTCTTCACCGTGATCGAGCTATCATGTCGTCGACGTAGACCTCTATCTCGTGATGAATCATGTCATGAAATAATGTCACCATAGCACCGATAAGTGGCGCCCACGCTCTTCCCGAACGGCATAACTTTGTAGCGTAGTGCCCCACTGTAACGAAAGTAGTCTTCCATGTCTTCAGAGCCATTTTGATCCGATTGTAACCGGAGAAACCATCCATGAAGGAGAAAACCTTATGCCGAGCGGTGTTGTCAACCGTAACATCAATATGAGGAAGTGGAAAGTCGCCTTCGACTCGCTTTGTTCAGATCTCCGCAATCCACACACATCGCATTTTGCCATCCTTCTTAGGTACAGGCACCACATTTGCAACCCATTGTGGATAGGAAGTAACACTAGAAACCGCGTTGAACTGTTTCATAACTTCGGCTTTGATTTTCTCCGACATCTCGGACGATGCATTTAACCTTCGTTTCACCGAGAAAACCTTCTTTTGTCGGCAATCGTGTACCACAATATCAATGTCCAACCCGGCATATCTTCATATGACCAAGCAAAACCTCAATATAGTCTCGTAGCATCCGAACCAATCTCTTTAACATGCTCTCAAGACCCGCCCTATCTTGATCTCTTTTCTCTTTGTCAAGACTCCAAATTCACAACCTCAACTTGTTCTTCGTGTGGTTGTATAACTCGATCTTCTTGTCAGCAAGGCAAGTTCTCCGGCACTTCACAATCTTCCTCACTTTCTTCTTCGGCTTGGTAGATCGGATTATCAAGTCATATTTAGCAATAGCATAGTGTTATTAACTAGATTCGAGTGATTCGCAGTTGTATCACGGGTGTGTAAGAAACACATAGCTTTTGAAGGTGATAAAAAAGAAAGAAAACAAACAATTGAATGCAAAAGTCCAACGAATTTATTGAATGAAAACGCAAACAATAGATAATAACCTCTGAACGAGCCATGATGCCCCTGCAAGGCACTAGGCTTTCAAAGTTTATTGTTCAAAATATTAAAAGCAAAACAAAAAAGAGCAATTACTCCTGACTAAAGGAGATTGGTATGACGTCTTCAGTCTTCCAATTGCCGAGCCCATGATCTGGAGTTGGGAAGATCCACTTGCTGACGTCGAAGTTGTTGTCGTCGTCTTCTATAGCATGTATTCCACTCTGACTGATGCGGAAGGGAAGTTGGCCGGCACGTTCGCGGTGTATCATCTTCTGACCCTTGATGGTGAAGCCTAAACCAGTATTATCGGATTTGAAAGGAAGATCGGGGAGCTGACCCCAAACAGTACTACCTCCTTGTTCAACAACAGCTTGAGCATCTTTCAGCGAGGCCATCCTAGGCGGAACTTTAGCAACTTTGGGAGGAGGAGAGTCCAGTGCATGACTGGGTATTGTTTCAAAAGCTTGACAGGAGTCTCAGAATTCACCCTCCATCTCAAGGTATCGGAATGATCAGATGACACCATATACTCTTCTTCACCACATATCTGAACAACTTTCCTTTCACCGGTACTTCACTGATGCGTGGTAGAGGTATAATACCGCCCCATGTATCCAAGGGCCCAAGTAGGCAAGAGTGCGGACGGATGTCCATAACAAAGAAAGTGGAGTCAAAAGTCGGGAACCGACTTTAACAGCGAGTGAGCTCTCCAAGCACCTGCTTCATAGAACCATCAAAAGCTCTCAATAATGTCACCGGGTCTCGTAACCAACCCTTCGACATCGAGTCGATCAAAAGCGATTTCGAAGGATATTCGTAGCGTAACCGTATCCACCAAAACATGAGATAATGTAACCCTTGCATTCAATGTAGATGTGCAAGGCTTTGTTGTGTTTCTTTCCAAGGAGTCAAATTAGCATCCGAGAAGCCTAGGCCGTTGTTGGCGCCAAAGCTAGCAATACAAACTTCAAATTGATCAGTAGTAGTGTTCCTGCACGTGAGCATTCTTTAGAAACTTCACCAAGGCATTAGCATGAGCCTTAGAGCAAGAAGAGCAGCAAGCATGGAGATTTTGGACGAGTCTGTCCCAACTGCTCCACAACATTGTAGTCACTCTTCTTGATAATCTTTAATTTCTCCATTTCTCGAGGTGTCTTCAAGAACTTCCTTTGGCACCTCGCTGAGCAGATGAGTCACCGTTCTTTCCTCTAGCTTGGGAATGGATTGAATAGTGGAATGCGAGCCGGAGTCGCAGTGTCTTTGGAGGAGAGATTGAGAGAAAACCTTCCGCTCGGTCACCTTACTTGATCCGTGATGTTGTCAATGTCGAATGGTAGCTTCAATAGTAAGATCTTCAATGGTTAGAGGGTCTCGCTTGACGCCATGATAGTAAACATCACCCATAATTCCAAGGAAATTTTGTCGAGGAGTATGGAACCGGTTTGAGAAGTAATGATGAGAGGTGCCACTCTAGGCACGTGGATCGCAGAGGAAATCTCATAGTGTTAACATCAAGATAGTCTTCGGGAAATCACACCCCATCCGGTCGCCTTAATATCCTCAATAGGAATCTTGTAACTTTGTGACTGTACTTCACCATGTAATCATACTTTCCACTTGGCTGCCCAAGGTATCCCACATGTGGTGCGCTTCATTCGCATTATCAATCTTCGTTAGACATTTCTTCACACAAATCGCATGTGAGGTTTCGTAAATAGTATCTCACGGTTGTCCATCATGCATTGAACACGCCTTCTCAACCAAGACAACCATCGCGCAGATGGGCACCAACGGCAATTCTCCGGCATCCCGGATTGACACCGCTTGTAACAAATTCTTCTTAATACCATCGAGGAATGGTCAAGTCATCTATGTTGAAAACATAAGTATCCTCACCAACAGCATTGGAACTCTTGTCATGGTTAGGCATAGGAGCGTTGATCACGTTCGGAGTCTCAATAGGAGGGTCAAACTCAATCTGCTTAGCTTCAATCATATCTTGAATCTTGTTTTTCAGAGCCCAACAATTATCAGTGTTATGCCCTGGGCTGTTGGAGTGGTAAGCACACTTAGCATTAGGATTGTATCTCGGAGAGGAAGTGTTGACATTTTGAGGAGGATCCCTCAAGGTAATCACCGCTTTCAACATGTGTTGCAAGGCTTCATGACAATGGCATGTTGATCTTCAGAACCGCCTTCGGGCGCTGCCTCGCCACGCTGCTGTCTCACGAGGTTGTGCCGATGTAGGATCGAGATCACAACTGCCCCACGATTTAGCACGGTCGGTCTTGGCTCGGCTTTTCGACCATACACAAGATTAACTTTTTCTTACCACCAAAAGATCTTCACAAAGATTTGAAGATGTCTCTACATGAATCTTTCCACTCTTGATACCAAATATACGCTGTCAATATCAACTCGTGAATCCACCAAGAGTTTCCAATCGATGATTGAAGAACGGCCTGTTGTTCCCATGAACATATCAACCAACTCCCTATTGGACAAGGGTGGTGAACTCACCGCTAGATCTCCACTTCGAGAGCATACCTTGAACTTCTCATCACGACCCATAGACATGCTTTGTAGTTGCATGCGAGTGGGTGTCAATTCAAGATTGTACTATACCGCTTGTAGAAAGCATCTGCTAAGTCACTCCAAGTACGGATACGGTCATTCTCTAGCTGATAATACCATTCCAATTGGGTTCCGGACAAGCTCTCTTGAAAATAGTGCATCCACAACTTTCTGTCATTGGTGTGGGGATTGATCTTCTGGACATAAGACTTCAAATGCAGCTTTGGGCAAGACATGCCATCATACTTAGCAAAAGTAGGAACTTTGAACTTGGGAGGAATCGCAACACCAGGAACGAGACTCAGATCATCAAAATTCAGCCCGGACATCTTCAGGTTTTCCACAGCATTCAGACGGTCTTCAAGTTGTTTGTACTTGTCATCTTCATCAGAGTATTGGTCATCATCATAATTCTTTTCAGGTTCAGGATGACTGCCTTCACCATTACCCTTGTTACTTTGTTCAGTCTTGACACTTCCTTCTGAGAGCTCTATCCGATCGAACCTCTTAGGACCACCTTGTAGCGCCTACCCATGTTGAGGAGACCAACAACCTTCTTCTTCGTTGATGAGCTTCTTCAGATCTTCTTGGCCTTGGACCAAGTCAGAACATCTCTGAAACCGAGCATTCGAGCATGAAGATCTTTGATGATGCTCAAGAGCCATTTCGCTAAAATAAATAGCGAGCAAATGAGAAAACCAATCTTCAATGTACCTGTGATGCAATGTTATGCTATGCTATGCGATGTTTATGCGAATGCAATGCAATGTTTTCAAGGACCTTAGAGATTTAAATTTGTTAAACAAGCAATGAACAAACATTTATTAGTACTTTTTATTATTCTTTTTTTTTAAGTACAGAAGATAGTTAAAAACAAATAAAAGAAAACATATAAATCCTAAATCTCTAAGTCTCCCATGGGCGCTTCCTCTTGGTGCCAAGGTAGGTGTTGATGTTTCGCTCCTCGCGAAGTAACTTTGTCAACTCTAGTACTTTCTTCTCGCTTGCATAACACTGAGCTTCAAAGGTATCCCTTTCTTCTTTGAGCCGAATCCAGGATCTCTTCAAGTCTTCCAAATCAGGGCATGTCAGGATGGAGAACGGTATAGGGTTCGTCACCTATAGCAACAGGTTCCATAATTACTGGTAAAACAGGCGTGAATGGCATCATGAGGTTTTGAGCTCGAGCTCGCACCCATTTGAGGTAAGGTTCCCAAGGAATGGAGTTTTGGTGTCCCAAAGTCTTGGTATCAGTCTTATTTACCATGCCCCAAGCGTATGAACCTTCGCTAATTCGAGATCGTGGTTGTAGTCGAACACAATATCTTGGAGAAGCATATCATGAGGACCATCTCTTCGGGAAAAACCAAACTGACGTAGTGCTAAAGAAGGGTTGTTAGTAATACCTCCCCTTATACCAAGGAGTGGTACATTAGGAATTCTCCACAACGCCAATGAATGTGAAGTCCTTTTGAGAAAAGATTCCAACGGATATCTGAATGAGAGAGTGACATTAACCTTTGAGACCATCTCAACCTTTGTTCGTTCTTCAATACTGATGGAGGAAGGTGCGAAATAAACCACCTGGAAAGTAACGGTATACAACACATAAGAGTTCCTTGTCTTTTGATAGTACGAGTGTGGAGAGAATGCAGGATATCTCCAAGTAAAGTAGGCACAGGATTGCGGGTAAGAAACAACTTGATGGCGTTGACATCTATGAATTGATCCGAGTTGGGGAATAGAACCAAACCATAGATTAGCAAGGCCACAATATCTTTGTATGCATGGAAACCCATAACCTTGAGGAATTCTCGGGCTTTCTTAATCAAGAACTTAGCAAGTAAACCCTTAACTCCACTTCTGGTTTTCCAATTGGCTTCAATGTCTGAGCGCTTTAGGTGTAAGGCAGATGAGATGTCTTCGTACTTAGGAACCTTTTCCAAACCGGTGAATGGCATTTGGTCAAGAATAGGTATCCCAAGTAGCTTAGAGAACTCTTCCAAGGTAGGAACCAACTGATAATCTAGGAATGTAAAGCAATGGTGTTTCGGATCAAAGAACTGGAATAGGACATGCATCATATCTTCTTCAAAACCGGAGATAACCAAATCAAGTAGATAACCATGTCTTTTGATGAACTGAGCATGGTCGGGAATTTTTGAAATCAATTCTTTGAGCTGAGAAGGTATACCCATGAAGTTGATTCGAATAGTCTTTCTAGAAGCCATAATTCCTACAAAACAGAGCAAAGATAAATCCCTAGGTCCTTGAAATAGTTAGAAATGATATGCAATGTGATGATGTCATGATGTCATGTTTGGCACACACAAGCAATTCACACAATGAGCCTAGGTTTAAGGCTCGCAAGAGGTATAGGTGATTACCCTACCAAAAGTTTTGAGTTGGTTCATCCTGTCCTATAATAGTAACCGGGTTCTAGGAATCCCACATCATTGATCTTTCTCGTAGGCGTTTATTTCAATACGACTACCAAGTGGTCGACCGAAAATATCCCAAAAGTCCGATCTCAATGAGCGTAGCATCGAGTATCGCCCAACCCTCGTTCACACCAAAGCCGCCATCTCACTACCTTCTAATGGCTAAGATGGGTTAATTAAGGTTCTAAAAGTTTAGTTAGCTGATGACACCACGCAGAAGCCAAACGCCCTCAACTTGGGAATGAAGAGTATCAGACATCCAAAGTGTCACGCTAACGTAGCCATCATGTTGACCGTTTTGATATACGTCTAACGGTCGCGACGATTTATTGCTACTTACCTAAAAGGAAACCCGGATCCGGGTGTAGGATCCCCCACAAATATAATACCCAAGCAACCCTTAAAGATAAAGAAAGCAAGTCAAACAGAAAACAGTAAAAGTGATCTAGAAATCCCTAAGGCATTCTCTCTTTAGGGTGTCTCCCCAGCAGAGTCGCCAGTTCTGTAACACGATGAACTGACTTTGTAGTGTTTTTGTATCGCAAATATGCGGATAGCAAGAGTCGCCACCGACTTTTCTTTTATCCAATTAAGGGAAGGTAAAAGTACGTAAAAGACCTTCGTTAGATTCTCCGAGAAGGTTATGAAAAGGAAGGTATTAGCACCCTTTCCATCCGTAGTTATCTACGGGCTCTTAGTTGCTCTTAGATCACTTTAAAAATTGCTTTCGTGTGTTTGACAAAAATGTTTTGAAAAGGCATTTCGCTTTGACTTTGTAATGATTCATGTAGGAATGTATACAAAGTGTTTGAAATGTTTTGTTTTGAAAAGAGTTTGAACTTTGACAAAAGTGTGTGGTGTGAAAAGTATTTTGATAGAGCAAGCAACTAAAAGTCTTATTACCTACTCGTAATGGTCGCTTGTTTATTTTTTCCTTTAGAATAGTGTTATCCATACCATTAGTTGGTAGGTAACCCTATTCGCTGGATGTAGAAGGGACATTCGAAGGGACATCGATGGTCATAGAAAGCAACTTGTAAAGTATCCTAGCACATTCAAGGACTATCATCATTTTCGAGGCAACAATCGAGGGTCAAGATCATGTATTCGTGAGGCGACATCGTGGGTCTATGATCTTGTATCGAAGGGACTATGATGATTTGTTTTGAAGGCAACGTGCTAGAATACCTCTACGCTCGAGGGACATGACCATTTGAATCGAAGGCAACGAGAGAATTACCCTAAGGTATGTGTGAAAAGAGTGTGTCAAATTCAGATATATTATCTTGAATTAGAAATGATCTACGTTCATTTTTATCTTGCCATACACGCCTAGTTACTAGCAGTTTATAGGTGCGGAAAGTAAATTGCGGAATGTAAATATGCGGAAAGATAAATGTCCTACTCTATTACATGGCTTTGGGGCAGATACATAATTTAAACTTGCGGAAAATAAAAACCTAATTTAAACTATTACATCCCATGAGCAATTACATTAGTGGAAAAGGAAAACAGTAAAAGAAACCGTCTGAAATGGAATAACCTGTGAAACGATAAGAGAAATCGGAAAATATGATGAAATCGAATAAGAGGAAAATATTAGTAAAAATGCAAATTTTTATTTGGGAAAAATATGACATGCTGGAAATAACATAAATATGCTAAAATAATTTTTTGGGATTTCTTGAATGCAATTTAATAATTTAAAACTAATTAAAATTGATTTAAATGCTAAATTATGAATAAAAATAAATATGCATGCAAAATTGTATTTTTTTAATTTTATAAATTAAATAAGTATTTTCTGAAAATAAATGCAAAAGGAAAAAATATTTTGATGATTTTTAATGCATGAATAAAAATATTGAAAAGAATTAAAATTGATGCAAATAGTAAATAAATAAGAAAAATAGAAAATATATGAAAAAAAAATGCAAGTTTGTAAAAGAAACTCAAACCAGTCCCAGTCGGCTCGAATCGATGACCGGTGAAACCTGAGTTCGCTACACTACCTCTACGCCACCTTGCATCTGATGTCGTGGATTGGGAACATGTGATCTTGAGCAACACGCGTCGCTGTTTGGTGAAGTCAAGGCCCAGTCAGCTGGTGGACCCCGGGTGGCACGAATGGACGAATCGAAACGCATGGAAATGCCACGCACACTCGCTGCCGGTCAAAGAAAGTCCACGATGCCGGAGCCCTAGCTCCGGTCGTCTTCTCCGGCGAGGAGGATGTTCAGACCTGCAAAATAACGCGAATAAAAGGAAAAAGAAGACCTTGTCCACCTAAATCGGACCTTCTGAATCCATTGGTGGCATCGGTTTTGACTGAATTGGCCTGTACAGGCCGATTCGAAGCTTCACAGCTTGGAAGCCCTAAACATGGCAATACACGATTTTGGTGTTCAACCTCTCAAACGATTGCCCAGATCGGTCAAGTAGAACCTCATGAACACATTCAAACCATTAGAAACGATTAAAGCACGCAGAATAGTAAAATGAAATTTCAAGAAAAATTCAAATATGTATGAGTGTATATGGCACGATTTGGCTTGCTTTGATCAATGATAAAGGTGTGTTCTTACTCATACTTACCCCCTGAGCACGTTTGGATGGCTGGAAGAGGTTGAGAGAGGCTGGAAAACAAAATTCGATTTTTTAAGTTTCTTGAAAATTTTTGCAAGAATAAGGGTTATGCTTTGAGCTAGGGTTTCGTCCTTTGTGCTTGGCAATAGGCTGAGTATTTATAGAGGGATTTGAGAGAGAAAAAAGAGTGAAAAAAGATTGGTTAATTAATGTGCAATATTTCTCATTCAAATAAAATCAAATTTCCTTAAAAATTTGATTTTTTTCTTTCCATATGCAAGCTATCACGAAATTGGTATGCTTGGTGGGCTATCTTGGACCTCAAGTAAGATATAAATCCAACCCATTTGAAAAAATACTTTATTTTCATATTTTATGTAATTTAATTTGGAATTAAATGCTTTAAAATCCAAAATTAAATCAATAAAATAGAAAATTGCCATGGCCAAGCATTTATGAGTCACAAATAATGTCATGAACAAGTTTGGATCAAAAGATTATAGGCCCATTTGAAAAATTTTGCATTTTGACCAAAATGTCCTTTTGTGCAATTGTCCAAAATTGCCCAACTTCTGAATAGTGTATCTTGCTCATTTTTCCACATTTTTGAGTGTTCTTGGACTTTTTGGAAAGCTCTAAGAGTCCTCTAACTAACCTCTTTGGTCTCATCTCAATTGGAGTTTCCATGCTCAATATATTCTCAAAACAAAATGTTGACTTTTTGTTGACTTTGAAAATGACCTGTAATATTTTGGGCCATACCTCTCAAATGAAGCATTTTTTGGACATTCTTGTGAGACATGAAGTTGTAAAGAATTGAATTTCCTTCAAAACAAGAGGTGGTGGAAAAATTTCTGATAAAGTATGAAGAAGTTAGGATCAGTCAAAGTTCAGTTGAATTTTCACCTAGAAACCCTAATTTAGAAAGTTTGACTTTTGAGCAAATCTTGAGTTTTCTTGATGAATCATGATCAACCCTTGATCAAATGATGAATGTAACTTCAAAATGAGGATGTTGACCAAAATTATGAAGTTTGACTGTATGTTGACCACAGTTGACTTTTTGTCCAATACAAATGATTTTCAACCATCTGAGCAATTGTCTGAGGAAACTTGACTTGTGAGGCTTGAAACTTGACATGGAGAATCTTTGAAGCATATGAGGAGGCATGATGAACATTGGAGATGTTGGAAGTCCATCTGGAGCTGAGAATTACCAAACCCTAGTTTGGGTTGATTGTCTGGGAGAGGGTTTGTTTGATCATCTCTTGAGGAATCATAGAGCATGGATGTATGAAATATCTTGAGAAGATGGAGGGAAAATTTTGGGGTATGACACTTGGACCTCAGGAATGAGATAAAAATCCAATTTGCATTTAATTTTGATTTTCTACCTTTTATTTTAATTTAATTGGCTTTTAAATGATTAAAATCCAAAAATAAATAGAAAATAAAAGATTAAATTCGTGGCCTTGGGCTTGGAGGTTCCAAATTAGCTGAGGAACAAGTTTGAACCAAGAAAAGTTAGGCCCATTTGCAAAATTTTGGATTTTGGCAAGTATTTCTCTTTGTGCACCTCCTCAAAAATGCTCAACTTGTGCAAGGTGTATCTTGCTCAATTTTTAACATTTTTTGGTGTTCGTGGACTTTTTACAAAGCTCTAGGTGTCCTCTAAACAACCTCTTTGGTTTCATCTCAATTGAAGTTTCCATTCTCAATAACACTTCTTTACAAAAAAGTTGACTTTTTGTTGACTTTGAAAAGAACCTGTAATGTTTTGATCCATACCTTTCAAATGAAGCATTTTTTGACCTAGCTTGTGAGACATGAAGTTGTAGAGAATTGAATTCTATTCAAAATCAGAGGTGGTGGAAAACTTTCTGACAAAGTATGAGAAAGTTATGCCTGGTCAAAGTTCTGTTGACTTTTGTCTAAGAAAGCCCAATTTAGAAACTTTGACTTTTGATGAAATCTTGAGTTTTATTGATGAATCATGATCAATCCTTGATAAAATGATGACTATTACTTCAAAATATGGATGTTGACCAAAAATTATGAAGTTTGACTATATGTTGACAACAGTTGACTTTTTGTCCAATATAACTGATTTTCAACCATCTGAGCAATTGTTTGAGGAAATTTGACTTGTAAGGGTTGAAGCTTGACATGAAGATTCTTTGAAGCATATGATGAGGCATGATGACCATTGGAGATGTTGGAAGTCCATCTTGATCTGAGAATAGCCAAACCCTAGTTTGGGTTGATTGCTTAGGAGAGGCTTTGTCTGGTCCACCCTTGTGAAATCCTTGAGTATGGATATGAGAAATGTCTTGAGAAGTAGGAGGGCAAATTTTGGGGTATGACACCAACACCACCAACATCATTTTTTTGATAGATTTGCTTAGAAAACAACGTTGGAGCTTGCATTTGGATGATCAGGAGTCGAATCCCTCATTGATTTGTGTTGACAAACCAAGAAATGTTTGGCTCCTCTTCTTCTCTTCTCTTTGTAATCTATTTTGTTGGGTTTTATATGTATATCTACTCTTAATCATGTATATTTGTCGCCCTTGGCGTTGTATAAAGTCTGCTTTATGAATCTGTGTTGGTAGTTATCTTATGTTTGTACTCTATGTTAGGGATTTGAGCTTGCTAGAGATAGACTGCTTAAATTCTTACCTAGGATTATTATTTTTTAGTTTCTGAATGATAGAAATAGGTTTAGAGCTGACATTCACCATAGAGTATCTGATCTTAATGTCTCTGTGTCGGTGAAGTATGTCAGAGATGGGTATGGAGGTGACACAGTTGACTTCTGGTTATCGAGGTATGTCAGAAATGGATATTGAGGTGATTCGAGAGGAATCTAGGAATCTAAATTTGGGTTAGAAATAGCTTAGATTGTAGGCCGAGTATCGTAGGCCGAGTATAACATGGCGGTAGATTTAAGTCTGTGACGGGTAGTGTGCATTCGTTCCAGACAAGCTGTCTATCCTTTATAGTTTTTGTTCATTTACTTTTTGTCTTTTATTTTAAACTCTTTTAATCTCAAACTCATTAACGGTACAATTGTCGAACGACGAATCAATAATCAATCTCTGTGGACCCAATACGATATAACCTAACTGGTATATATCACACGGTAAAAATAAATATCAACTCTTTGCTTGCTGCCTTACCTCTTCAACAGGACTCAAAAATACCCAACCCATAACCTAAAATGTCTTTTTTGCCCCTTTTAAAGAGTTCTGAAATCACAGGTCGCGCTTAGCCCGGTCTGTGGTGCTCGGCGCGGTCTGTACAGATCCGGAAAAAAATCAGCATCTTGTTTTTGCCATAACTTGAGAATCGTAACTTGGAATTGCCCCCGGTTTGAAGCGTTGGAGAGATTATTAAATTTCCTATCTAACCATGAAAAAATATCAATAAAATTGATGGTTTTTTATTATTTGATTTGAGCCTTATTCGTTGATGAATTGCGCAAAATCGCACTCTTGAATCTTAGCCTTTGGCCTTTATTACTCAATGCTCCAATTATGAATGAATATCTATAAAAGAGATGAAAAACTATCAAATGATACAATATTTACACAAAAACTAAATTATTCTATTATTTACACATTTATACAAAAAACGGGGGATTTATTCGAAGAATATCAACAAAAGAACCGATAAGTGACACAAAACATATATACAAAATAACAATATTTTGGCACTTATCAACTCTCCCCAACTTGAAACATTGTTTGTCCTCAAACAAAGTAAAGTAAACCTAAAGAAACAAAATATGATAATCAAAGAATCACGAATCAACAAGTTTTTAAAATGGAAAACAAATATATGGTTCAATCAAAAACGTACGCGAAAAATACATACTTACCATCATACTACAATAATAACATATAAACAAAACAAATCCTAAGTACAAAAATCATGCAAAACATTCTAAAACAATGCAAGCTCAATTATGAATCACCTAGCAAAAATCATCGGTAGATGAAAAATACACAAAGGTGAGGGACTTTTGGCACTCATCAGCAATCTTGCAAACAATAGACTAAATTATGCATTCATCCAAAAATTCACATTGAAAATACAAAGGCAAGAATCACAAGGACTTTTCAAGGTTGTAACGAGGCTTGGTTAACAAACAAATGATAAGTCATAAAGCTAATTGAAACAAAAACTTGCCTAAACCTAAGGGAGTGATCAACTCACAAAGTTTCAAACAATACAATTCCAATCAAACTTCTTCTTCATCACAAATTTCACACCAAAATACATTACTTATTAACACAATATTATTCATACTCTTTTTGTTTTTCTTTTTTAAAGCTTTTTTCTTTTTTTCTTTCTTTTTCTAATCTTTCTTTTTCACTTTTTTCTTTTTCTTTTCTCAACCTCATATCAATCACAACATAAGCACATAAACATTCCTCTCCCCAACTTGAATTCAACCAACATCATTATGTGAATACTCCCTACTTTCTAAGACAAGGTAAAAATTCATACAACAAAATATAGTTGAGGGTTCAAGAAACAAAGAAATCAACATCCATACAAATAAGATGAATTCAACACTCATAGACAAGCATCAAATTTAAATAAACATGGATATTGATAAAACTTCAAAGGGGTTAACAAAGGTTCACACACTCACAAGGTGAATTGAATATTTGGCCAAGGTAGTTGTGCTCATAATAAACAAAATGCCTTGATCTTTTTCATGCATTCATACAATCAACACAAAACAAAAGATTAAGCATAATAAAATCTAGTTAAAACAATAATGTGGCCTCTAACATATTTGAACAATGGAAAGCTTCCTCACATTTATGGGTAAAAAGGGAACTAAAGTGATTCAATTCATGAGCAAGTAATGCAAAAAGAATGAATGGCATGCTATTATACAAATGATAAATTTCCTAAACATGTTATGCTATAGAAAGCGATAAACGAGTACATGGCGTGTACTAACTTTGAAACTATCATTACCATACATCCGCTAGTTAAAACGATCAAACTCGAAAAATCACAAAATGCAACCTCAAGCTACCAGACCAAAATTTGACAATAAACAACCAACAAAAGAATTAGAAAAATAAAAAATTTACAAAATTTACAAGGAACAAAACTCCTCAAGCTAAACACGACAAGCTTGCGGAAAACACGATTAGACAAAACAAAACAAATAAAAATAATAATGCGAAAACATGGTGAAAATGAATTCACAAGTCGAAAAGTGAAGATTTGAAATTAAGAACAAGTCCTATTTCAACTTGTTAAAATACAAGCCACCACACACATAAACAAACATAAATAAACATTCTTGTTTTACTTCGTAAGCTCGACGCCTTTATTGTGCGAGCTAGTAACTTCCTCTCGTCATGCCATGGTGTTGTCACACAGTGCAAACCTAAAGAAAGTGTCCTAACAAACACACAACAAACGTTACGAATATGAGACATTTCACAATAATACTGGAAAATAAGGAAAAACACACATATGTACAAGTATGGAAAGCATATACAAGTTCATATGCAAAGCCTATACAATATATACATTAATTAAAAAACTTAAAAACAAGGAATTATCTCGATGCAAAATCAATAAAACCAATCCCCGGCAACAGCGCCATTTTGTTTTTGCGGTATTAAGCGGCAAGCAAAAAGTAAGTATTTATTTTTACTGGGTGATATATCAGTTAGGTTATATCGTATCGTGTCCGCGGAGATTGGATATTGACACTCCGTTCGATAATTCGTTTGTTAATGAGTTTGGGGTTAAATGGGTTGTAAAGAAAAGACAAAAAATAAATGAACAAAAATTATAAAGGCTAGACAACTTGTCTGGAATGAATGCACACTACCTGTCACAGGCTTAAATCTACCGTCCAATTATACCCAGCCTACGATACTCGTCCGTGTCATCACATACCTCTCACAACCTAAGTCATTTCTAACCCAAATTGAGAATCATACTGCAATCACCTCGGTAGCCTTGTCAGGCCTACCTCGACAATAGAGAAGTCAACCGTGTCACTCGTAATGACTTTGTCTAGCTCGAAACTCCTAACACAGAGGCATTAATCACATATACTCTAAGTAAGTGTCATCTCTAAACCCATTTCTAGCATTCAGAAACTAACATATAATCATCCTAGGTAAGAATTCAAGCAATCTATGTCTAGCAAAGCTCAAATCCCTAACACAGATTCATAAAGCAAGCTTTATACAACGCCAAGGGCACCAAATATACATGAGTTATGAGTAGATATACATACAAAACCCAACAAAAGAGATTACAAAGATAAGAGAAGAAGAGGATCCAAACATTTCTTGGTTTGTCAACACTAGTTGACGAGGGATTCGACTTCAGATCATCCAAATGCAAGCTCCAATATTGTTTTCTAAGCTAATCTATTGAAAAAATGATGTTGATGGTTTTAGGACTCAAAAATATCCAACTCATAACCTAAATGTCTATTTTTTTCCTTTTAAAGAGTTCTAAAATCGTAGGTCGCGCTTAGCCCGCTCTGTGGCGCTCAGCGCGGTGTATGCAGATCCAAAAAGAAATCAGCATCTTGTTTTTGCCATAACTTGAGAACCGTAACTCAGAATTGCGCCCGATTTGAAGCGTTAGAGATCTTATTAAATTTCTTATCTAACCAAGAAAAAATATCAATCAAATTGATGTTTTTTATTCTTTGATTTGAGCATTATTCGTTGATGAATTGTGCAAAATCGCACTCTTGAATCTTAGCCTTTGGCCTTTATTACTCAATGCTCCAATTATGAATGAATATCTATAAAAGAGATGAAAAACTATCAAATGATACAATATTTACACAAAAACTAAATTATTCTATTATTTACACATTTATACAAAAAACAGGGGATTTATTCGAAGAATATCAACAAAAGAACCGATAAGTGACACAATATATATACAGAATAACAACATTTTGGCACTTATCAAATCTCTCCAAATTGAAACATTTTTTGTCCTCAAACAAAGTCAAGTAAACCAAAAGAAACAAAATATGATACTCAAAGAATCACGAATCAACAAGTTTTTAAAATGGAAAACAAATATATGGTTCAATCAAAAACGTACGCGAAAAATACATACTTACCATCATACTACAATAATAACATATAAACAAAACAAATCCTAAGTACAAAAATCATGCAAAACATTCTAAAACAATGCAAGCTCAATTATGAATCACCTAGCAAAAATCATCGGTAGATGAAAAATACACAAAGGTGAGGGACTTTTGGCACTCATCAGCAATCTTGCAAACAATAGACTAAATTATGCATTCATCCAAAAATTCACATTGAAAATACAAAGGCAAGAATCACAAGGAATTTTCAAGGTTGTAACGTGGCTTGGTTAACAAACAAATGATAAGTCCTAAAGCTAATTGAAACAAAAACTTGCCTAAACCTAAGGTAGTGATCAACTCACAAAGTTTCAAACAATACAATTCCAATCAAATTTCTTCTTCATCACATATTTCACACCAAAACACATTACTTATTAAAACAAAATTATTCATACTCTTTTTGTTTTTCTTTTTCAAAGCTTTTTTCTTTTTTTCTTTCTTTTTTTCTTTCTTTTTCTAATCTATCTTTTTCACATTTTTTTTCTTTTTCTTTTCTCAACCTCATATCAATCACAATATAAGCACATAAACATTCCTCTCCCCAACTTGAATTCAACCAACATCATTATGTGAATACTCCCTACTTTCTAAGGCAAGGTAAAAATTCATACAACATTGCTTCAAATAATATCCATGTCAAGTTTCAAGCCTTACAAGTCAAGTTTCCTCAAACAATTGCTCAGATGGTTGAAAATCAGTTGTATTGGACAAAAAGTCAAATGTGGTCAACATACAACATTATTCTATCATCTAATCATCATTACTAACCTAAATAACATTTTTCTTGATTCAAAACTTTCTGTTACTAACGTATTTTCTCTTATGCGAGTTTCTTATATTTCCCGATTATTATGTATATGCTTACAGGTTGTAATAGTTAGGATTTGTTTTCTCGCATTCTTTTCCAATATTATGTAACTGCTCATGGGATGTAATAGTTTAATTAGGATTTACTTTCCGCACTCCTATTATGTATCTTCCCCAAAGCCATGTAATAGCGTAGGACATTTACTTTTCCGCACTTTAATTTCCGCAATTTACTTTATGCACCCTATAAACTGCTAGTAATTAGACGTGTATGGCAAGATAAAAAAACAAACGTAGATCACTTCTAATTCCAAGATAACATATCTGAATTTAACACACTTTCTTCACACATGCACCCCTTAGGGTAATTCTCTCTCGTTGCCTTTTGAACAAATGGTCAAGTCCCTCGAACGTAGAGGTATCCTAGCACCGTTGCCTACAAACATATCATCATAGTCCCTTCGATACAAAGATCATAGACCCACGATGTCACCTACGAATACATGATCTCGTCCCTCGATTGTTGCCTACGAAAAGTGATGATCGTCTCTTTGAATGTGCTAGGATACACCTACAAGTTGCCTTCTATGACCATCCGATGTCCCTTCGAATGTCCCTTTACATCCAACGAATAGGGTTACCTACCAACTAATGGTATGGATAGCACTATTTTAAAGGAACGTAAAATAACACGAAAACGACCATTCTGAGTAGGTAATAAGACTTTAGTTGCTTGCTCTATCAAAATACTTTTCACACCTCACACTTTTGTCAAAGTTCAAATACTTTTCAAAAACAAAACATTTCCGAACACTTTGTATACATTCCTACATGAATCATTACAAAGTCAAAGTGAAATGCCTTTTTCAAAACATTTTTGTCAAACACACAGAAAGCAATTTTTAAAGATGAGCTAGAAGCAACTAAGAGCCCGTAGATAACTACGGATGGAAAGGGGTGCTAATACCTTCCCTTTTCATAACCTTCTCCCTTACTTTAATCTAACGAAGGTCTTTTTCTTCTTTTCACCTTCCCTTAATTGATAAAAGAAAAGTCGGTGGCGACTTTGCTATCCGCAACATTTGCGATAAAAGCAAAACAAATTCCCAAAGTTAGTTCTCCCACCAGACATGTAATCGCGACTACTGGGAGACACCCTAAAGAGAGAATACCTTAGGGATTTCTAGATCACTTTTACTGCTTTTTGTTTGACTTGTATGCTTTATCTTTAAGGGTTGCTTGGGTATTATATTTGTGGGGGATCCTACACCCGGATCCAGGTTTCCTTAGGTAAGTAGCAATAGATCATCGCGACTGCTAGGCGATACCAAACGGTCAACATGATGGCTACGTTAGTGTGACACTTTGGATGTCCTGATACTCTTCATTTCCATGTTGAGGATAGTATTTGGCTTCTGCGTGGTGTCATCAACACTAAATCAACTTTTAGAACCCTAATTGACCCATCTTGGCCATTAGAAGGTAGTGAGATGGCCGGCTTTGGTATAGACCGAGGTTGGTTGATACTCGATACTACGCTCATTAAGATAAGACTTTTGGGATATTTTTGATCGACCACTTGGTAGTCGTACTGAAATAAATGCCTACGAGAAAGATGAATGATATGAGATTCCTAGAACCCGTTACTATTATAGGACAGATGAACCAACTCAAACATTTGGTAGGGTAGACACCTATACCTCATGCAAGCCTTAAACCTAGGCCCATTGTGTGATTTGTGTGCTTGTTAAACATGACATCATGACATCATAACATTGCATATCATCTCTAACCATTTCAAGGACCTAGGATTTATCTTTGCTCGCTTTGTAGGGATTATGGCTTCTAGAAAGACTATCCGAATCAATTTCATGGGTGTACCTTCTCACCAAAGAATTGGTTTCAAAATCCCGATCATGCTCGCCATCAAAAACATGGTTATCTCGCTTGACTTGGTTATCTCCTTTGAAGAAGATATGATGCATGTCTTATTCAGTTCTTCGATCCGAAACACCATTGCTTTACATTCCCGTATTATCGCTGGTTCCTACCTTGGAAGAGTTCTCTAAGCTACTTGGGATACCTATTCTTGATCAAATGCCATTCACCGGTTCAGAAAAGGTTCCTAGGTACGAAGACATCGCATCAGCATTACACCTAAAGCGGTCAGACATTGAAGCCAATTGGGAAACCAGAAGTGGAGTTAAGGGTTTACTTGCCAAGTTTCTGATAAATAAAGCCCGAGAATTCCTCAAAGCTATGAGTTTCCAAGCATTCGAAGACATTTTGGCCTTACTAATCTATGGTTTGGTACTATTTCCTAATCCAGATCAGTTCATAGACGTGAACGCCGTCAAGATATTCATCAACGCAATCCAGTGCCTACCTTACTTGGAGACATTCTACATTCTCTCCACACTCGTACTATCAAAAGACAAGGGACTCTCATGTGTTGTATACCGTTACTTTCCTTGTGGTTTATTTCGCACCTCCCTCCATTAGTATTGAAGAACGAACAAAGATTGAAGTGGTCTCAAAGACTAATGTCACTCTCTCATTCAGATATCCGTTGGTGTCTTTTCTCTCAAAAGGACTTCACTTTCATTGAGCGTTGTGGAGAATTCCCTAATGTACCACTCCTTGGCATAAGGGGAGGTATCACCTACAACCCTTCTCTAGCTCTACGACAGTTTGGTTATGCTCGAAGAGATGGTCCTCATGATATGCTTCTCCAAGATATTGTGTTCGACTACAACCATGATCTCCAGAATTACCGTCGAAGGTTCATACACGGGGCATGGTAAAGAAGATCGATACCAAGACTTTGGGGCACCAAACTCCATTTCTTGGGAACCTTACCTTAAATGGGTGTGAGCTCGAGCTCAAAACCTCATGATGCCATTTACACCGTGTTACCGAATTATGGAACTCTGCTATAGGTGACGTACCCTATACCGTTCTCCATCCTGACATGCCTACTGATTTTGAAGACTTGAAGAGATCCTGGATTCAGCTCAAAAAAGAAAGGGATATATTCGAAGCTCAGTGTTATGCAAGCGAGAAGAAGGTACTAGAGTTCAGTGTTATGCAAGCGAGAAGAAAGGAACATCAACGCTTATTTCAACACCAAGAGGAAGCGCCCATGGGAGACTTAGAGCTTTAGGATTTTTGTTCTTTTATTTTATTTTATTTTTCCAAACTATCTCTTGTACTTAAAAAGAAAAAGAAAACGAGAATAAAAAAAACTAATAAAAAGTTTGTTCATGCTTGTTTAACAAATTTAAATTCCTAAGGTCCTTGAAAACATTGCATCTCATTCGCATAAACATCGCATATCATAGCATAACATTGCATAACAGGTACATTGAAGATCGGTTTTCTCATTTTCTCGCTATTTATTTTAGCAGAAATGGCTCTTGAACAGAATGTCAAAGATCTCCGTGCCGTAATGCTCAATTCCAGGAAGTGGTTACCAGTTTGGTCCAAGACCAGGAAGATCTGAAGAAGCTCATCAACAGGAAGAAGAGAGTCATTGGTGTTCTCAACATGGGCAGACGTCACAAAGGGGGTCCTAGAGTGGTCAGTCGGATAGAACTCTCAGACAAGAGTATTGAAATTAAGGGAAGTGTCAAGGGCAACGAAGAAGACCAGCGTGAGCCTGAGAACAAAGCGGAAGGCTATGAGAGTGAGCAATACTCTTATGAGGATGACAAATACAAACAACTTGAAGACCGTCTGAATGCTGTGGAAAATTTAAAAATGTCAGGGTTGAATTTGGATTATTTGAGTTTAGTTCCTGGTGTGGTGATTCCCCGCAAGTTCAAGGTTCCTACTTTTGCCAAGTATGATGACATTTCTTGTCCGAAGCTGCATTTGAAGTCCTATGTTCAGAAGATCCATCCTCACACTGATGAAGAAAGTTGTGGATCCATTTCTTTCAAGAGAGCTTATCCGGAGCTCAGTTGGAATGGTATTATCAGCTAGAGAGTACCCATATCCATACCTGGAATGACTTAGCAGATGCTTTCTACAAGCAGTACCAATACAATGCTGAATTGGCACCCACTCGCATGCAACTACAGAGCATGTCTATGGGTCGTGATGAGAAGTTCAAAGAGTATGCTCAGAAATGGAGAGATCTAGCAGGAAGAGTTCACCCACCCTTGTCCAATAGGGAGCTGGTTGATATGTTTATGGGAACACTGACGGGCCCATTCTTCAATCATATGATTGGAAATTCTTCAGCCGGGTTCACCGAGCTGATACTTACGGGAGAACACATTGAAGCTGGAATCAAGAGCGGGAAAATTTAGGTAGAGTCATCTTCAAATGCTGCGAACAGATCTTTGGGTGGTAAGAAGGAACCCAATGTTGTGTATGGTCAGAAAAGCCGAGCCAAGACCGACCGTGCTCAATCTACGGGGACAGTTGTGATCTCCAATCCTACATCAGCACAACCTCAGCGAGACAACGCGCGTAACGCGTAACCAGAACGCGCCACGAAGACAGTTTACGAAGATCAACATGCCATTGTCGCAAGCATTGCAACACATGTTGAAAGCAAAGTTGATTACCTTGAGGGATCCTCCTCAAAACATCAACACTTCCTCTCCGAGATACAATCCTAATGCTAAATGTGCTTACCACTCCAACAGCCCAGGGCACGACACTGACAACTGTTGGGCTCTGAAGAACAAGATTCAAGACATGATTGAAGCTAAAGAGATTGAGTTTGATCCTCCTGTTGAGACTCCGAATGTGATCAACGCACCTATGCCTAACCACGACAAAATTTCCAATGCTATTGACAAGAACTCTTATGTTTTTAGTATAGATGATTTGACTATTACTCTGATGAATGTTAAGAAGAATTTGCTGCGAGACGGTGTCAATCCAGGATGCCCAGAGAATTGTCGTTGGTGCCCATCTGCACCTAACGGTTGTGCTTGGTTGAGAAGACGTATTCAGTGCATGATGGATAACCGAGAAGTGTTATTTCTGAAACCGTCACCTGTGGAGAATTTGTGTGAAGACATGTCTAAGAAACTGAAGATCGAAGATGTGAGCGAAACTGTACCAGAAGTATGGGATACCTTGGGGCAGCCAAGTGGAAAGTTCGATTACATGGTGAAGTACACTGTTCCCGAAAGCTACAAAATTCCTATTGAAGATGTTAAGGCAACCGGATGGGGAGACGATTTCCCAGAAGATTATGCTGATGTAAACACAATAAGGATTTCCTCTGCTGCTGATCTTGTGCCTAGAGTGGCACCTCTCATCATTACTTCTCCCAGACCAGTTCCATATTCCTCCGTGGAACTATGGAGCTGAGGTTTACTATCATGGCGTCAAACAAGACCGTCTGACCATTGAGGATCTTACAGTTGAAGCTACCATTCCTGACGTCGACAACATCACCGGCTCAAGTAAGGTGACCAGGACCGGAAGGGTATTCTCTCCAGAGATCTCTCCACCAAAAGACACTACGACTCCAGCTCGCATTCCAGCTATTCAACCAGTTCCCGAGGCGGGAGGGAAAGAACCAGTAACTCATCCTGCTCAGACAGAAGTACCAAAGGAAGTTGCTGAAGATACCTCCAAGCGAGAAATGGAGGAAATTCTGAAGATCATCAAGAAGAGTGACTACAATGTTATGGAACAGTTGGGACAGACTCCGTCCAAAATCTTCATGCTGGCTCTGCTCTTGTGCTCTGAGGCTCACGCTAAAGCCTTAGTGAAGTTTCTGAAGAATGCTCACATACCGCAAGACACTACTACTGATCAATTTGAAGTTTGTATTGCGAGCCTGGCTGCCAACAACGGTCTAGGCTTCTCTGATGCTGATTTGACTCCTGCCGGAAAGAAAAACAACAAAGCCTTGCACATCTCTGTTGAATGCAAGGGCGTTACATTGTCTCATGCCTTGGTAGATACCGATTCTACTTTGAATATCCTACCAAAGAAAGCTTTTGACCGACTTGATGTTGAAGGATTAGTCTTGAAGCCCAGTGACATAATTGTGAGATCTTTTGATGGTTCTAAATGAACAGTACTTGGAGAGCTCATTCTGCCAGTTAAAGTCGGCTCCCAGACTTTCGATTCCACTTTCTTTGTCATGGACATTCGTCCAGCTTACTCTTGCCTACTTGGACGCTGTTGCACCCCAAATTTTACCCTGCTATTTTTCTACTTGCATTATGTTTAAGATAAAATAAAAAAAAACAGTCATTCAGTCACTGCATATGCATCATTTCGTCGTATTTAAACTGATCAAAAGTCAGTCTAAATCGATATTTGCATCGTTTTTAATTGTAAAATACCCATTATTTTAGTTCATTTATTTTTACCTCTCTCCCTGATTGTTGCATTATTTTAATTTATTTTTATGTCGATGATATCGATATTTCGATTTTATAAACAGACTGTTAAAGGCGATTCGATACTGTGCAAAAATTAGCGGGAAAAATATTTCAAATTTTTATCTTTTACTCACTGCTTTATGAATCTACGTGTCGCGTAGATCATGAAAATGTGCGCTCCCTAATTTTTCAATACATTTTTGAGTCTCGTTTTTAACCGTAAACGTTTTAAAATCGGGTATTCTTTATTATCATTTTATTTCAATTTTAACCATTTCAATAATTTTTATTTAACTTACAAGACTCGTAATTTATTTTAATGTACTCATTTTATTTTTTCGGATAATTTATTGTCCGAACTTTTACCATTTTAAACAATTTTAAGTGTAAATTTTTATCTCAAAAAAAAATCAAACAAAGTATTGTTGGGCTTGTTAATTTTTATTAGATCCATTTTTGTGGCCCATTTAATTAAAGGGTATTTTAGGAATTATAAAAAAATTGTTAAACCTAATTTCCTAATATATATATATATATATGTGTTATAATGCCACTATTGAGGGGAGGCCAAATTGGAAAACAAGGAAATAGAGGCTGAGGTTAAAAAAAAACAAAAACAAGTTATAAAAAAATCACTAGATCCCTTCGTTCCAAAAATCCCATTCTCACTGCAGATCTGTCCATCTCTTCACTCACAGTAACCTTACCCAGCCACTGCTTTCCTCCGTCCTCTTGCTGTCTCGCAACTTTCCCACATCGCTTCCTCATTCCTCCAACCAACAACATTTCCTCTGCTGCTAGCTTCCTCCATATTCACCAAACCAACGAACCTTCAACAATAACAACCCACTGTCACACCTTCATCCTTATTTCAAACACCTTCATCCCTTCTTTGCTGTTAACAGCAGCTCCCACCATCTTCCACTCTTCAGCCACTCAATCCGCCGTCTCTACCCCGCCGACGCCGCACTCGCCGTATCCATCTGTCTCTTTACGGTTGTTAGGATTTTAATTTTAAACTTCATTTGTTTTTTGAGTTTGAATTTTGGTTTTAATTTGTTCTAGTAGAGTATGTATTATACTGTGTTGTTGCCGTTGGACTTTCAACTTTTTTGTCCATTTTATCTTTCTGACCCAACGCCCAGTTACTTAAAACACTCTTTTTCTTAGTTATTTAATTTTTGTTTTAAATGATTATTCATTTCAATTTATTTCTAGCTATATTGTTAATTAATTATGTTTTTTTTACTGCTAACTAGTTAATGTTTAATTTAGTTAATTAATTTTTTGTTTTAAATGATTACTCATTTCAATTTATTTC
The DNA here is from genome assembly GCA_021764765.1 of Vicia sativa. Classification (NCBI taxonomy): domain Eukaryota; kingdom Viridiplantae; phylum Streptophyta; class Magnoliopsida; order Fabales; family Fabaceae; genus Vicia; species Vicia sativa. Next base: position 5,244,364 of record CM038794.1, read on the forward strand.
TAGCTATATTGTTAATTAATTATTTTCTTTTACTGCTAACTAGTTAATATTCAATTTATCGTTAAAATTATGTCATTTCTTGTATATTCTTATAAATTTATAATTTATTCGTTTTATCCCCATTCGAAAAATTGTATCCCAATCCCCTTGTTGTGTTGTAAATAATTTTACCGCTTTCTATTTTATTTTACCGTTTAATCCCCATTTATAATTGATGTATCCCTCTCCCAAAAACAATTCTTGTAATAATTATCTAGTGCACATTTATTTTATTTAATTATTTGCCACTTACACAAAAACCAAAAAATATCATTTTTTTTAAAACTAATAACTATAAATCATTTTAAACCCGTAAGTCGACAAAGCTACGAAGCGTCGCGATGACCACACATGCACACATGTACGCTTGATCCTGGGCCTTCTTACAGTGAGCCTATTTCGATTAATTGTTCCAATTAGTCGTTATAGTAGACTAGCCCACTTTGCTAGTACACATATAATTTAATTATTTTATACTTAGGTTGGCCACCTTGTATGGGCTTTGTCGATTTTATTTGTGATTTACAATTATCTCGATCCTATTCTTTCTCCATTCACCAAATAAATTAAAACACTTTCAATAAAACTCGATCCAACGTCGAGTCTTCTTCTCAAACCTCGATCCAACGTCGAGTTATTTTTCAAAAATCAATTTTTCTACAAAACAAAAAGAACATGGTGCTATGGTATTTAAGTAAATCGTTAGAGGATAGCCCGACGATTTAATTAAAATGTAAAGTATTTCGGCCATTAGAGGGTAACCCAATGACTTAAATACTTTATTCCATACACTTAATAAAAATGAACTTTGTTTCACCTCACTCTTTTCATAATAAAGATTTTGGATGAGAGATGATCGGTTGACCTCAATCACCAATATCGAGTATTGAATCGTTAGAGGATAGCCCAACGTTTTGATACTTGTCATCCACAATTTAAAATCAATTCCAACACATTCAATATCTTTTGTGCTTTCAAGCACCTTTTACCTTTAAACCTTTTCAAGATTAGACATGATTCATTTATAAATGAGATGTTTCTTCCTCTATTCCCAAGGTTTTTGACTTCTCCACTTGAGTACTAGAGGTGTTCTCAAACCCTCCCTCATGTTGGTGCGTAGTCCTTTATTCTTTATTACACCTTGTGGACGTTAGACGAGTCTTCTCCTTTAAAAATGACGACTTGTCTTTTCATTTAAAATCAATCAACAAACAATCATTTTCTAGAAGAACTACGGAGTTTTGACTTTCCCATTGCACGAGGGAATACGTAGGCACGCGGTCTCAAGACTGTGTCAAACTCAAAAATAATAAAAACATATCTCCTCTCTTTCTTTCTCCTTTCAAACTTAGAAGATCGTAAAATTTTCACACTAACACACAACCACACTTTGAACTAAATGGGTACCATCGAATACGATGGATGTAAGGGGTGCTAATACCTTCCCCTTGCATAACCAACTCCCGAACCTATATCTCTTAATTTCGTAGACCGTCTTATCCTTTTCTTCCGTGGGTTTTATCTATATTTTCCCGTTCTTTTTAGAACAAATAAAATTAGGTGGCGATTTCACTGTTGTTTTCGAAAATTTAAACGATTTTTGAAAAACGTAGTTGCTTCAGACGCCCTTGGATAGATGGGGCAGGCGCTGTTACCTCTACCTTGCATCAGAAGCTGAAGTACCCGGTGAAGGGGAAAGTTGTTACAGTATGCGGTGAAGAGGAATACATGGTAAGCCATCTGCAGTCATTCCGATACCTCGAGATGGAAGGAGAATTCATTGAGACTCCCTGTCAAGCTTTTGAAACAGTTCCAAGAGTCATGCCTGTTGACTCTCCCGTCACTCCTGAAGTTACACAAGTTCCGCCTAGAATGGCCTCGCTGAAAGATGCTCAAGCTGTAGTTGAAGAAGGAGGTAGTACTATTTGGGGTCAGCTCCCCGATCTTCCTTTCAAATCTGACAAGACTGGTTTAGGCTTCACCACCAAAGGTCAGAAGATGATACGCCATGAACGTGTCGGCCAACTTCCTTTCCGCATCAGCCAGAATGGAGTTCATGTTATAGAAGACAACGACGGCGACTTCGACATCAGCAATTGGATCTTCCCAACTCCCGACAACAGACCCAGCAATTGGAAGACCGAAGACGTCATACCAATATCCTTTATACATGAGTAATTGCTTTTATTTTCTGTTATGCTTTTCGTTTTCTATGCTTTGAACAATAAACTTTAAAGCCTGGTGCCTTGCCCGGGGCATCATGGCTCGTTTGTGAGGGTTATTATTTGTCATTTGCATATTTTCATTCAATACAATCATTGGACTTTTGCATTTAAATGTTGTTTTATTTTACTTTACTACCCCTTCAAAAGCTATGAGTTCTTACACACACCCACGTGATACACTGCAGAATCACTCTGAATCTCGTTGATAACAGCTATGTTATTGCTAAATATGACTTCGATAATCCGATCTACCAAGCCGAAGACGAAGGTGAGGAAGGTTGTGAAGTGCCAGGAGAACTTGTCAGACTACTACAGCAAGAAGAACGAGTTATACAGCCACATGAAGAACCTGTTGAGGTTGTGAATCTAGGTACTGACGAAGACAGAAAAGGGATCAAGATATGAGCAGGTCTTGAGAACAATATCAAAGAGAGATTGGTTCAGATGCTACGAGACTATATCGAGGTTTTTGCTTTGTCATACGAAGACATGTCAGGTCTAGACATTGACATTGTGGTACACCGATTACCGACAAAAGAAGGTTTTCTCCCTGTGAAGCAGAAGGTCCGTCGTATGTGTCCTGAGATGTCTGAGAAAATCAAAGTCGAAGTTATGAAACAGTTCAACGCTGGTTGCTTAGCTGTTACTTCTTATCCACAGTGGGTTGTAAACGTGGTACCCGTACCTAAGAAGGATGGCAAAGTACGAATGTGTGTGGATTATAGAGATTTGAAAAGAGCGAGTCCGAAAGACGATTTTCCACTTCCTCACATTGATGTTCTAGTTGACAACACCGCTCAACATAAGGTTTTCTCCTTCATGGATGGTTTCTCCGGTTACAATCAGATCAAAATGGCTCCTAAAGACATGGAGAAGACTATTTTCGTTACATAGTGGGGCACTTTCTACTACAAAGTCATGCCGTTCGGACTGAAGAACGCTGGCGCCATTTATCAACATACCATGGTGGCATTGTTTCATGACATGATCCATCACGAGATAGAGGTCTACGTCGAAGACATGATAGCTCGATCACAAACTGAAGAGGAACATCTCGATCATTTGCGAAAACTGTTTGATAGACTGAAGAAGTACAAACTAAGACTTAATCCTAACAAGTGCACCTTTGGAGTCAGATCCGGTAAACTCCTAGGGTTTGTTGTCAGTGGTAAAGGTATTGACGTTGACCCCGCCAAGGTTAAAGTTATTCAAGAGATGCCAACTCCCCGCACTGAGAAGGAAGTCAGAGGTTTCTTGGGACGTTTGAACTACATTGCCAGATTCATTGCACATCTAACTGCTACTTGTGAGCCAATATTCAAGATATTGAAGAAAGATCAAGTAGTGGAATGGAACGACGATTGCCAGATCGCTTTTGACAAAATCAAGGAGTACCTACAGAATCCTCTTATCCTGATGCCACCTGCCGAAGGAAGACCTCTCATCATGTACTTAACAGTGTTAGAGAACTCAATGGGGTGTGTGTTGGGGAAACATGATGAGTCTGGTCGAAAAGAGTATGCAATATACTACCTTAGCAAAAAGTTTACCAACTGTGAAACAAGATACTCACAGCTCGAGAAAACTTGCAGCGCTTTGGCTTGGGCTGCTCGCCCGACTAAGACAGTATATGTTGACTCACACTAGCTTATTGATCTCCAAGATGGATCCAATAAAATACATATTCGAGAAACCAGCTCTCTCTGGAAGAATAGCAAGATGGCAAATGATCTTGATCGAATACGACATCCAGTATACTTCTCAGAAAGCGATCAAAGGAAGTGTAGTAGCCGATCATTTGGCTCATCAAGCCGTAGATGACTATCAATATATGCAGTTCGAGTTTCCAGACGAAGATGTTTTGTTAATTACTGATTATGAAGAACCAGGCCCAGATGAAGGACCTGAACCGGGATCCCGATGGACCATGGTCTTTGATGGAGCCTCAAACGCACTTGGCAATGGCATTGGCACCATCATTACGTCTCCTACAGGAGGACACACTCCTTTCACCGCCAGATTATGTTTCAGCTGCACTAACAACATGGCCGAATACGAAAGCGTGCATCATGGGTATTAAAGCTGCTATTGACTTAAGAATCAAATTCTTGCAAGTGTATGGAAACTCAGCTTTAGTGATCAGTCAGATTAAAGGCGAATGGGATACGAAGCATCTGAATCTCATTCCATATTGAGAGCATGTTTTAAGTCTGATCCCTTACTTTGAGGAAATCACTTTCGATCATATTCCACGAGAAGAGAATCAGTTGGCAGACGCATTGGCTACTATGTCATCCATGTTCAAGGTCAGATGGGACAACGTGGCTCCCCAAATCATCATTGAAAAGTTGGACAAACCAGCATATTGTTGTGAACTTGATACAGAAGAGAAACCTTGGTTCTACGAAGTGAAGAGGTATCTTGAGACTCAGGAATATCCCGCAGGGGCATCTGTCAACGACAAGAAGTTCTTGAGAAGATTTGCATCCAAATTCTTCCTCAGCAACGACATCTTATACAAGCGCAATCACGACTTGTGCTTACTCCGTTGTGTAGACCAGAAAACTACGAGACAAATCATGGAAGAGTTACATGAAGGCGCATTTGGTACTCACTCCAGTGGGCATACAATGGCTAAGAAGATTCTGAGAACAGGTTACTATTGGTCCACCATGGAAGTTGATTGTCACCGCTATGCTCAATCTTGTCACAAATGCCAGATATATGCAGACAAAGTGCACGTACCTCCAGTACCGTTGAATGTTCTGACCGCTCATTGGCCTTTCGCAATGTGGGGCATTGACATGATCGGAGAAATCAAGACCACTGCTTCCAACGGACATCGTTTCATCCTTGTGGCAATTGATTATTTTACCAAGTGGGTAGAAGCAGCCTCATTCGCATATGTTACCAAGAATGTTTGTGGCTCGATTCATCAAGCATAATCTTATATGTCGGTACGGCACTCGCGAAAGGATTATCACAGATAACAGTTCTAATCTCAACAACAAGAAGATCACCGAACTCTGCACGCAGTTCAAGATCAAGCATCCCAACTCTTCTCCATATCGGCCTAAGATGAATGGCACAGTGGAAGCCGCCAACAAGAATATCAAAAAGATTATACAGAAGATGACAGTGACTTACAAGGATTGGCACGAGATGTTGCCATTTTCTCTCCATGGTTACCGCACTACAATGCGAACCTCTACAGGGGTAACCCCCTTCTCTCTTGTATACGGCATGGAAGCAGTCCTGCCAATCGAAGTTCAGGTACCCTCAACCAGGGTCCTCCAGGATGCAGAGTTAGACGAAGACGAATGGATACAGACTCGCCTAGACCAGATCAACTTGATCGACGAGAAATGACTTGCATCCATCTGCCATGGACAGATCTATCAGAAGCGAATGATCAGAGCATTTAATACGAAAGTCAAGCACCGAGTCTACCAAGTCGGTGATCTAGTAGTCAAGCGCATCATTCTTCCACAGGGCGATCCCAGGGGCAAATGGACTCCCACATACGAGGGACCGTTTGTAGTCAAAACAGTATTTTCAGGCGGAGCTATCATACTTAGCACCATGGATGGCGAAGACTTCCCACACCCTGTGAACACAGACATAGTCAAAAAATACTACGCATAAACGAGACCCGCTAGGTCGACCGGCCTAGGCCAAAATAAGGGCATCCTGGCGAACCAAAAAAGGTTCGGGCAAAAGTTAAGGATATATACAAAATATGTACACCCGGCAAGTCGAAAACCTGCAAAGGCGGCTTGGCCAAAAAAGGGTATCCCGGTAGACTGAAAACCCGAAAGGGCGGTCTAGGCAAAAGTTAGGGATTTAAGCGTACGACAATGTCTCGTCCAGATCATCTACCTACAGACTACTACCAGCATTCAAGATTCAAATGGCAAAAATCAATCCACTCACTTTCTACTAACAGCAAAGAGATGAGATAGTCGAAATATATGAGTACTAGCATAGTTGGAACTCGACAAGATTGTTTCCGCATAGCTTTTACTTTCTTTGTGTACAAACTGCTTGGCCATACGCCACCTTTCAAAAATTCATACAAGTCATTTCTTTTACAATGTTCACTATTTTTTTTTGCATAAAGTCCAATGTTTGCTTTGAATGATTATATGCATCTAACAATAAATATCTGTTTACAAACATACGAAAAGCAGACATACGAAAGTAATTACTACTGGCTCTAGGAATTGGGATGACGACGGAAGTCACCAATACGTTCCCCTGTAGAGTACAATCCCCACAGAGCTATCGCTCACTGCAAACTTTCTCCGGCGGAGTACAAATTTCCTTCCACTAGTGTTCCAACACTCCAAGCTTCATCGCGTTATTCTCTAAGCGGCGATCCCCAATTAGTTTAACCTGATTACATCAGTCTCCGAGAAGTAACGGTTCATCTCCAGCAGAGATATTCATCCCCAGCATGATATCTCTCAAACGATCATCGTTCCCCGACAGCAGCAATATCCAGACTCGAAACTTGGTCAAATAGTGCATCGGAGGAAACCTACATCTCTTATTCCCCAGCCAGAGGTTTCGACAAGCTTCGGTTCCTTCGAGCCTCAACAATATTCATATACTCCCCAATCAGATCTACGCACAAGATCCCCAGCGGAGTGTCTTCCAGCTTCCACCATCCTCAGTAGGGTCTACGCACAAGATCCCCAGCAGAGTGTCTCCCAGCTTCTACTATCCTCAGCAAGATCTACGCACAAGATCCCTGGCGGAGTATCTCCCCTTTTTTATTATTCCCGACAGCATTAACATCTAGGCTCGAAACGTGGTCATATAGTGCATCGGAGGAATCAAAGACACCTCTTTTTCTCCTGAGTCAGGGTTTTCAATGATTTCATCCCCAAGCAGAAGTTAGAAATCTCCAGCAGGGCATTCATATCCTCTTCAAGATGGATATGTTTTGAAATACCACAACACCTACATTCATACATTATTCATAAAAATCATAACATGTGCATTCATACACATTGTCATATGCTTACATGCATCATAATCTACATAAGTCTAACTATATCCTGTCAAAGTTTCTTTTGTTTTTTCCCCAACAGGTGAAAATCACTTCTAAATGAAAGGTCAAAGATTAATAACCGAAACAAGATCGAAAACCTATCTGAACGGCCATGACAACAGGCCCAGGATTAATGCCCGAAGCAAGACGGGAAACCCTATCCGAAAAGCCGTACGAATCATTTCCGAATGGGAGGTCCAGGATTAATACCCGAAGCAAGATGGGAAACCCTATCCGAACGACCGCCCAGGTTGTCCTCCGACAATAGGCACTGAATTAACACCCGAAGCAAGACGGGAAAACTATCCACATTCTGCCAAATATTATCCCCCAGAGTAGCCAGGGCGAAGGTTTATTCTGATTATCTCTTATTATCAACAGCAACTACAGAGTCTGGCGTACAACTCAGTTGCCCTAGATGGCATCTTAAGCCCATCTCTGACTACTTGTCAACCTCTCTCCACTTTCAGAATGCTGCATATTTGGTTAAAAACCAGTACAAACCAATAACTTCATTCAAAGACGAGCGCGAAGTCTAACGTACGACTCTCTCCGGATGGCATCTTAAGCCCATCTCTGTGCTCCCCTTCTACTTTCAAGAATATCTACGGAGCCTAGCGTACGGCTCGTTCCCCAGCATCCGTCTCTCCAGATGGCATCTTAAGCCCATCTCCGACGTTTCTCCTATTCAGGCGACGTTCTCGAGTCTAACGTACGACTCATTCCCCAGTAAAGTCACAAACTCCTCCAAACGGCATCTGTAAGCCCATTCCAGCGCGTCAAAAATCAACAGCGATTGCAAATTTTCAGATGTACTCGAGTGTTCAATCATCTTCTACCTTCAGGTCACGAAAGGCAAGCATGCCAATCTAACCCTTCTAGTACAAGAAGATTGAACACGGGCAGCTGTCATACCCCAAAATTTGCCCTCCTACTCCTCAAGACATTTCTCATATCCATACTCAAGGATTTCACAAGGGTTGACCAGACAAACCCTCTCCTAAGCAATCAACCCAAACTAGGGTTTGGCTATTCTCAGATCAAGGTGGTTTCCAACATCTCCAATGGTCATCATGTCTCATCATATGCTTCAAATAATATCCATGTCAAGTTTCAAGCCTTACAAGTCAAGTTTCCTCAGACAATTGCTTAGATGGTTGAAAATCAATTGTATTGGACAAAAAGTCAAATGTGGTCAACATACAGTCAAACTTCATAATTTTTGGTCAACATCCATATTTTGAAGTGATATTCATCATTTGATCAAGGGTTGATCATGAATCATCAAGAAAAATCAAGATTTGAGCAAAAGTCAAAGTTTCTAAATTGAGCTTTCTTAGACAAAAGTCAACAGAACTTTGACCAGGCATAACTTTCTCATACTTTGTCAGACAATTTTCCACCACCTCTCATTTTGAAGAGAATTCAATTCTATACAACTTCATGTCTCACAAGTTTGGTCAGAAAATGCTTCATTTGGAAGATATGGATCAAAACATTACAAGTCCTTTTCAAAGTCAACAAAAAGTCAACTTTTTGTAAAGAAGTGTTATTGAGCATGGAAACTTCAATTGCGATGAAAACAAAGAGTTTGTTTAGAGGACATCTAGAGCTTTCCAAAAAGTCCAAGAACACCCAAAAATGTTAAAAATTGAGCAAGATACACCTTGCACAAGTTGGGCATTTTTGAGGAGGTGCACAAAGAGAAATACTTGACAAAAGCCAAAATTTTGCAAATGGGCCTAACTTTTCTTGGTTCAAACTTGTTCCTCAGCTAATTTGGAACCTCCAAGCCCAAGGCCACGAATTTTATCTTTTATTTTCTATTTATTTTGGATTTTAGTCATTTAAAAGCCAATTAAATTAAAATAAAAGGTAGAAAATCAAAATTAAATGCAAATTGGATTTTTCTCTCATTCTTGAGGTCCAAGCAATCCACACAAGCTGGAAAATTCGAAATTGGCATTAATTGGCAAGAGAATTGATTGAAATTTGATCAAAAAGGCAATATTTGGTTTTATACCAAATCAAATATTTTCTCATTGATTGGTACATTATTTCTTCATAATTCTTGACCTAAATCCATCCACTATATATACATGATGTTATTTAATGAACAAAGGACGCAAATTCTGCCTCTAAGAACCCTTACCAACTTCAAAAAAATCTTGTATTGCAAGCTATTGGCAGCCCTAGTTTCAGATCGTTTCAATTGATTCTAAGCATTCCAATACATCCCTGGAGGTCCCCTGAATCGATCTAGATACTCACAAGCCATCAACAAGCCCAGAATCACACAAACACGATTTCGGTTTGTTCATTCTAACTCAATTTCGATTTTTTATTTTCATGTATATTTAACATGTTTTGATGCTTTGTTTGTGTTTAGAATGGAGTTTCGAAACTTTCTGCATAGGTTAATTAGAGTTTAGACACCTGAATCGGAATTCACCATGGTTAGGGTTTACAAGCTCTAATTGGGGTTTTCCAAAATAGGAAAAGTTGGACCAAACGACCGGTACCATTGAACTCAAGGACCAATTTGCAATCAAACCATGTACTCATAATGAATTTATATTGCCTGTATGAGATTTTGGAATTTTGCAGGGGCTGTAGCGATGAACAAGGTCGTCGTTATAGGTTTGAAAATTCAAACGAAGAAGATGAAGATCTTCGTGCGTGTTTTGGGTTTCCAGAACTCAATTTCGTTTATACTGTTTTTGTTTCAGTTAGCTAGCACCAAACGCAGGATGGCTTAGTCGCAAAGGCAGCGCGCGTGTGAGAGCATGGTCAGGGGTTCGATCCTTGGCATTGCAATTCTTTTTTTACAACTTTGAAAACTAATCTTTTCCTATTTTCTTTTCATATTTTTTCTATTTAATTTATTTTCTCTTCAAATAATTTTTCTCATGCATTTAAAATACACAAAAAATATTTTCTTTTTGTATTTTAATCAGAAAAATACTTATTTAATTTTTTACATAAAAATTAATATTTTTGCATGCATATTTTAATTAAATTGACTCTTAATTGCTTTTCCTTATCAAAAACGATCCAGAAAATTCTCAAAACATTATTCTATCATCTAATCATCATTACTAACCTAAATAACATTTTTCTTGATTCAAAACTTTCTTTTACTAACGTATTTTCTCTTATGCGAGTTTCTTATATTTCCCGATTATTATGTATCTGCTTACAGGTTGTAATAGTTAGGATTTGTTTTCTCGCATTCTTTTCCAATATTATGTAACTGCTCATGGGATGTAATAGTTTAATTAGGATTTACTTTCCGCACTCCTATTATGTATCTGCCCCAAAGCCATGTAATAGCGTAGGACATTTACTTTTCCGCACTTTACTTTCCACAATTTACTTTCTGCACCCTATAAAGTGCTAGTAACTAGGCGTGTATGGCAAGATAAAAACGAACATAGATCACTTCTAATTCCAAGATAATATATCCGAACTCAACACACTCTTTTCACACATGCACCCCTTAGGGTAATTCTCTCTCGTTGCCTTTCGAACAAATGGTCAAGTCCCTCGAACATAGAGGTATCCTAGCACCGTTTCCTACAAACATATCATCATAGTCCCTTCGATACAAAGATCATAGACCCACGATGTCACCTACAAATACATGATCTCGTCCCTCGATTGTTGCCTACGAAAAGTGATGATCGTCCCTTCGAATGTGCTAGGATACTCCTACAAGTTGCCTTCTATGACCATCCGATGTCCCTTCGAATGTCCCTTTACATCCAACGAATAAGGTTACCTACCAACTAATGGTATGGATAACACTATTTTAAAGGAACGTAAAATAACACGAAAACGACCATTCTTAGTAGGTAATAAGACTTTTAGTTGCTTGCTCTATCAAAATACTTTTCACACCTCACACTTTTGTCAAAGTTCAAATAATTTTCAAAAATAAAACATTTCCGAACACTTTGTATACATTCCTACATGAATCATTACAAAGTCAAAGTGAAATGCCTTTTTCAAAACATTTTTGTCAAACACACAGAAAGCAATTTTTAAAGATGAGCTAGAAGCAACTAAGAGCCCGTAGATAACTACGGATGGAAAGGGGTGCTAATACCTTCCCTTTTCATAACCTTCTCCCTTACTCAGAATCTAACGAAGGTCTTTTTCTGTTCTTTTCACCTTCCCTTAATTGGATAAAAGAAAAGTCGGTGGCGACCCTAGCTATCCGCAACATTTGCGATAAAAAGCAAAACAAATTCCCAAAGTTAGTTCTCCCACCGTATTACAGAACTGGCGACTCTGCTGGGGAGACACCCTAAAGAGAGAATACCTTAGGGATTTCTAGATCACCTTTACTGCTTTTTGTTTGACTTGTATGCTTTATCTTTAAGGGTTGCTTGGGTATTATATTTATGGGGGATCCTACACCCGGATCCAGGTTTCCTTAGGTAAGTAGCAATAGATCATTGCGACCGTTAGGCGTATACCGAAACGGTAAACATGATGGCTACGTTAGTGTGACACTTTGGATGTCCTGATACTCTTCATTTCCAAGTTGAGGATAGTATTTGGCTTCTGCGTGGTGTCATCAACACTAAATCAACTTTTAGAACCCTAATTGACCCATCTTGGCCATTAGAAGGTAGTGAGATGGCCGGCTTTGGTATAGACCGAGGTTGGTTGATACTCGATACAACGCTCATTAAGATCAGACTTTTGGGATATTTTCGGTCGACCACTTGGTAGTTCTACTGAAATAAATGCCTATGAGAAAGATGAATGATATGAGATTCCTAGAACCCGGTTACTATTATAGGACAGGATGAACCAACTCAAACATTTGGTAGGGTAGACACCTATACCTCATGCAAGCCTTAAACCTAGGCCCATTGTGTGATTTGTGTGTGCTTGTTAAACATGACATCATGACATCATAACATTGCATATCATCTCTAACCATTTCAAGGACCTAGGGATTTATCTTTGCTCTGTTTTGTAGGGATTATGGCTTCTAGAAAGACTATCCGAATCAATTTCATGGGTGTACCTTCTCAGCTCAAAGATTTGGTTTCAAAAATCCCCGATCATGCTCAGTTCATTAAAAAACATGGTTATCTGCTTGACTTGGTTATCTCCGGTTTTGAAGAAGATATGATGCATGTCTTATTCCAGTTCCTCGATCCGAAACACCATTGCTTTACATTCCCAGATTATCAGTTGGTTCCTACCTTGGAAGAGTTCTCTAAGCTACTTGGGATACCTATTCTTGATCAAATGCCATTCACCGGTTCATAAAAGGTTCCTAGGTACGAAGACATCTCATCAGCATTACACCTAAAGCGGTCAGACATCGAAGCCAATTGGGAAACCAGAAGTGGAGTTAAGGGTTTACTTGCCAAGTTTCTGATAAATAAAGCCCGAGAATTCCTCAAAGCTATGAGTTTCCAAGCATTCGAAGACATTTTGGCCTTACTAATCTATGGTTTGGTACTATTTCCTAATCCAGATCAGTTCATAGACGTGAACACCGTCAAGATATTCCTCACTCGCAATCCAGTGCCTACCTTACTTGGAGACATTCTACATTCTCTCCACACTCGTACTATCAAAAGACAAGGGACTCTCATGTGTTGTATACCGTTACTTTCCAGGTGGTTTATTTCGCACCTCCCTCCATCAGTATTGAAGAACGAACAAAGATTGAAGTGGTCTCAAAGACTAATGTCACTCTCTCATTCAGATATCCGTTGGTGTCTTTTCTCTCAAAAGGACTTCACTTTCATTGAGCGTTGTGGAGAATTCCCTAATGTACCACTCCTTGGCATAAGGGGAGGTATCACCTACAACCCTTCTCTAGCTCTACGACAGTTTGGTTATGCTCGAAGAGATGGTCCTCATGATATGCTTCTCCAAGATATTGTGTTTGACTACAACCATGATCTCCAGAATTACCGTCAAGGTTCATACACGCTTGGGGCATGGTAAAGAAGACTGATACCAAGACTTTGGGGCACCAAAACTCCATTCCATGGGAACCTTACCTTAAATGGGGGCGAGCTCCAGCTCAAAACCTCATGATGCCATTTACACCCGTGTTACCAGTAATTATGGAACCTGTTGCTATAGGTGACGTACCCTATACCGTTCTCCATCCTGACATGCCTACTGATTTTAAAGACTCGAAGAGATCCTGGATTCAGCTCAAAAAAGAAAGGGATATATTCGAAGCTCAGTGTTATGCAAGCGAGAAGAAGGTACTAGAGTTCAGTGTTATGCAAGCGAGAAGAAAGGAACATCAACGCTTATTTCAACACCAAGAGGAAGCGCCCATGGGAGACTTAGAGCTTTAGGATTTTTGTTCTTTTATTTTATTTTATTTTTCCAAACTATCTCTTGTACTTAAAAAGAAAAAGAAAAAGAAAAAGAGAATAAAAAGAAACTAATAAAAAGTTTGTTCATGCTTGTTTAACAAATTTAAATTCCTAAGGTCCTTGAAAACATTGCATCGCATTCGCATAAACATCGCATATCATAGCATAACATTGCATAACAGGTACATTGAAGATCGGTTTTCTCATTTTCTCGCTATTTATTTTAGCAGAAATGGCTCTTGAACAGAATGTCAAAGATCTCTAGGCTCAGAATGCTCAATTCCAGGAAGTGGTTACCAGTTTGGTCCAAGACCAGGAAGATCTGAAGAAGCTCATCAACAGGAAGAAGAGAGTCATTGGTGTTCTCAACATGGGCAGACGTCACAAAGGGGGTCCTAGAGTGGTCAGTCGGATAGAACTCTCAGACAAGAGTATTGAAATTAAGGGAAGTGTCAAGGGCAACGAAGAAGACCAGCGTGAGCCTGAGAACAAAGCGGAAGGCTATGAGAGTGAGCAATACTCTTATGAGGATGACAAATACAAACAACTTGAAGACCGTCTGAATGCTGTGGAAAATTTGAAAATGTCAGGGTTGAATTTGGATTATTTGAGGGGTGCTAATACCTTCCCTTTTCATAACCTTCTCCCTTACTCAGAATCTAACGAAGGTCTTTTTCTGTTCTTTTCACCTTCCCTTAATTGGATAAAAGAAAAGTCGGTGGCGACTCTTGCTATCCGCAACATTTGCGATAAAAAGAAAAACAAATTCCGAAAGTCAGTTCTCCCACCGTATTACAGGTAGTTGTGCTCATAATAAACAAAATTCCTTGATCTTTTTCATGCATTCATACAGTCAACACAAAACAAAAGATTAAGCATAATAAAATCTAGTTAAAACAAGAATGTGGCCTCTAACATATGTGAACAATGGAAAGCTTCCTCACATTTATGGGTAAAAAGGGAACTAAAGTGATTCAATTTATGAGCAAGTAATGCAAAAAGAATGAATGGCTTGGTATTATAGAAATGATAAATTTTCTAAACATGTTATGCTATAGAAAGCGATAAATGAGTACATGGCGTGTACTAACTTTGAGACTATCATCACCATACATCCGCGATTTGAAACGATCAAACTCAAAAAATCACAAAATGCAACCTCAAGCTATCGGACCAAAATTTGACGATAAAAAACCAACAAAAGAATTAGGAAAATAAAAAATGTACAAAATTTACATGGAACAAAACTCCTCAAGCTAAACACGACAAGCTTGCGGAAAACACAATTAGACAAAACAAAAAAAATAAAAATAACAATGCGAAAACTTGGTGAAAATTAATTAACAAGTCGAAAAGTGAAGATTTGAAATTAAGAACAAGTCCTATTTCAACTTGTTAAAACACAAGCCACCACACACATAAAAAAACATAATTGAACATGCTTGCTTTACTTCGTAAGCTCGAAAGCCTTTATTGTGCGAGTTAGTAACCTCCTCTCGTCATGCCATGGTGTTGTCACACCGTGCAAACCTAAAGAAAGTGTCCTAACAAACACACAACAAACGTTACGAATATGAGACATTTCACAATAATACTTGAAAACAAGGAAAAACACAAATATGTACAACTATGGAAAGCATATACAAGTTCATATACAAAGCATATACAATATATACATAATTAAAAAACTTAAAAACAAGGAGTTATCTCGATGCAAAATCAATAAAACCAATCCCTAACAACGACGCCATTTTGTTGCTGCAGTATTAAGCGGCAAGCAAAAGGTAAGTATTTATTTTTACTAGATGATATATTGGTTAGGTTATATCGTATCGTGTCCACAGAGATTGGTTATTGATTTGTCGTTCGACAATTCATTCGTTAATGAGTTGTAAAGAAAAGGAAAATAGTAAATGAACAAAAATTATAAAGGATAGACAACTTGTCTGGAACAAATGCACACTACCCGTCACATACTTAAATCTACCGTCCAGTTATACTCAGCCTACGATACTCGTCTGTGTCATCACATACCTCTCATAACCTAAGTCATTTCTAACCCAAATTGAGAATCATACTGCAATCACCTCGGTATCCATGTCAGGCCTACCTCAACAATAGAGAAGTCAATTGTGTCACTCATAATGACTATGTCTAGCTCGAAACTCCTAACACAGAGGCATTAATCACAGATACTCTAAGTAAATGTCAACTCTAAACCCATTTCTAGCATTCAGAAACTAACAGATAATCATCCTAGGAAAGAATTCAAGCAATATATGTCTAGCAAAGCTCAAATCCCTAACACAGATTCATAAAGCAAGCTTTATACAACGCCAAGGGCGCCAAATATACATGAGTTATGAGTAGATTTACATACAAAACCCAACAAAAGAGATTACAAAGATAAGAGAAGAAGAGGATCCAAACATTTCTTGGTTTGTCAACACCAATCAACGAGGGATTCGACTTCGGATCATCCAAATGCAAGCTCCAATGTTATTTTCTAAGCTAATTTATCGGGAAAAATGATGTTGATGGTGTTGGGACTCAAAAATACCCAACCCATAACCTAAAATGTCTATTTTTCCCCTTTTAAAGAGTTCTGAAATCACAGGTCGCGCTTAGCCCGGTCTGTGGCGCTCAGCGCGGTCTGTGCAGATCCGAAAAAAAATCAACATCTTGTTTTTGCCATAACTTGAGAACCGTAACTCAGAATTGCGCCTGGTTTGAAGCGTTGAAGAGCTTATTCAATTTTCTATATAACTAAGAAAAAATTTCAATCAAATTGATGGTTTTTTATTCTTTGATTTGAGCCTTATTTGTTCATGAATTGCGCAAAATTGCACTCTTGAATCTTAGCCTTTGGCCTTTATTACTCAATGCTCCAATTATGAATGAATATCTATAAAAGAGATGAAAAACTATCAAATGATACAATATTTACACAAAAACTAAATTATTCTATTATTTACACATTTATACAAAAAATAGGGGATTTATTCGAAGAATATCAACAAAAGAACCGTGTGTGACACAAAACATATACAAAATAACAACATTTTGGCACTTATCACGTACCCCTCCACACAGTTCCACATACGGGATGCCGGCATCAACCAATACTCCTCTAGCACGAGATGATTCTCCCAATCCTGGAAGACTTTATCTAGAGCCCTCCGTGTCATGGTGTCGGGAGCAGTCTAGAAAGGAGATCGGGGTATAATCTACACAAAGCCAAACTGGCGCATACACCCTCGACAAATAGCTGACCATCATGTTAACCCCACAAGATAACCACACAGAGTATAACGAGATATTATCGAAGGGGACAACCTCCATGTAGTCCTCAAACGGGGTCCAGTTAATGCCGTCATGGTTTGTGCGAGCAAGGAACACTCGGTAAGGAAGCACATTATGGTTTCCCCTATTGAGAATAAACCTGACAGCCCTTTGTTGTACCCCAAAATTCGCCCTCTTCATTTTATTAATAAATAACTGGCTAACGCTTGATCAATAGGTGCATTGCATAAATATCATTCATTCATTAGCCATGGGTTCCTGATTTTCCAATCGTATGAACCTTTATAATTCTGAAGTAGAGGTTTGGTTCCAGAAGCTGAATATTTGAGGTTCTGTTATTTCAAGTGTCATCTCAATATACAAGATGTGTGCGTCCGAAAGCTTCTAATTATTTCTCGATAATAAAGCTATTTGCAAGATTTTTGGTCAGGAACCTATTTTGGCTTGGTTCCACAATCTCGGGAATCATATAAATATATCCTCCAGTTTATCTGTTCAGGTTGGAGGTCATTTCGTCAAGAAAAACTGAATTTATTCGCTTATTTCTCAATAAAGTGGATTTTGGGTTTTCGGTGTGTTTCAGGCACTCCAGAGAGTGTATCTCACAGTTCGTCAAGTATTTTCTGATGAATTTTGACTGGCATGTCCCTCTCATTTTTATCTACAATTTTTGTTTGAAAGCCGGAAGCAAATTATGTGAGGAAGATCCCCGAAAAATTCAATTTCTCAGGAGGATTAAACTGAATTTTAGTGCTGAACCGTGTGTTCTGCCCACTAAAAAGTTCATATCTCTTAGCTGGAAACTCGAAACTGAGCGGGACCAATTTCTAAAATTCCGTATCAAATCCTTCTACAACTTTCATTTACAACTCGGGAGCTGATTCCTTACTGTTTAAGACCAGTTTTTTATTCTTCGGACACAATGTTGAGCTGGACCGAGCAATTTTCATCTGGTACGCGAACTTCAAAAAATCATATCTCACTTGTTTTTTATCGAAACAAGATGGGACCAGTGCCAAAAGTTCACAAATTTTGTTAGCTTCGGTTGTCTCTGAAACACTCAATTGCAAATTTTGATCAGAAGATCCTCGTTCGAGGCATTTTCCCCGAAGAGGGCATTGAGAATTCTGCATGCGTCAGACGCCCGAAAATAGTGCTGAAACTTTAAAAATTCATATGACCTTGACCGTTCATCTGATTGCGTCGAAATTTTGATTCACGCAAGCAAAATCGCGTTCTGGACATTTTTCGTTTACATTCCGACTTCAAATTCCGCACGGATTAGGCTGTTTTGGATTGTGTACGAAAATCATTTTGATAATCGCGATTAGGACTTAATTGTGGATCCGACACTCCAAAGCCCAATTTTTACACTATAAATATATTTTACCACTCACAAAATTGGTGGAGAGAATCATTTGTTAAATTTGACCCAAGAGCTCTCACTTTTCTCTCTCAATTCTCTCTCAACTCAAAGTTGCACAACCACCTAAAACCACCAACAACCACCACCGGAATTCCAAAACCACCGCGCCGGAAAACTTTTTTTCTTTTCTTCTTCTCTCCTTCTCCGGTACAGCCCCACACTCTTCGATTCCCTTTCAATTCTCAAGGATCAAATCAAGATTTTCATCAATCAAGAACATTGAAGAGCGTTTAAGGTGTCGAAGTGAAGAGTTGAAGTTTTCCTCTTCATTGATTCTCCAAGGATTCAAGATTCTCCACTCTTATTATCATCAATTCAACTTTGATTTGGTATTTTCTTGGAGAAATACAAGATTTTCCTCATCAATCTCAACTCAAAGCTTCAAGTACAAGTAAGTGCTTATTCACTTAAGTGCTTATTTCAATCGATTTTTCAATTGTTGAATTTCTTGAAATTGAATATTGAGATTCCTTGCAAATTCCGTGTGGATTCCGATTATAGCATTTGTTTTGTCGAATTCATTGATCATGATCCGTTTTTGGAGCCTTAAAGGTGTCGGTGTCAAACTTTCTACACACTACACACACCTACACTTGTGTTGTGACTTTGCATTGTATTTAGGTACTTGATGTGAGCATTTTGCATCACTAATTATATGATCATGCATCAAGTAATGTGTAAATTCTTTGACATGCATTGAATCATTAATTTGAGGCTTATTTTATGCATTAAAATTATGTTGAAATGTAAGAACTAACACATAGTTTTTAGGTACACTTGCACTACATCTACACATTGCACATAACTCACACACACACTTGAATTTTCATACATTGTGACATAAATTGCATCTTTGCATATTCATGCATTTGCATGTAGGATAGTTGAATTAATTTGATGTGGTGTTGTTCAACTTTGATGACATGAAAATATGTTGAAATTTCACTTTTCACAACACTTTACCACTTTGCACATCTAATTTCTTTCAACATTCTTACATGTTTGCATAACATTTAGGTAGTATTTGCATTGAGTGTATATCACTTGCACATGATATCACATACACTTACATTTTTATTCATCTAAATACCACAAAAACACATTGGAAACAAGTTTATTTGAGTTTGGTGGAAAATAACATGACACTTTGAAAATTGGTAAAGTTGGACATAATACTTGTTTTAGCTCTAACTTTTGATCCGTAATGAGTTTTTTCGACTTTTCTTAATGTAAATCATGTTTCTCGAGCCATCTGAAGCTCTCCACGCGAACGGTTTCTTGATTTGGACATGTTTCGGTCAATTCTGGGAGCTGCTGACTTTTGTGCGAAAATTGTATTTTTGAACGAGATTTGACCGAACCGTTCGCATTTTTGAGACCGTGCGCGTGTGCATAGCTTCCGATATTTTTGATAAATTATTTTGATTGTTTTCATTAGCTTGTGCCTTGTGTTTTGGTTCACTTTTCATATTTATCCTTAATGGTGATTTTTGGACTCGAAAGGTGTCGGAGCGAACCTTTTTTATACACTACGCACACATACACTTGTGGTGTTGATTTTCTTTGTATATAATGTCTAATAATTGTTCTAACCCTCAACTAACCTCTTGACTAATATGTTGGCATGTTTAGATAGTTGGCGCTTTGGTTTAGAACCCTTAATTGAGTCATATAATTAGCATCTCATGGTAGAACTAATATAATTGCATTTGAGAACTATTGTGATGGACTTAGCTCGATTTGATGTTGTTCATGAGTTTGTTTTGCATTATGTGTGTGTTGCTGCCCGGTTTTCCATTCTTAGGTTGCTATACACATTTACATTCCATTTCTTCACCTTTGGATCATATTTTGACATGTGATGTGAATATGCAATTATATTTCCGCTTCCTTGTTATTTTTGACATGTTTGTTGACTTGTGCAAGGTACATTGAGGATGTTTTGGTTAGGTACCTAATTGTGGTACACTAACATACCACTTCTCCCATGGTTACGCTTTGCTTATACGCTTTTGCTTTGTGTTTTCTCATATTACGAAACACATATTCGTTGCTTTGTCGGATTGTAATTTCTTGCGGTTCATTGATTTCGAATGTGTATAGACACACGTTCTTGACCGTGCATATCAATGCACATCCTTTGTCTGTATTATCTGGATAGTTTCTTGCAGGTTTATTGGATATACGTCGAATGTGTATAGACACACATTCTTGACCGTGCATATCAATGCACATCCTTTATCTGTATTGTCTGGATTATGATCTTGTACAGGTGTATTTGCTCCAGATGTGTATGACACACATTCTGATTGTGCTTTTTGTGCGTCCGCACACTTCTCATTTCTTTATTGCGTGAGTACTTGAAGTTTTCCGGAGTATTTCTTAGCTTGCGTGTTCTTCGGATTTAATATCCGTCGGGTATTTATTCTATTTTATTTATCGCATTTCTTTACCGCTTTTCTAGAGAGCATGAGAAGTAGGATTTTACTGCTTTCCTTGCCATGAGAAGTAGGAATAGAGATGCATGAAGGGGCTTCCGTAGTTGGAGCATGTTCAGGAACCCCTCTGGTTTATTTAAAGACCCGTTTAGGGCAATTCTGGTTTGCTAATTGTGTTTGGTTTATTTTAAATCCTCCATCTGCATAGGGAGGTAATTCTCAGTAAGTGTTTACATTTGTGCTTGCATAGGTCAGAGTGGTTAGGACACCCGACGTGGTACCACTAAGCAAAGTCCCGCTTTTTATATTTCCTGTCATCGAGTCATTGATATATGGGCAAGCGGAAGGTAGGGTCAGCAACGAACCCCCGCACAGTTCTAGTCCGTGTCAGCTCCGCACACGAATCGTGTTGCTTTCTCTATCGAGTCAATAAAAGTGGCTAGAGTCCCCCATTCTGACTCTCCACGCTTTCCTGGGGTTCGCATTTATTGCAGAACTCGCATCATTTACTCTTCAACAGGAATTGGATGTGTCGGCTCTGGTTGACTCACGGTATGCTCGTTCATCGCCGAGGCTATGGGACTTCCTCCTTTTCCTGCGCTTGTGTGCCATTTGTTTCGCATTGCATTGTTTGTGTGCTCCCAAAGCACTTGTTTGCTTCATCCCCTTTGTCGTCTTCGACTCTACTTTAGTTAGTGATTCGAGATGGACATAGACTTAGGTTGTAAACTTTTTCCCTCCTTTTTGTCATCTTCGACTCCATTTTAGCTGGTGATTCGAGATAGACATAGATCTAGGTGGTAAACCTTTGCATGTTCCTTTAGGATTCTCTCGACTCTACCTTAGTTAGTGATTCGAGTTAGACCTTAGGATGTAATCCATGCATGATGACATTAGGGATAGCATTAGATAGTTTCCCTTGTTGTTTTTTTCTAGTTTTTGCATCCATGCATGTAATAAAACTAAAAATTGTTTTCTTTTTCTTTTGCAAATTAAAACACTTACTAATGGTTCAAACTCCTTTTTCAAGGTAAAAACAACCAACCAATTCAAACCTTTTTGCCTACGGGTTTCCTTTTCGTTTTTTTTTTAAATTATTTTCATAATTAAAAAACACATAACCCATCAAAACATGTGAGCCGAACTACGGCGCTCTGACTTTCCCATTGCACGCGGGAATACGTAGGCATCTTGTCACGGGGCTCGATCGAGCAAACTTTGTAAATATTTCCTTCTTTTCCCCGTGTTTTCTTTATTTTCTTCTTTCACATACATTCTTCTTTTAGCATACATTATAGTAATTAAGCAGTAAATAGATATAAACACACCCATTAGATAGAAAATAGAAGTGGATACCGTAGAGTACTACGGACGCGTGGGGTGCTAGTACCTTCCCTTCGCGTAATAGATTCCCTTACCCTATCTCTCGGTCTCAAGACCGTGCCTTATCCCTTTTAGGTTTTCGCGATGCGTTCACCTTTCTCCTTTTGCGAGATAAAAAACGTTCGATGGCGACTTCATTGATATAGTTATCGGATGATGTTCAGCCGGTTGTTTCAGCTGGCGACTTCACTGGGGACCGTCTAGACCTGTGCTGGTCCGATCAGGAGTCGATCCTAGCTTTTATTTTTCACGTCTATTGGGTGTTTATTTATTTGTTTATTTATTTACTTGCTTTATCGCATCATCCTTTGTATGCTTGCATTGCATTCTATGTGACATTTTATCGCTTTCATATATCCTGTATATGGGCTGCTGCTGTACTGGTTATCCTTTTGATTGGGTGGGAGTTACAAGAGGTAATAGGCCTATTACCCAGGCCAGTGACATATAGGTTAGACGGATGTTCATGTGAAATCCCGCGTTCCTTTGACGCGTGTGAGGACACATGAAGTACCACATTCAGCCGAGGTTCTCCCGATACTGCCATTGTTCTGCATCCTTTATGCATGGGCACGGTATTTAATGGAGGATCGTCGACTCTAGGTGCCACTTAGGGACCACCTGTTCTATTTAGATTTACCCGTGAGGTGGGGATGGGAAAAATCATTATTACAGGTACTGATGGTGATTTTATTCAGATGGTGACTATGTTCTGATTGTGACTATTTATTCTGATGGTGATTGTATTGGTCCTTATGTGACATTCTGTTATTGATGACCATGTGGTATGATACTTGGTTCTTGACACTTGGTTTTCTGGTATTTTCTATGGTATCCTGAAATGACGTCGAACCTTTGATCCTATGATATTCAGACTTGGTTCTTCTATGGTATTATGAATTGGTGCCGAACCTTTGATCCTGTGATATTCGGATTATTCAGAGATTATGTGGCCGTTATTCAATGGATTGTACAGATGCTACCCGTTGTTATGCTGAAATTTTGAACCCATGGTTAATGTACTTGCATAGCATGTTTATTTTTCAAAAGAAATGTCAGAAAAATTAAATATGTACTATCTAACCTGCATATTCATTCATTTCATGCATTCATAACAGGTGTTCGAAACTTGGGGATTTCTCTTATTCAAACCTGGTACTGTCTTTGCAGAATTACAAATCTTGACTTCTTACCACTCTACGATCCGATCAGATTTAAGTGATGGAACAACTTCGTGGGGAATTGGATGAAATGAAAGAACAAATGGCGTTTTTGATGCTAGACATACAAGATTTGGTTAGTGGACAAGAACTCTTGAGAGAGGAGAACCACCAGTTGAAGACTCAGTTGAGTTTTGTTATGGAAATTCTGAATACCGTGTTGAAGAAGGAAGAAAAACATGCATCCGCTCCCACAACAAGAGTTTCTATTCCTCCTTATACTTTTGGGGCTTCTTCAAGCCTTGAATCAGGGCATGTATCTCCTCTTCCACCTTGTGTTCCGGGGTATTCTCGTCCAGAACTAGTTTCTGTTGCTCAAAAAGATCCAAAGGGTAAAGCTCATCAACCAGGGTCGTCACAATCTGAGAGGCAATTCGATCCCATTCCTATGCTATATGCTCAGTTACTTCCTAAATTGCTTAAGTTTCAATTGGTTGAGCTCCGAATTTTCACGATGCATGGAAAGCTTCCGCATGATTTTGATGAAAATGCTAGGTGTGATTTCCATTATGGGGCACCTTGTCATGATACTGAGAACTGTATGGCATTGAAACATAAAGTTCAAGATTTACTTGATAAGGGGATAATTCTGTTTACTCCCACGGGTTTGAGTGTGCGAATCAATGTTACCCCAGGTGCCTATGCGACTATTTCGGCTGCTGCTGCGCCTCAAAAGCAAACTTATGTTGCCAAGCAGGATAATCAACAACGACCAAGGGTACAAAGGAAATTTGATCCTCTCCCGATATCTTATGCTGAACTGTTTTCCCACTTGCAACGGTTGAAGATGATTGAATTGCATACTTGGAAAGTTGATCCAAATAAGTTGCCAAATAATTTCAATGCCAACGCTCGGTGTGCCTTCCATTCTAACGGGTAGGGGCATACTATTGAGAATTGCATGGCTTTCAAGCACGCTGTGCAGGACTTACTTGATTCCGAGGCTATTAACTTTGGACCAGCACCAACATCTGATGCTACTCAACAGCCATTACCAACTTATGCTGATGCTACTGTCAACGCTATTGTTGAGGATGAAATATTGAACCTGGTTAGAGATGCAAATATGCTGACAGCTCCTTTATCCTCTGTGAAAGAGCGTTTGTTGAGAAAGGGTGTATTCCCAGGTTGTGGTATTAACTGTGAAGATTGTATGATCCATCCAGAAGGTTGTAAATCCTTGAAAGATAAAGAGCAAGACCTGCTTGATGCAAAGGTTATCAGTTTCACACCGGATGGTCAGATTTGGGTGCTCCTTTGACTCACTGAATGTCAAGACTTCAAAAGGCATCGTCTGAAGCCATAAGCCCATTCGGAGACTGCTCTCCTCAACTATGGAAATTCTCAGTTTTATTTTGCATGCTCATTTGTAATATTTCTTGTTTGTTCATTACTTAATTGTATGCAAAACTTGTTCATTCTTGAATATTAATCATAATGCATTGAATATGTTTGTCTTGAATTGATCCATTCGTATTCACTCTTAATTGTTTTAAATGCTTTTGATGCTCAACTCTTGTAAATAAAGCAAAACCTCTGTAGGGAGGATGATGAACAATATACCAAGAATCTCAATGGTATGGCTTTCGAATAAAAACCTTGCTGATGATGTACAGGCATTGTTTCAAATTCCTAAACACCGGAGATATAAGGGAGATAGACCCTCGTTAACCCCTTTGAGCCTTGAAGTAGGAGTTTCTTTTCTATTCAGAAAAAATCCTCAAATTTTAACCCGGGGCAAGGTAGTGTTCAATTAATCTGATCGAGCATTTAAATCTCATCAGGAGAGTACATCCAAGGATCAACCATAATTGTTATCCTTCATTTATCAAGAGGTCGAAGAAAATGGCAAAACCCCAATGGGTATTCCTTGTCCGTCAAAGAATAAGGTAGTCACACCTTAACAAAGAGTCAAATGACTTAGTTTCACACGACTTGTTCAAAGCAAAAAGAAAAAAGAAAAAAAAGAAGAAAAAAAAGAAGAAAAAAAAGAAAAGAAAGAATATGATATTGCAAATCAAAGAACAAGGTCGTGTGATCAAATACTGAATAAAAGAGGTGAGTGACTACCATGTCCGAAAAGAAGATACCTCGTTGGTTCCCAATTATTGTAAACTCTCTGTGAAAGGTGGGTGCTCGTATTGAGTTAATTGAACGTAGGAATGGAGAACATTACGGAGAATGGGTGGGCACCAAATATTTTGAGCCTAAAAATCTTTTTTTCTAAAACCGTGAACCAGGCCACGTTACAACCCTTGAAAGTCCTAATTGAAGCATGGGTTAATTTGAAAGCTAAACCGTGACGAGAGTACAGTATCCTGACTCCTAGGAGGCTTGCTTAAATTTTGAGTTGGTATCAATCCATCTTTTTACTTTCTTTGAACAAAAATTCGATGTTTCGACATCTTTTCAATAAATGTTTTTCATTTCAAGACAAGCATAGGATTTGCATTAGAATTATCATTCATAGAATAAAACGTTCTTTGCATATGAATAAGTGATTAAACATCAAGTAAGCTTGCATGATGAGCATCAGATGAAAAAACTTGATTATCCTGAGAGACAAATTGTTTCAGGGATGTGTTGAAGATTGAACCATTTTTGAAAAGTGTTCCTAATCTGGGGCATGCTTTCCATTGACTCCGTTGAGTATAAGAAGACCAGTTTGTCAAATGATTTGAAACAGATTGTATGCAAGTTTTGATTGCCCGAAAGTTTCTGTTGAGCTATTCCATATCACTTGCAGTTGTTCCCAAGGGGTTGATCGCTTAAAACGTCTGCTTGAGCACGAAGCAGATGATGTTGAGAAGCATAATTGCGTGATTAACCTACATTCCAGATATAAGACAATTACCCTGATGAGGTTTGGTCTTCAAAATCTGTGAGTCTCTTTTGAGAAGAATTGGATTATCAAAACCCTGCGAAGCAGGGGCAATATCCAAATGATGTTATTCTTTTAAGAAGAATTATCTCAGTGCTTGATTGCCCGGAAGGGTGGAGAAGTATGTTAATGCTCTGTGGAGTAAGTTATGATTAAACCGGGGTATTTACGTCGATATTCTGACAACCTCTCGAAGTGATGATCAATCCGGTGAAGTTATGTCGAGATTCGACAATCTCTCAAGTGATGAGTAATATGAGGCATTCAAGTCGGGATTATATCCCTCAAAGTTTAGTTAAACTGGGGTATTTATGCCAAGGTTTAATCTCTTCGAGGATCTGTTGATCGAAATAGAATCTTTTTAGAATCCAAAGACGCAGGAGCAAGTTGTTTCTTTGTAATTCACTCCGTGCTTGGAGACATCATTTTGACTTGAAATTTACACGTAACTGATGGATTATCAGGGTAATGTCTCTTTTCCCCAATGAAGAGTGCATCTCAATCCAGGTTCATCCCCTGTGAAGCTGATTCTCAAGAAGGATTTATTTCCAGAAAGGTCTTGATGGACTGATGTTGTTACCGGTGATTCGTGCTTCGATATATTGATATTGTCGTACTCCCCAGTATAAGTCTTGATGTTGGTTGAGGCTTATCCCCAGTGAGGTTGATTCTCAAGCACAATTCATCGTCAGAAGAATCTGATGGGATGATTAGTTCCCCTGTGACATGCTTCGATATATCGATATTATCATAATCCCCAGTGCAAGTTATGGGTACCGATCTCAGGTAAATCCCCGGTGAGGTCGTTGATACTTATTCCAAGCGGAACTCCCCAGTGAATGTCCGTCGAATTCTCAAGTCATCTTCAATGGGAGGTTCTAACCTTTATTCTCAGTGAAGATGGTGTTTGAACTGTTGACTTAGGGTTGATATCCCCAGTGAGTATGCTTGACGGATGAACTGTTATCGTATTCTCCAGTGAATAGTGCATTGCCACATCAAAGTTCCCATTGTGAACCGCGCCCCGGTCAATTGATTTTATTCCCCGGTGTAAGTCGCATTCTTCCATATGAAGTTATTCTGAGCATCTTCGAGATCTTTGTTCTCAGATCAGCCATGTTGAGACAAGAATATTTGTTTCCCCAGTAGAGTTGGATATCTGAATGTATTCCCCAGTGGAGCTTTCTATCCGAATCAGATTTCTCTTCCCCAATGAAGACTAATCGTTCATCTGTTCCGGTATCTCTGCACCGATATACACCCCTCAATCGAAGTCTCCCCAGTGTGGTCTTGCTATTTGAGATTTTTATTCTTGGAGACAAAAGTTGTTATGTTCTCCCCGGTGGATTCTTGGTTTGAAAGTTCATATCTCCACAAGAGAATTGATTCCCCGATGAAGTCTAAAATCATCTGATTTACTCATGATGTTAATGGTTGCTCGCAGATGTTTGCGAATTTCCCCATGAAGTTGTATTCCCCAACGGAGTTTCTTTCAGAATTCCCCATGAAGTCTCCAAATTCCCCAGTGAAAGTAGGAGAATTCTCCAGAGAGGTTTTTTGTATCCTCAGTGAAGAGTGATGACTCTCTCCCCAGGAAGTCAAGATTGGTTGAAGTCCGATTCGATTCTCCCCAAGTGAAGAACGCTTCTCTGTATTGGAATTGCAATTTATTTTTGCGAGTGTTCTCTAAAATCCACTCCCCAGTGGTACCTCTCTCTTGGATGTTAATGGCTTCTCAGCAGCCGATCACCGATGTTGTTACTTCTCATCTAATCATTCAAGCATGCATTCATTACATTGCATCTCTCTAAACGCGTAGCATTCCATTGATTGGGAGCATTACGCCATAAAAATTCAAACATGCATATTAAGTTTTTGCCAATTATGTATTTATCCAGAAGAAATAAAAAATCTATGTGGTCTACACTCAAGATGTTCTCTCAATGGATTTCTTTTTCCCTGTTTGTCACTTCAAATTGAATGTCTTATGGGAACTCGTCCTCTCTCTTGTGAGTTCATCCTTGTACAGATGTCTCTCTTTCCCTTGTGAGTTCGTCTTTGTCTAACGTCCTCTCCCTTGTGATTTCACCATCTTTAGGTGTTGTCTCTTTGTTTAGATCTGCGAAGTTAACTAGCTCTTCGTGCCAAAGATCTATTTTTGAAGTTCGTCTTCGCCCGACGTCTTCTTCCCCTGTTGAGTTCACCGTGGTCAGGTGTCCTCATCTTTGTAAACCTGCGAAGTTAACTAGCTCTTCGTGCCGAAGGTTTATGTTTGGAGTGATGTTCTTCCTCCTTATTGAATTCTCATTGTTTTAGATCCGCGAAGTTAACATGCTCTTCGTGCCGAGGATCTATGTTTGGAGTTCGTCTAATCAACAGTCGTTTCCCCTTACTTGTTGAGTTCACCGTAGTCAGGTGTTTCTCATTTTTGCTTAGATCTGCGAAGTTAACTAGCTCTTCGTGCCGAGGGTCTATGTCCGGAGTGATGTTCTTCCTCCCTTATTGAATTCTCATTGTTTTAGATCCGCGAAGTTAACATGCTCTTCGTGCCGAGGATCTATATTTGGGTTTCGTCTATCAATAGTCGTTTCTCCTTTCTTGTTGAGTTCTCTTGTGCCTAGATCCGCGAAGTTAACTAGCTCTTCGTGCCGAGGGTCTATGCTCGGAAGCTTTATGTCTTCCATCCTTTGTTGGGTTCTCATTTGCTTAGATCTGCGAAGTTAACTAGCTCTTCGTGCCGAGGGTCTATGTCCGGAGTGATGTTCTTCCTCCTTTATTGAGTTCTCATTGTTTAGGTCCGCGAAGTTAACAAGCTCTTCGTGCCGAGGATCTATGTTTGAAGTTTGTCGTTGCCTGACGTCTTCTCCCTTTTGAGCCCACCGTGTAAGGTGTCCTCTTTACCATTGGTCTGCGAAGTTAACAAGCTCTTCGTGCCGAAGATCATTGGTTATTCTCATTTTCAGTAAGTCGCTCTTTCATGGGTGTCTTCTGTATCATCCCTAGAGGGTCGTTTTAATACAGTTGTTCTCGTGAGCGGAATGCCCGAGTTCGCGTGTATAAGTTTTCCCTCTTCACATCTCTATGTATCATCCTTGATGGTTTGTTCCAAGTACAATTGTTCTCGTGAGCGGAATGCCCGAGTTCGTTTGTATGAACTTGTCTCCTTTATTTCCCATCCTCACGAAGTCGCTCTTTCATGGGTGTCTTTTGTATCATCCATAGAGGTTCGCTTCAATACAAGTGTTCTCGTGAGCGGAATGCCTGAGTTCATTAGTATAAGTGTACACTCCTTATGTCTTTCCTCCAGTGTATATGTTCAAACAGAAAATCAAAAATATAATAATTCTACGCCCGCATTCAGAGCGCGAATTTTACGGTTCATTTAAGTATTCAATCCTCTCCCACCTTGAGTGTTCGAAAGGCTTGCGCCAATCTCACCCTCTGGTCGAAGAAGATTGAATAGGGGCAGCTGTTGTACCCCAAAATTCGCCCTCTTCATTTTATTAATAAATAACTGGCTAACGCTTGATCAATAGGTGCATTGCATACATATCATTCATTCATTAGCCATGGGTTCCTGATTTTCCAATCGTATGAACCTTTATAATTCTGAAGTAGAGGTTTGGTTCCAGAAGCTGAATATTTGAGGTTCTGTTATTTCAAGTGTCATCTCAATATACAAGATGTGTGCGTCCGAAAGCTTCTAATTATTTCTCGATAATAAAGCTATTTGCAAGATTTTTGGTCAGGAACCTATTTTGGCTTGGTTCCACAATCTCGGGAATCATATAAGTATATCCTCCAGTTTATCTGTTCAGGTTGGAGGTCATTTCGTCAAGAAAAACTGAATTTATTCGCTTATTTCTCAATAAAGTGGATTTTGGGTTTTCGGTGTGTTTCAGGCACTCCAGAGAGTGTATCTCACAGTTCGTCAAGTATTTTCTGATGAATTTTGACTGGCATGTCCCTCTCATTTTTTATCTACAATTTTTGTTTGAAAGCCGGAAGCAAATTATGTGAGGAAGATCCCCGAAAAATTCAATTTCTCAGGAGGATTAAACTGAATTTTAGTGCTGAACCGTGTGTTCTGCCCACTAAAAAAGTTCATATCTCTTAGCTGGAAACTCGAAACTGAGCGGGACCAATTTCTAAAATTCCGTATCAAATCCTTCTACAACTTTCATTTACAACTCGGGAGCTGATTCCTCACCGTTTAAGACCAGTTTTTTATTCTTCGGACACAATATTGAGCTGGACCGAGCAATTTTCATCTGGTACGCGAACTTCAAAAAATCATATCTCACTTGTTTTTTATCGAAACAAGATGGGACCAGTGCCAAAAGTTCACAAATTTTGTTAGCTTCGGTTGTCTCTGAAACACTCAATTGCAAATTTTGATCAGAAGATCCTCGTTCGAGGCATTTTCCCCGAAGAGGGCATTGAGAATTCTGCATGCGTCAGACGCCCGAAAATAGTGCTGAAACTTTAAAAATTCATATGACCTTGACCGTTCATCTGATTGCGTCGAAATTTTGATTCACGCAAGCAAAATCGCGTTCTGGACATTTTTCATTTACATTCCGACTTCAAATTCCGCACGGATTAGGCTGTTTTGGATTGTGTACGAAAATCATTTTGATAATCGCGATTAGGACTTAATTGTGGATCCGACACTCCAAAGCCCAATTTTTACACTATAAATATATTTTACCACTCACAAAATTGGTGGAGAGAATCATTTGTTAAATTTGACCCAAGAGCTCTCACTTTTCTCTCTCAATTCTCTCTCAACTCAAAGTTGCACAACCACCTAAAACCACCAACAACCACCACCGGAATTCCAAAACCACCGCGCCGGAAAACTTTTTTTCTTTTCTTCTTCTCTCCTTCTCCGGTACAGCCCCACACTCTTCGATTCCCTTTCAATTCTCAAGGATCAAATCAAGATTTTCATCAATCAAGAACATTGAAGAGCGTTTAAGGTGTCGAAGTGAAGAGTTGAAGTTTTCCTCTTCATTGATTCTCCAAGGATTCAAGATTCTCCACTCTTATTATCATCAATTCAACTTTGATTTGGTATTTTCTTGGAGAAATACAAGATTTTCCTCATCAATCTCAACTCAAAGCTTCAAGTACAAGTAAGTGCTTATTCACTTAAGTGCTTATTTCAATCGATTTTTCAATTGTTGAATTTCTTGAAATTGAATATTGAGATTCCTTGCAAATTCCGTGTGGATTCCGATTATAGCATTTGTTTTGTCGAATTCATTGATCATGATCCGTTTTTGGAGCCTTAAAGGTGTCGGTGTCAAACTTTCTACACACTACACACACCTACACTTGTGTTGTGACTTTGCATTGTATTTAGGTACTTGATGTGAGCATTTTGCATCACTAATTATATGATCATGCATCAAGTAATGTGTAAATTCTTTGACATGCATTGAATCATTAATTTGAGGCTTATTTTATGCATTAAAATTATGTTGAAATGTAAGAACTAACACATAGTTTTTAGGTACACTTGCACTACATCTACACATTGCACATAACTCACACACACACTTGAATTTTCATACATTGTGACATAAATTGCATCTTTGCATATTCATGCATTTTCATGTAGGATAGTTGAATTAATTTGATGTGGTGTTGTTCAACTTTGATGACATGAAAATATGTTGAAATTTCACTTTTCACAACACTTTACCACTTTGCACATCTAATTTCTTTCAACATTCTTACATGTTTGCATAACATTTAGGTAGTATTTGCATTGAGTGTATATCACTTGCACATGATATCACATACACTTACATTTTTATTCATCTAAATACCACAAAAACACATTGGAAACAAGTTTATTTGAGTTTGGTGGAAAATAACATGACACTTTGAAAATTGGTAAAGTTGGACATAATACTTGTTTTAGCTCTAACTTTTGATCCGTAATGAGTTTTTTCGACTTTTCTTAATGTAAATCATGTTTCTCGAGCCATCTGAAGCTCTCCACGCGAACGGTTTCTTGATTTGGACATGTTTCGGTCAATTCTGGGAGCTGCTGACTTTTGTGCGAAAATTGTATTTTTGAACGAGATTTGACCGAACCGTTCGCATTTTTGAGACCGTGCGCGTGTGCATAGCTTCCGATATTTTTGATAAATTATTTTGATTGTTTTCATTAGCTTGTGCCTTGTGTTTTGGTTCACTTTTCATATTTATCCTTAATGGTGATTTTTGGACTCGAAAGGTGTCGGAGCGAACCTTTTTATACACTACGCACACATACACTTGTGGTGTTGATTTTCTTTGTATATAATGTCTAATAATTGTTCTAACCCTCAACTAACCTCTTGACTAATATGTTGGCATGTTTAGATAGTTGGCGCTTTGGTTTAGAACCCTTAATTGAGTCATATAATTAGCATCTCATGGTAGAACTAATATAATTGCATTTGAGAACTATTGTGATGGACTTAGCTCGATTTGATGTTGTTCATGAGTTTGTTTTGCATTATGTGTGTGTTGCTGCCCGGTTTTCCATTCTTAGGTTGCTATACACATTTACATTCCATTTCTTCACCTTTGGATCATATTTTGACATGTGATGTGAATATGCAATTATATTTCCGCTTCCTTGTTATTTTTGACATGTTTGTTGACTTGTGCAAGGTACATTGAGGATGTTTTGGTTAGGTACCTAATTGTGGTACACTAACATACCACTTCTCCCATGGTTCGCTTTTGCTTTATACGCTGTTTTGCTTTGTTTTTCATATTACGAAACACATATTCTGCTTTGTCCGGATTGTAATTTCTTGCGGGTTCATTGATTTACGAATGTGTATAGACACACGTTCTTGACCGTGCATATCAATGCACATCCTTTGTCCGTATTATCCGGATAGTTTCTTGCGGGTTTATTGGATATACGTCGAATGTGTATACACACATTCTTGACCGTGCATATCAATGCACATCCTTTATCCGTATTGTCCGGATTATGATCTTGTGTGTGTATTTGCTCCATGTGTATGACACACATTCGATTGTGCTTTTGTGCGTCCGCACACTTCTCACCGGATTTCTTTATTGCGCCGCACTTGAAGTTTTCCGAGTATTTTTAGTGCTCTTCTGATTTAATATCCGCGGGTATTTATTCTATTTTATTTATCGCATTTCTTTACCGCTTCTAGAGAGCATGAGAAGTAGGATTTTACCGCTTTCCTTGCCATGAGAAGTAGGAATAGAGATGCAAAGGGCTTCCGTAGTTGGAGCATGTTCAGAACCCTCCGGTTTATTTAAAGACCGCTTAGGGCAATTCGTTTGCTAATTGTGTTTGGTTTATTTTAAATCCTCCATCGCATAGGGAGGTAATTCTCGAAGTGTTTACATTTGTGCTTGCATAGGTCAGAGTGGTTAGGACACCCGACGTGGTACCACTAAGCAAAGTCCCGCTTTTTTATATTTCCTGTCATCGAGTCATTGATATATGGGCAAGCGGAAGGTAGGGTCGAACGAACCCCGCACGTTCTAGTCCGTGTCACCCGCACACGCGAATCGTGTTGCTTTCTCTATCGAGTCAATAAAAGTGGCTAGAGTCCCCCATTCTGACTCTCCACGCTTTCCTGGGGTTCGCATTTATTGTAGAACTCGCATCATTTACTCTTCAACAGGAATTGGATGTGTCGGCTCCTGGTTGACTCACGGTATGCTCGTTACTGTCGAGGCTATGGGACTTCCTCTTTTTCCTGCGCTTGTGTGCCATTTGTTTTCGCATTGCATTGTTTGTGTTCACAAAGCACTTGTTTGCTTCATCCCCTTTGTCGTCTTCGACTCTACTTTAGTTAGTGATTCGAGATGGACATAGACTTAGGTTGTAAACTTTTTCCCTCCTTTTTGTCATCTTCGACTCCATTTTAGCTGGTGATTCGAGATAGACATAGATCTAGGTGGTAAACCTTTGCATGTTCCTTTAGGATTCTCTCGACTCTACCTTAGTTAGTGATTCGAGTTAGACCTTAGGATGTAATCCATGCATGATGACATTAGGGATAGCATTAGATAGTTTCCCTTGTTGTTTTTTTCTAGTTTTGCATCCATGCATGTAATAAAACTAAAAATTGTTTTCTTTTTCTTTTGCAAATTAAAACACTTACTAATGGTTCAAACTCCTTTTTCAAGGTAAAAACAACCAACCAATTCAAACCTTTTTGCCTACGGGTTTCCTTTTCGTTTTTTTTTAAATTATTTTCATAATTAAAAAACACATAACCCATCAAAACATGTGAGCCGAACTACGGCGCTCTGACTTTCCCATTGCACGGAATACGAGGCATCTTGTCACGGGCTCGATCGAGCAAACTTTGTAAATATTTCCTTCTTTTCCCCGTGTTTTCTTTATTTTCTTCTTTCACATACATTCTTCTTTTAGCATACATTATAGTAATTAAGCAGTAAATAGATATAAACACACCCATTAGATAGAAAATAGAAGTGGATACCGTAGAGTACTACGGACGCGTGGGGTGCTAGTACCTTCCCTTCGCGTAATAGATTCCCTTACCCTATCTCTCGGTCGCAAGACCGTGCCTTATCCCTTTTAGGTTTTCGCGATGCGTTCACCTTTCTCCTTTTGCGAGATAAAAAACGTTCGATGGCGACTTCATTGATATAGTTATCGGATGATGTTCAGCCGGTTGTTTCACCCTTGGCATGAAGTCTTGATAGTCAGGATCTACGGTGTAACCAGGGATACAGTGAAATTATGATATAATCCCGCTCTGCATCAACAAAAATATAATGTGTAAGTACAAATAAATTAAAACTAATTAAAAATTATCGTTAAAATAAAAACATACCGTGATGAGTGTGCACGAGCCGGTGATCGCCCTCGCCCTCCATCTGGAGGCTTTATTCAGCTTCTGGCAGAGGTATGTCAAAATAGCGGCACCTTAGTTCTAGTCACGAATTGTAGACAGGTCCATAAAATATCTCAGGTAGGCCACATCGGTGTAGTGGTCACTCGTGTCCACAAAGACGGACGTGCCTACCAGATATATCAGAAAACACCAGATGACATGGCCACGGTGAAACTAAACAAAAATATCCTCCTCCACAGGCTCCCTAGCTTCCTGTGCAGTTCTTTTTGCAAGAGTTGCTTAACGGAGGTGTTCCCCATATAACTCTTTTAGGTAGGAGAACCTCGCGTGTGCCCCATTTATGGAGTCGCGGTCCTGAGCAACTTGGTACGAATCAACTCCCAAATACTCAACCATTAACTCAACTGCCTCAGCACTAGTTATCTTGGTATAGTTGAGTAACCTACCTCTGATAGGTAGTTAGAGCAAGCAGGCAACATCATCGAGGGTGATCGTCAACTCCCCAACTAGAAAGCGGAAAGATGACGTTTCCTTATGCCATCTCTCAGCAAAAGCATCTTGCATGCCAGTTCTAATGGTACCGTAACCAGAATCGGATAATTCGACAAGACCAGATGCGATGATAGCACTGTGGAACCACTGAGTCGATGGAACATATAGATCAAAGATTTTGCAGGAGTGGTTGACATGTTTCAAGGCCTTCCTTTCCTGAAACATAAGAATCAAACGAAAATAAATAAAAAAGAACCGTATTTTTGAATAAAAATTATAATACAAAATATAACGATAAAAATTATAATACCTGTCCACCCTAGACAAAATGGGAAGTAGTAGAGAGGTTGAAATTGGGGTATTTTGAAATGAATGGTATTGGGGGTTATTTTGTGTGTTTTCTAAAACAACACGCAGACTTCGTAAGTTCACTTACGAATTCCAAAAATAAGGTGAATTCGTAAGTGCACTTGGGAATTCACCTTATTTTGCAAATGCACTTATGAATTCACCTTATTTTTTGAAAATCCTGGATTATTTCGTAAGTGCATTTATGAATTCACCTTATTTTGGAAATTCATAAGTGCACTTACAAAGCGTGGGGATATTTTTGGTTTTTCACCGGGGGTGGAGAAGAAACCCACTAGGCAGGTGAAGAAATTTCTAAAATATTTCCACAACAACCAAATAGTATAATATAATTATATAACTGGAATAGTTGAAGTTCAATGATACTCACTAGATAGATTTATTTGTAACAAAGAATAGCATGTAAAATTAAAAGATCATTTTTTTGAATAAAATAACCATCTTAATATTCCGAATAAATAGTGTAGCATCAACGTTAAGTTGTGCAAGATATTTAATTATAATATTTTTATATTTTAAATTATAAAAATGTTTTAAAATTTGACCGTATTATTGAAAAATAATTCAATATTCATAAGTTGAGTCCAGAACTTCTAGTTGTGTTTAGAAGTTCTGATGTTCTGGTGTTGCTTAGGAGCAGTAGAACTTCTGAGGTTGCGTCCAGAAGTATACTTAACTTCTGGATCGTTTAGCGTAGCTATTAAGTTTAGTTTTAAGAGTACTTTAGTATTTACTATTTCTGTACTTTTATCTTGGTCACTAAGTTTACTCTATTAGGGCCTATGTGGCAATTTTCTCCTTGTATAAATAGACTAGTGTAAATGTCATTTATAACAACAATCCTTATATCTTTCTCCTTTGTGTAGCCATCATTCTCTCATTAGGGAATTGGGAAACAAATTGGTATCTAGAGCTCCGGTTCCATTCATAGGGAAACACGAGTGAAACGTGAGGCGTTGTGTGATTTTTTTTGTTCTTGAATTCGTGTTGAATCTTGAACAAGAATCACATTTTTTTCTAATTTTGTGGGTTGGGAAACACTGTGTGAGTGAAGATCTGAGTGTACTGTACAAGATAGAAGATGAACGGAAACGACAATATGAGTACCAAACTTCTAGTTTTTGATGGCAAGCTCATAGATGATTCGATGTTATTTGGAGCTCAAGATTTAGGTCGATGGTAATTTATGCAATGTAAGAGAGAGATGCGCAGAGAAGCAAGAGGAAGAAAGATCATGAGGCGTTGTTCTTCATCCATCAGTGTGTGGATGACTATGTGTTTGAGAAGATTGCTGATTCGATGACGTCAAAGGAGGCATGGGACACACTGGTCAGATGTTACGGTGGTGACGCATCAATGAAGAAGGTGAAGATTCAGTCCTTAAGAAAGAAATATGAGAATCTCAACATGAAGAACAATGAGAAGGTTTCAGAGTATATCTCTAGAGTGATTTTGATCACTAATGAGATGAAGGCTTGTGGAGAAACTCTTTCTGAACAAGTAATCATAAAGAAGGTATTGAGGTCACTTACTCCTCAATTTGATTACATTGTTGTATCAACAGAACATTCTAAAGATCTGGAAACCATGAGAATAGAAGAGCTGCAAAGTAGTCTAGAAGCACATGAGTTGCGTCTGACTTAAAGAACTTCTGAGACGGAAGTTGAGCAGGCTCTGAAAGCTTCTTTTGTCAAGAAGGACCAGAAGAATTCTTGGTCAGAGGCCAATAATAGACGTGGTGATAGATTCCAGAAGTCAAAAACCTCAATTTCTGATGAGAAGAAACATCAAAAGAGAAAGGAGACGAAGAAAGTTCAATGTTAATGTTGTAAGCAGTTTGGCCATTTTGCTAGAGATTGTTGGTCAAACAAAGGAAGGAGATCAGAAGAAGCAAACATAGCTAGAGGAGATTCAGATGATGAACATGTGTTACTGATGGCTTCTGATTATGATGGAAGATGTTTGGCAGATTGGTGGTATATGTACACTGGTTGTTCAAATCACTTGACTGAAAACAAACAATGGTTGACAGATTTTGACTCTAGAAGGAGAACAAAGATCAGATGTGTTGATGATAAGTACCTTAATGCAGAAGGTATAGGAAATGTCAAAGTCAAGGTGAAGAATGGGAAGAATGTTCTGATCAAGGATGTTTGGTATGTTCCTGGAATCAAAAGCAATTTGATGAGTGTGGGTCAGCTCATTGAGAAAAGTTTCTCAGTTGTTATGAAGAACAATATCTTGAAGTTGTATGATTCCAATCAGAAGTTGATTATGCAATCTGAACAGGGAAGCAACAGAACATTCAAGGTGAATGTAGAAACAACTAAAATAGAGTGTCTTAGTGCAGAAGTCTCTGAAGGAGATAGTAAGTTGTGCCACAAGAGAATAGGGCATTTGAACTATAGAAGCTTAGGGCATATAAGTTCTAGAAGCTCGTATGTGGTATTCTGATTATTGTGGAGCCTGAGAAGTCATGTGAGGTATGCATGAAAGGAAAGCAACCCAGATTGCCATTTGTATCAGAAGTAGCCCCAAGAGAAAAACATGCTCTAGGAGTAGTATATTCTGATGTGTGTGGACCATTTCCAGAACCTTCACTTGGAGGAAATAGGTATTTTGTGTCTTTTGCGGACGATTTCACAAGAATGACGTGGGTAACACTCATCAAGTTTAAGAATGAGGTGTTTACAGAATTCCATAAGTTCAAGGTGAAGGCTGAGAATCAAAGTGGTCAAAATTTAAAGATTCCTAAAACGGGTGGTGGAGGTGAGTATAACTCTATGGAATTCTAGAATTTATGTGATGATAATGGAATTGAGCATGAAGTTACTTCTCCTTATACTCCTCAACATAATGGTCTTGCTGAACAAAGAAACCATACTTTACTTGATATGACGAGAAGTATGCTAAAAGAGAATAAGCTTCCTCACAATATATGGGGAGAAATTGTTGCTACTGCAACATATGTACTCAATAGGTGTCCAACACATAAGCTGGAGGGAATTGTTCATTTAGATAAGTGAACTGGAGAGAAGCAAAGTGTTAGTCATCTAAAGGTTTTTGGTTCTGTGTGTTAGAAACACGTTCCAGAAGCTAGAAGGAAGAAGCTTGATGATAGAAGCAAAGTGATGTTCTTGTGGGTACCACAAGAGTGCATACAAACTTTATTGTCCAGAAACTAACAAAGTTGAAGTCAGCAGCGACGTTATTGTGAAAGAGTTAGAAGTTTGGGATTGGAGTAAGTCTCAACCAACTTCTGATGTATAGATAACTTCTGAAGACGAGTCAGAAGTTGAAAGTTCTGAAGAAGATGCAGAGTCAGAATATGATTCTGAAGATGAAGATGATGAATCTAATTCTGATCCAGATTCTGATGATGATCCAGAATCTGGTGGTGATCATGCTTCTAGAAGGGAAAACTCTAAAGACGTAGGTTTTGGAGAAAAAGCTTCTGGAGATGATCATGTTTTTGAAGGTAGAAATTTTGAAGATAGGGTTTCTGGACAAGGTCCAGAAGTTAATGTTGTTCCAAGTTCTGGAGAACAAGTTCAAAGGCCACAAAGAATCAGAACTATACCTAGAAGGTTTGTTAATTTTGATATGTTGCAAGACACCGAAGTTGACTCAGAGGGAGAAGTCAATCAGTGTGTCATGTTAGTAGATTCTGAACCTTTAGATATAGAAGAAGCACTCAAGAAGAAATTTTGGATGAATGCCATGAAAAAAGAACTTGAGGCAATAGAAAGAAACAAAATTTAGGAGTTGACTAAGCTTCCGAAGAAGAAGAAAGCCATCAGTATCAGATGGATTTTCAAGGTGAAGCTTAAGCCATATGGACTAGTTCGTAAGCACAAAGCAAGGCTAGTGGCTAGAGGTTTTCTTCAGAAACATGGACTAGATTACTTTGAGGTATTTGCACATGTAGCTAGACATGAAACAATCAGACCGGTGATTGCTTTAGCTGCAAATAGAAATTGGCCTCTGATGCATTTGGATGAGAAGTCAGCATTTCTGAACGGTCCATTACAAGAAGAGGTATATGTGTCACAACCTCCTGGATTCGTGACAAAGAATTAGGAAGGGATGGTGTACAAGTTACACAAAGCTCTGTGTGGATTGAAGCAAGCACCCAGAGCTTGGAACTAAAAGATTGATTCATTTTTCAAGAAGCAAGGGTTTCAGAAGTGTGAGATGGAATATGGAGTTTACGTGCAACATTCTGGAAGCAATATGATTCTGGTGTGTCTTTATGTTGATAACATATTCCTTACAGGGAGCTTTCCAAAAGATATAATCAAGTTCAAGAAAGTGCTGATGAATGAATTTGAGATAACTGATCTGGGAAATATGGTATATTTTCTAGGGATGGAGATTTTGTACTCAAAGGAGGGTATCATTTTGCATCAGCTGAAGTATGAACTAAAACTTCTGAAGAAGTTTAAGCTGGAGAATTGCAAAGTTGTTGTTACACGTCAGAAACCAACCATAAATTGGATTCTGACTCTGAGGATGAAGATGTGGATGCTACGATCTTCAAACATTTGGTTGGTTCTCTGAGGTATTTGTGTAATACCAGACCTGATATTTCCAATGCAATTGGATTGGTTAGTAGGTTCATGAGTAAACCTAATTGGTCTCATTATCAAGCTGCTGTTATAATTTTGAGGTATATTAAGGGAACTCTGAAGTTTGGAATATTATTTTCTTCTGGAAGAAAGGCAGAATCAGAGTTGATGAGTTACTCTGACTCTGATTGGTGTGGAGATAGCGTTGATAGAAGAAGTACTTCTGGATACTTATTCAAGTTTCTCGGAGGTCCTATTTCTTGGAGTTCCAAAAAGCAGGTTGTTGTTTTTCTATCAATGTGTGAAGCTGGGTATATTGCAGGAGCTGTAGCTGCATATCAAGCTCTGTGGCTTCTAAACTTATTAGCAGATCTAAAGATTAAAGTAAAGAAGCCTCTAAAGCTGATGATTGATAACAAGTCTGCAATTAATCTTGCCAGAAATTCTATATTACACGGAAGAAGCAAGCATATTGAGGCTAAGTATCATTTCTTTAGAAGCCAAGTCCAGAACGGAACATTAGAAGTTGTGCACTGTAGCACCCAGAAGCAGTTGGCAGATGTTATGACGAAAGCAATCAAGATGGATCAATTTCTCCTCTTAAGGGATGGAATTGGTGTGGTTAGTTTTGTTTAGGAATATGAATTAAGGGATGGTATTGAAGAATAATTCAATATTCAGAAGTTGAGTCCAGAACTTCTAGTTGTGTTTAAAAGTTCTGATGTTCTGGTGTTGCTCAGAAACAGTAGAACTTCTGAGGTTCCGTCCAGAAGTATACTTAACTTTTGGATCCTTTAGCGTAGCTATTAAGTTTAGTTTTAAGGGTACTTTAGTATTTACTATCTATGTACTTTTATCTTGGTCACTAAGTTTACTCTATTAGGGCCTATGTGGCAATTTTCTCCTTGTATAAATAGACTAGTGTAAATGTCATTTATAACAACAATCCTTATTTCTTTCTCCTTTGTGTAGCCGTCATTCTCTCATTATTCTTCCAT
Organism: Vicia sativa; assembly: GCA_021764765.1. NCBI lineage: Eukaryota > Viridiplantae > Streptophyta > Magnoliopsida > Fabales > Fabaceae > Vicia > Vicia sativa. The sequence goes on from CM038794.1 coordinate 5,286,009, forward strand.
TATTCCAATTATCTTTAATTCTTGTGCACCAACACGTATAAAAATAAGAGGTTCAAGACATTGCATTATCAATATAAATTAATTTTATAATATTATAAAATTATAATATTCAGCCCTATTATATTCATATTTTAAAATTAAAAATATGATTTGTTTTTATACACATCCGTAATTAGTTGACATAGTAAAAATACTATACTTCTCTAAAATTAATTTACCATCCTTTTTCTCACCGTAAAAAAACGCATGACAATAAGGTTTAAATAATATATTAAAAAAATCATAACGACATTGATGAAGGTGATTTTTCGAGAAACTTAATGCTATTAATAATATAATATAATTCTTCAAATATTTGTATAAAACTATTTAATTATCATATGCTGAAAGTTAGGCTTTGTTTGGCAAGACACTTTTTGAGCTTCTAGCTTATAGCTTATAGTTTATAAGCTCATATGACAATAAAAGACCTGTTGGGTAACACTTTCCATTATGAGCTTATAGCTTATTTTACTAGCTTATATCTTATTTTCCATACGTTATTTTAAATAGCGTTTTAGCTTATAGCTTATCGTTTTTTCTTTCTTTTTTACCCTTATTATTTTATCTAAAATCCATTACTATCCTATATAATTTATTTAAATTTAAAATAATAATTATATATTAAATGTCTTTTATGTCATTTTAATTTATCAACTAATTGAATCACCAATTTTACCAAACACTTCAATTAACTTATCAGCTATAAGTCATCAGGCATCAGCTATAAGCTATCAGCCATCAGTCATCAGTCATAAGCTATAAGCTATCAGCTAGCTTATTACCCAACCGCTATTTTTACCGAACAGAACCTTAATTTCCACAAGAGTTCGTTAGTTGGAGTAAATGTTTCGAAAGAGTGGATGGAGGAAGCAGCTATTGTTCTCAATTGTAAAGTGGGAGGAACGTCGTTCAAATATCTAGGTATATTAATTGGTGGCAATCACCGTATGGAAGGGGTATGGAAATCGGTAATTGATACGATTCGAGGAATATTGGTAGCATGGAACAATAAACACCTTTCAATCGGAGGGCGTGTAATACGGTGAACTGACTTTGAGATTTTTGTATCGCAAATGTTGCAGATAGCAAGAGTCGCCACCGACTTTTCTTTTATCCAATTAAGGGAAGGTGAAAAGAACAGGAAAAGACCTTCGTTAGATTCTGAGTAAGGGAGAAGGTTATGAAAAGGGAAGGTATTAGCACCCCTTTCCATCCGTAGTTATCTACGGGCTCTTAGTTGCTTATAGCTCACTTTTAAAAATTGTGCTTTCTGTGTGTTTGACAAAAATGTTTTGAAAAAAGGACATTTCGCTTTGACTTTGTAATGATTCATGTAGAAATGTATACAAAGTGTTCGGAAATGTTTTGTTTTTGAAAAGTGTTTGAACTTTGACAAAAGTGTGAGGTGCAAAAAGTATTTTGATAGAGCAAGCAACTAAAAGTCTTATTACCTACTCAGAATGGTCGTTTTCGTGTTGTTTTATGTTCCTTTAGAATAGTGCTATCCATACCATTAGTTGGTAGGTAACCCTATTCGTTGGATGTAAAGGGACATTCGAAGGGACATCGGATGGTCATAAAAGGCAACTTGTAGGAAATATCCTAGCACGTTCGAAGGGACGATCATCACTTTTCGTAGGCAACAATCGAGGGTCAAGATCATGTATTCGTAGGCGACATCGTGGGTCTATGATCTTTGTATCGAAGGGACTATGATGATATGTTAGTAGGCAACGGTGCTAGGATACCTCTACGTTCGAGGGACTTGACCATTTTGGTATTCGTAAAGGCAACGAGAGAGAATTACCCTAAGGGGTGCATGTGTGAAAAGAGTGTGTCAAAATTCAGATATTTTATCTTGGAATTATGAGTGGTCTATGTTGATTTTAGTCTTGCCATACATGCCTAATTACTAGCAGTTTATAGGGTGCGAAAAATAAATTGCGGAAAAGTAAAGTCCTACGCTATTACATGGCTTTGGGGCAGCTACATAATAGGAGTGCGGAAAGTAAAAGTCTTAATTAAACTATTACATCCCATAGGCATTTACAATATTGAAAAGAAAAGCAAGAAAAATAGTCTGAAACGCTACATCCTGTGAACTGATGCATAATCGGAAAATACGGGAAAATTGCATAAGAGAAAAATGTTAGTAAAAAGAGAGATTTTTGAATGAGGAAAAATATTTTGGGTTAGTAATGACAATAAGATGATGAGATAATTTTTTTGGTAATTTTCTGGATCGTTTTTGATAATTAAAAGAAATTAAAAGTCAAATTAATGGTTAATTAACAATTAAATAAAATATGCATGCAAAAATATTAATTTTAATGTCAAAAATTAAATAAGCATTTTTCTGATTAAAATGCAAAAGGAAAATATTTTTGGTGTTTTTTAAATGCATGAAAAAAATCTTTGAAGATTAATTAAATTAGCATGAAAATATTAAAAAGAAAAATAAGAAAAGTGTTAGTTTTTGTAAGTTGTAAAAATATATGTAATGGCCAGGGATCGAACCAGGGACCATGGGTTCACACGCGCGCTGCCTTGACCAACTGAGCTGGAGTGTCTAGCTGTTTTAACAATGAAAAAAAACGTTTTAAACGAAATCGCTTCCTGGGAATCAGAAACACGCGCGAAGATCTTCATCTTCTTCGTTTGAATTTTCAAACACTTAGCGTCGGCTTCGTTCGACGCTATAGCCCCTACAAAATTCAAAAATCACATACAAGTAATATAAATGCATTATGAAGCCATGGTTCAATTCGTTTTTGTCCACTGGTCATGTTGGTAACCTTGGTTTGGTCTAATTTTACGTATTTAGAGAAGCCCTAAATCGAGACAGAAAACCCTAGCCATGGCATAACTCGATCCAGGCACCTAAAAGTCAATTGAACCACCCAAATAGCTTGCAAACTTGATTCTAAGCATGAACAAACAATCAAAACAGGTTAATTATGCATGAATGATAAAAATCGAATTTGAAAAAAGAAGAACAAACCGAAATCGGGATTTCACGATTCTGAATGGTTTTGTGATTTGTAAAGGTCTGGATCGATTCAAGAGACTCCAAGGAATGCAATGGAATGCTTAGAATCGATTGAAACGAGCTGGAACTAGGGCTGGAAGTAGCTTGAAGAGCACGGTTTTTTTGACTTAGGTTAGGGTTCTTTGAGGCAATTTTTCTGTCCTTTTTTCTTGTGTATGCATTGTATATATATACTAGATGGATTTAGGTCAGAAATCAAGAGGAAAATATGAATCAATCAATGTAAAAATATTTGATTTTGTAAGAAACCAAATCTTTCCTTTTTGATCCAATTTTCATCAATTTCTTGCCAAATCAAAGCCAATTTCGAAATTGCCAGCTTTTGTGGATTGCTTGGACCTCAAGAATGAGAGAAAAATCCAATTTGCATTTAATTTTGATTTTCTACCTTTTATTTTAATTTAATTGGCTTTTAAATGATTAAAATCCAAATTAAATAGAAAAATAAAGATAAAATTCGTGGCCTTGGGCTTGAAGGTTCCAAATGAGCTGAGGAACAAGTTTGAATCAAGAAAAGTTAGGCCCATTTGTAAAATTTTGGATTTTGACAAGTATTTCTCTTTGTGCACCTCTTCAAAAATGCCCAACTTGTGCAAGGTGTATTTTGCTCAGTTTTCAACATTTTTGAGTGTTCTTAGACTTTTTAGAAAGCTCTAGATGTCCTCTAAACAACCTCTTTGGTTTCATATCAATTGGAGTTTGCATACTCAATAAAACTTCATTAGAAAAAGTTGACTTTTTGTTGACTTTGAAAAGGACCTGTAATGTTTTGATCCATATCTTCCAAATGAAGCATTTTTTGAACATGCTTGTGAGACATAAAGTTGTAGAGAATTGAATTTCCTTCAAAATGAGAGGTGGTGGAAAAATTTCAGATAAAGTATGAGGAAGTTATGATCAGTCAAAGTTCAGTTGACTTTTCTTTAGAAAACCCTAATTTGGAAAGTTTGACTTTTGAGCAAATCTTGAGTTTTCTTGATGAATCATGATCAACCCTTGATCAAATGATGAATGTCACTTCAAAATGATGATGTTGACCAAAAATCATGAAGTTTGACTGTATGTTGACCACAGTTGACTTTTTGTCCAATACAATTGATTTTCAATCATCTGAGCAATTGTCTGAGGAAACTTGACCTGTGAGGCTTGAATCTTGTTATGGAGATTCTTTGAAGCACATGACGAGGTATGATGATCATTGGAGGTGTTGAGAACCCATCTTGATCTGAGGATAGCCAAACCCTAGTCTAAGTTGATTGTCTAGGAGAGGGTTTGTCTGATCAATCCTTGAGGAATCTTTGAGTATGGATGTATGGAATGTCTTGAAGAGTAGGAGGGAAAATTTTGGGGTATGACAGCTGCCCCTGTTCAATCTTATTGTACTGGAAGGGCTAGATTGGCATGCTTGCGTTTCGTGACTTGGAGGTAGAAGATGATTTAACACTCGAGTACCCCCTGAAAATTTGCTCTCGCTGTTGAACTGATGACGCGGGAATGGGCTTACAGATACCATTTGGGGAAGTTGGAGACTTCACTGGGGAATGAGTCGTACGCTAGACTCAAGAGTGTTGCTTGAATAGGAGAGTCGTCGGAGATGGGCTTAAGATGCCATCCGGAGAGACTGATGCTGAGGAATGAACCGTACGCTAGGCTCTGTAGATATTCCTGAAGATAGAAGGGAGCACGGAGATGGGCTTAAGATGCCATTCGAAGAGCGTCGTACGTTAGAATTCGCGCTCGTCTTTGAATGAAGTTATTGGTTTGTATTGGTTTTTTAACCAAATATGCAGCATTCTGAAAGTGGAGAGATGTCGACAAATAGTCGGAGATGGGCTTAAGATGCCATCCAGGGAAACTGAGTCGTACGCCAGACTCTGTAGTCGCTATAATAAGAGAGTGTCAGAATAAATCTTTCGTCTTGATTACTCTGAGGGGATAATAGGCGGCAGAATATGGATAGCTTCTCTATTGTGCTTCGGGTGTTGATCCAATGCCTGTTGTCGGAGGACAACTCAAGTAGTCATTTGGATAAGGTTTCCCGTCTAGCTTCGGGTATTAATCCTGGACCTGTTGTTATAGTTGTTCAGATAAGTTTCCCGTCTTGTTTCGGGTATTAATCTTTGACTTTTGTTTGGAATTGATTTCCACCTGCTGGGGATAAAAAACAAAATAGAATAAAATTTGACAGGATATAGTTAGACTGATGCAGATTATGATGCATGCGATGTGTATGAGCATTATATGCGTATGTCATGGTTTTTATGTATGATTGTGTATGTCGGTATTTCAAAACATATATATCTTGAAGAAGATGTGAACGTTCTGCTTGGGGATTTGTGGCTTCTGCTTGAGGATGAAACCGCAGAAACCTTGACTTGGAATAAGAATAGGTGACCTTGATTCCTCCGATGCACTATCTGACCAAGTTTCGAGACTGGACACTTCTGTTTGGGAATAAAGATGGGAGATGCTCTGCTGGAGACTTTGTGCGTAGACCCTACTGGGGATAGTGGAAATTGGACTGCAACTCCGTTGGGGATCTTACACGTAGACCTGGCTGGGGAGTAAAAGATGTAGGCTTGCTCCGATGCACTATCTGACCAAGTTTCGAGTCTGGATACTGTTGTAGGTTATTTCCGCAAACAAGTATTTTTAATTATCGATTCCATAGGGATTGGTGTATATTGTAGTCTTTCAATAGTAAAGCGTATTTTAAGATTAAGTAACCAAAGGGTTTGTTTTCTAAGCTACTAGTGTCATTAGTTTCATGTAAACAACTTTAAAATCCTTTTCAAAAGAGAGTTATGGTTTGGATTCAAGAGAGTTGGAGTTTGTTTTAAATGATGGAAGCATGTCAAGATTAGTTTCATTGACCTAATTTCATATGTATTCTATTAACAAAGTGATGAACTAGTTGATGATTGCTATAAATATATATCCTCTCAATCTTGTTGATTTCTCACCAAGATTGTGAGTTTTATCATGTTAATCCTTGAATGATCTCTCACCACAACTATTGACATGATAAACATAAAGCTCAATACTTGTAAACACTAACTCACAAATCTATTTATAGCATTTGTTCATTAGTGGATGAATATCCTAGGTCTACTTTGAAGCATCCTTTTTCAAACAAGATTCAAAGCATAAAAAGATAGAAGAACAAAGATATTCAACATATATTAATCATCAACCATGTTCATACACAAATGGATTAAAAGAAATACATACTAGTTAAATCAACTACCTCTAATCTTTACACAAAAGGAACTTAGCTACTCATTTTGATGGTTGCTTTGCTCTCAAGATTGTTGGAGGAGATGATGAACATGGAAGAATCAAGAAGAACTATGTTTTTCTTTCTAATTCTATGCCCTAAATTACAACAATGATGATGGATGATGAAGAAGTGATGTTCACTTTTCTAACACACACAAAACCAGCTGGAAAAACAGGGGAGTTGGTGGCCAAAAAGGTGAAAGCATGGGTCTGTCCTTTTTCTGATTTTCGTAGACCGCGCTAAGCCCGATTACCCGCGTTGAGCACGCTCATGCTGCAACCGCGCTGAGCGTGACCTGAAGCATGCTCCTTCTTCCAAAAATTCCATCCAAAAGAATCATCCCAAAAGCTCTTCAAATGTCCTTGAATCCAAGCTTGAGAGAATCAATCATTAAAAACCAACAATTCAAATGTAAACTAAGTTAAATAATATATTATAAACAAAACTAAATAGAAACATAATTAAACCAAAATACCATACTAAATACTACTAATTAATTAAAAAGGCATTGTTAAGGACCACAAAATCATGTACAAAATATCCACAATTTGGTCCTTAACAACTCTCCCCAACTTACTTCTTTGTTTGTCCTCAAACAAAAGTCAAAAACTCACAAAGCAAGCAAAACCAAAATGTAAGCATGTAAATCACACAAGAAGGATGGTTCAAACTCAACATACCCGGCAAAAATACACATTAATCGCTTCTTCGAAACACAACATGGATATGAATTAAGTTCTAAACACAATGTATCAACACATGTAGACAAAATAAAAGAAATGTTCACACTTGAATCACCTAAAGATTTCCTCAATATTCATTGAAGAACAAAATGCAATATTTACAAAGGACTAAACACTCTCACTAATAGTCATGCACATCCAGGATAATTCATGCATTCATCAAAACAAGTTAAATGAACAAAATGGAAACAAAGATCACTAAGGACTTTCAAGGGTTGTAACTTGGCTTAGGTTAGAAACAAGGGATATTTAAGTACAAAGCCATTGAAACAAATTGGGTTAAAGAATATGAAGAGCATTTCACAAAATCATTCCAACTTCCTTCTTATTACTCACAACCTCTTTTCTATCTTTCACACAATGATCCTCCTTTTTCTCTTCTTTTGTTATCTTTTTCATATACACATTTTTTTCTCTTTTTGTATTTTTCTTTTCTCTATATATTTTTTTTTCTTTAGGATCATTGTGTCATCAATTCAAGGTTCTATTTGATCAACCTCCCAAACTTTAATTCATCAATCCTTTTTTATTCAAGAACATGCTCTTCAAAGGGTTGGTATTCACAAACAAGAAAAATTTATAGAATGAATCATCATTGAATTTTCATAGATTATCAACAACTATTAAGTGGCCTACTTAACAATTAGTTGATTTGATAGATTCATTCCACAAATACACTTTAAGCTCAAAAGGGTTCACAAAGATTCACTCACTCACGGTTAGTTGAGGCCCTTTTGGAATTGGTGGTTTTTCTCATAATGCACAAAAAATTGCCTTGATCATCTCTAAGTTTCCATAATGTCACAAACAAATCAAGATTAAACATGAATCATACGAGTTAACAAAACTATTAGACACTCAATATTTGGTATAAGGTGGAAAGCTTCTCACCTTTGTGGTTTAAGTCCTAATGATTCGAATGTGAACACAAATTTATTTTGTACATGCCAAGATATTTTGCATAAAGCACAAATTTCATAGACATGTTAATATTCTACAAAACGATTAAAAGTGTACCTTACATGTGGATCGAGTTGAGAATTATATCATCACCATCACTTTTGGTGAAACACACTTACTTGCTTTTGAGTACCGTTGAAAAATCGGGACAAACAAAGAAGTACAATTTAAAAAATAAACTAAGTATACTTAAAATAAAATAAAGCAAAATAAAATAAAAAAGACACCCCAAAATGGTGTTTCAAAATAAAAATAGTACTTAGGCTTCATGCCTACAAAATGTAAAATTGGGAATTACAAGCACATCCTAAAAAGGGATGGCAACCAACAAAATTCATCAAATCTAAAAGAAACTAAAACCAAAACAAAAACTAAAAACTAAAAAGTACTGAAAATAAAAAAACAAAGACAATAAAAGAAAATCAATCTGAAGCCTCTAGGATGGAATCTCCCGGAGTCTCAGAACCAGAATCAGATCCATCCTCTCCATCATCATCACTCTCCTCATCACCCTCTGCATCAGCTACCTCCTCCTCAGCATTTGGCCCGACCCCGGGCCAACTGGCATAAGCACTCATCTTCTGGCTCGTACGAGTGAAGTGATTCACCCCCGGCTCTCTAATTTGCAACATCAGTTGCTCCATGCTTTCGTGCATGTACATAAATGCTCGCTGATGAGCAAAATGCATTTGCCGGTTCCATTCTTCACCTGGACCGGCTTGAGGAAGTGCAGTAGCGACAGGAACAGCCCGGGCTGCAGAATTATCATCCAAGGCCCTACAATAGCGGTCACAGTAGTTATCGTCAATGACCCCATCTATTGTGAGGTGCCCCACAGCAGGAAAAACAACCTTGGCCCTTTTCAAAAGACCCATGATTAAACCAGGATACGTCAGGGCACATTTTATACGCTCCCCCCTGGAGGTATAACTTAATGCAACCCTCTTGAGCTCATTAGCAATTAACCGGCCGAAATCGATTTGTGCTTCATCAAGCATGTAAGCAATGAGGTCGGCGGTCTCCATGGGAATTAAGTATGTGTGGCTTCTTGGTCTCAAATTGTATAGTGCCACACACATCAGAACACGGGCGCTTGTTTTAAGGCTGGACCGATTGAATTTCAGAGGTTGGCCAGCCCTGTTAAGCTCATAAGATTGCCCGGATAAACACAACTTCCTCTTCAACATATCATGTTCCCAGTTACCACGAGCCAGGTGCTAATGGTAAACATTCAACTCATCTTCTGGGGCTGTCCAATTTATGCCCAAGTAGTTGTTGATAGTAGAGCGAGAAAAAGATACCACCTTTCCTCGCACAAAAGAGGTGAATATAAATTCTCGCCCCTCTGGAGAAATGGCATTGGCATAGAACTCTCTAACCAACTCAACATTAACTTTGGTCTGGGGCTCACACAGAACGCCCAAACCATAGTTATCCAAGATAATATCAGGGGTAGCATAGTGCCCATGCTCTCGGAGACGGATAATTCTCTCGGACCATATGTTACGCTCCTCGAGTTCTTTGTATCATGCCTCTTGAGCAGGCCCCAAAAAGCGATCGTTATCAAAAGAACTAGGTCTTGAGGACCTAGCCCCGGCGGAAGAAACGCGCTGACGCTTAGGAGCCATCTGAAAACAACACAAAAATCAACGAAAAGTGACACCGAGATGCCCGTTAGAGATAAATCATGCAAACAGCAGTAGAAATCAATCAACCAAAGCATCAAGACTAATCAGAAAACACAAAAACAAGAGAAATTTTTTTTCACAGACAAGCGGTGACACGCTAAGCGCTATTTTCTCAAAAATTCTTCAAAAATGTAAATTTCTCCAAGAAACTAGTCCTAATAGGAACGAAATTCCTAACCTAAACATTCTCTACAATCAAAACATCCTAATTCTAAAAGAAAAACCCTAAATTTTAAAACCTAGGATTCTAAATTCTAACCTAAACAGCAGAAAATTACGAAATTGAAGAGGGAAAACCATAGAAAACCATACCTAGATGCTTGGGTTGATGATTGAGACAAGAAATTCGCACGAAATTGTTGATTTGGGGTTGGGGTTTTTGAAAATTCTTGAGAGAGTGAAAAGGGTTGAAATAAAACCCTAATTTAAAAACAAACCAGGCCACAAGTTGGGCCTGGGAAAACCAGATTTTCAATTTTTTTTAACACGCAGGCCGCGCTAAGCGTGCCCCTGACCGCGCTAAGCGCGAAACTTACTGGAATTTGGGTCAAAATGCGCGCTAAGCGCGATCTGCAGAATTTTTAAATTTTTAGAAAAATAGAAAATTAACTTAAGGGACATATCAAAATGAGTGCAACATAAATACTTACAATGTTGGGGTTCCTCCCAACAAGCGCTTTGTTTAACGTCGGTAGAGCTCGACGGTCCAGGATGATCAAGGATCATCAAATTAAGATGCGGCAATGTCGCAGCTCACCTCTCCGCCAACATACCTCTTCAATCTTTGGCCATTCACAGTCCATTCACTCTTTCCCTCGGGGTCTTGCCAAACAACGGCGCCATAGTCCTTCACCTCCTTGATTACAAAGGGACCGGACCACTTTGTCTTAAGTTTTCCCGGAAAAAGTCTCATTCGGGAATTAAACAAGAGGACACTTTGCCCCGGTCGAAATTCCTTATGCTTTATCTTTTTGTCATGAAAAACTTTCACTTTTGCTTTGTACTTCCTATTGGAATGGTATGCTCCATCTCGCATTTCATCCAACTTCACGAGTTGTTCTTTTCTCTTATTTCCCGCCAAAGAAGGATCGAAATTCAAGAATCAGAGAGCCCATAGAGCTTTGTGTTCCATTTCCACAGGGAGGTGACAAGTCTTGCCATAAACAACCTGAAACGGGGTTAGTTCGATAGGAGCTTTATAGGAGGTTCGATACGCCCATAAAGCTTCATCCAATTTTTGTGACCAATCCTTTCGAGAACCCGAGACAGTTTTTTCCAATTTCCCTGTTTGACACTTCGGCTTGACCATTCTCTTGTGGGTGATAGGGAGTTGTCACCTTATACTTTACACCGTATTGTTTCAAAAGTTTTTGTAACAGTGTATTGCAAAAGTGCGAACCGCCATCACTAATTAACACCCGAGGCACACCAAACCGAGAAAATATGTTTTACTTTAAAAATTTGATCACGGTTTTAGCATCGGCCTTCAGTGAAGCAATGGCCTCCACCCACTTAGAAACATAATCAACAACCACAAGAATGTATTCATTAGAAAACGATGAAGGAAATGGACCAACAAAGTCAATCCCCCAACAATCAAACACCTCAACTTCCAACAAATTATTCAAAAGCATCTCATCCCTCTTTCCTATTCCGCCACTTATTTGGCATTTATCACAACTCTTAGCATGAGCATAAGCATCTTTAAATAACGAAGGCCAATAAAATCCCTATTGGAGGACTTTGGTGGCTGTTCGTAATCCGTTGTAATGTCCCCCACAAGGGGAATTGTGACAATGCCAAATAATGTCTTTCACTTCTTCATTCGACACACACCTCCTTAACAAACCATCACTACTCAACCTAAAAACATAAGGTTCATCCCAAACAAAATACTTGGCATCGGCCAAGAATTTTCTCTTTTCATTCCATGTTAAATTCTCCGGCATTAATCCCGCGGCTTTGTAATTTTCCATGTCGGCAAACCACGGCCGCTTTTGGATTGCAAACAACTTCTCATCCGGGAACTCCTCCCTCAATTCCTTTTCTTTTTCAGTAATTTCCACGTTCACTAGGCGGGACAAATGATCCGCTACCAAATTCTCCAAACCCTTTTTATCTCGTACCTCCAAATCAAATTCTTGTAAGAGAAGAATCCATCGGATTAACCTTTGTTTGGAGTCCGGTTTGGTAAGAAAATATTTAATCGCCGAGTGATCCGTGAAAATCACCACTTTTGATCCAATAAGGTAAGGACGAAACTTTTCCAATGCATACACTATGGCGAGCAACTCTTTTTTGGTTGTTGCGTAGTTAATTTGAGCATCGTTCAAAACTTTGCTCGCATAATGTATAGCATGGAAAATTTTGTTCTTCCTTTGGCCAAGCACGGCTCCCACCGCATAATCACTCGCATCACACATTAGTTCAAAATCAAGTTTCCAATTAGGTGCGATGATTATGGGTGCATTGATCAAATTTTCTTTCAATTTTTCAAAATCCATTAAACAATCTCTATCAAAAACAAAAGACTTATCTTTGTTGAGTAAATTACTCAATGGCTTTGCTATTTTTGAGAAGTCCTTGATGAATCTTCGATAGAATCCCACATGTCCTAGAAAGCTCCGAATGCCTTTAACATTGGTAGGTGGGGGAAGCGTCTCGATCACATCAATCTTTGCTTTATCAACTTCGATCCCTCTTGAAGATATTTTGTGTCCAAGGACATTTCCCTCGGTCACCATGAAATTGCATTTTTCCCAATTCAAGACCAAATTCGTATCCACACACCTCTTCAAGACGGTGTTCAAATTTTCTAAGCACAAATCAAATGACGCTCCAAAGACGGAGAAATCATCCATAAAAACTTCAATTGTCTTCTCAATCAAATCGGCAAAAATGGCTTGCATGCATCTTTGAAATGTTGCTGGCGCATTACATAAGCCAAAAGGCATACGTCTATACGCAAATATTCCAAAAGGACATGTAAAAGCCGTCTTCTCGTGATCTTCCGGATTAACCGAAATTTGATTGTACCCCGAGTAACCATCCAAGAAGCAATAATATTGTTGACCCGCGAGTCTTTCCAACATTTGGTCCATGAACGGGAGAGGAAAGTGATCCTTTCTTGTTGCTTTGTTAAGCCTTCGATAATCGATGCACATTCTCCATCCCGTTACTTTTCTTGTCGGCACTAATTCATCCTTATTATTCGACACTACCGTCAAACCTCCTTTTTTCGGAACCACATGCACCAGACTCACCCAAGTACTATCCGAAATCGGATAAATCATCCCCGCTTCTAACATCTTCACCACTTCTTTTCGAACTACTTCCTTCATCACCGGATTTAAACGCCTCTGAGGTTGGGCTACCGGCTTAAACTCTTCCTCCATCATTATTTTGTGCATACAATAGGCCGGACTTATGCCTTTTAAATCGGCCAAAACCCAACCAATCGCATTTTTGTTAGACTTCAAAACGTGAATTAAGCTTCCCTCCTCCTTCTCCGATAATGTATTACTAATGATTACGGGTTTCTTACCTCCCTCCTCAAGAAACACATACTTCAAGTGAGATGGTAGTGCTTTCAACTCAAGTTTTGGCTCTTCGTCTTTGGGATCATTCTTCAAAATTTCTACTTCCTCCTCCCATGGATGCATTTCTGTAGAAATCTCCATCCCTTCTAAACACTCCTCAAGCTCTCGCCTATCGTCATCATCAAGCTCATTAACTTCTTCTATTGATTCCTCGATAACATCTATTTTGAAACAATATTTCTTATCAATTGGATGCTTCATTGCTTCAAAGAGGTTGAAACAAATTTCTTCATCTTGAACCCGCACCTTCATCAACCTGTCATCAATGTCAATCATCATTCTAGCCGTCTTCATGAATGGACGACCTAGAATTAGAGGTGCATCCACGTCTTCCTCCATCTCTATCACAACAAAGTCAACCGGGAAAAATAATTTGTCCACTTTGACCAACAAGTCCAAAGCTACACCATGCGGGCGAGTAATAGACTTGTCCGCCAATTGCAACGTCATTTTTGTAGACTTTAATTCAATATCCCCCAACCTCTTTACAATAGATAATGGAATCAAGTTGATACTTGATCCCAAGTCAATCAATCCTTTGCCGACATAGACATCCCCAATGGTAACGGGCAAAGTTACACGCCCCGGATCACTTTCTTTTTTTGGAATAGTGCGTTGAATTATCGCACTACAACTTGCATCAACCATTATAGTTTCTTGATCCGTGTACCGCTTCTTTTTTGTCAATATGTCCTTCATGAATTTGGCATATTTCGGCATTTGCTCCAATGCCTCGGTGAATGGAATCTTAATGGTAGAGTGACTTCCTTCTCCTTTCCCCTTCTCACTCTCTTCCACTTCTCCTCCACTTTTTCCTTTTCAACTACGTCATCATCAACATTTTCATTTTCGACTACAACATCATTTTCAACTAAATCATCCTCCACAACAACTTTATCATTATCTTTTTCAACTACAACCTCCTCCACAATGATTTCTTCCTCATTCTCTACTTTATCTTTCCTCTCCACTACTTTCTTTTTCTTTTCAACGACTTTCTTTTTCTCATCACAAACTCTACCACTCCTAGTTGTAATAGCTTTGCAATGCTCCTTTGGATTTGCTTGAGTAGTTGGAGAAAATGAGGTCGAAGCACTTTGATTGGAAATTTGCTTTGCCAATTGCCCCATTTGAGTTTCTAAATTCTTGATAGATGCCTCCGTGCTCTTTTGATTTTCCATAGAAGCTTGCATGAATTGAGCTAGAGTATCTTGAATGTTTGAAGATCTTGCTTGATTTTGAGGTTGATTTTGAGGTTGAGCTTGATTTTGATTTTGAGTTCCACTTTGGTATGGATTTTGTATAGCTTGATTGTTGCTGTCTTGTCTCCACCCGCCTTGATAACCTTGGTTACCTCTTTGTTGGTAACCTTGGCCTTGATTTTGATTTTGATAAGGATAAGGAGCTCTTTGTTGGTACCCTTGCCTTGGTTGGCCATATAATTTGCTTCTTCATTTTCTGGAGGATAAAATCTCGTCTTATGATCACCCTTACATAACTCACAACAAGCAATTTGTTGAGTTTGCTTGCTAGATGATCCTTGCATCTCTATTATTTGTTGAGGAAGCCTTGCCATTTGCTTTGTCAATTCTTCAACTTGTTTCGCAAACAATTTGTTTTGCGCTACAAGTGCTTCGCGACTAGAACCAATTTCAAGAACTCCCGTTTTCACTTGAGCACCTCCTTGATCATGTTGAGTTTGGTGGTCATTCCTCCCCATCTTCTCAATTATTTGAATTGCTTCATAGGGTGTTTTTGCCATCAAAGAACCTCCCGCCGTGGCATCCAACAACAATTTATGTTGAGGTTGGAGACCATTTCGGAAGATGTGAATTTGAGTTAGCTCGTCAAAACCATGGCTCGGACACTTTCTAAGCATGGACTTATATCTTTCCCAAACCCTATTCAGAGGCTCGTTAACTCCTTGTGAAAATACCGAAATTGCGGTCTTTGCCTCCATGAACCTTGATTGAGGAAAAAACCGTTCAAGGAATTTCTCCTCTAAAACATTCCAATTTATCATGGTTTCTTGGAGTTGGTCTAGATACCAATCTTCAGCTTTCCCCACCAAAGGATGAGGAAAAAGCCTTTGAAAGTATTGCTCCTCTTCGGCCTCCGGAGCTCTGGCCGCACCCGCTATTTTGTAGAACTTAGTGAGGTGGGTGTATGGATCTTCATGGTCATGACCATGAAAAGGACTTGCATAAAGAAGTTGGAGCAATCCCGTTTTCATCTCCGTGAACCTCGCATTGGCTTGGCGAGCAAATTGAGCAGTGTGACGAGGGCTATTTACACAAGGCCCCCTCGGTGGTGGTGGTGGTGGTGGTTGTGGTTGTGGTTGATCCAACATAATGACTTCTCCTAACACGGGTGGTGTAGAAGAATTAGATGATTCTCCTCTTTCTTGTCTTTGCCTAGCTAGTCTTTTCCTTCGTTTAGCACTACTATTAAGTCTTCTTGCCGTCCTTTCAATTTCGGGATCGAAAAGGAGTTGATCGACCGGAACACTTCCTCGCATAAACTAAAACCTGAAAAAGTCTAACCACACAAAAGAAACAAAGAGAGATTAATAGAAAAATATCTTAAAACACACAACTATTGCGATACTTGCAATATCAAATGCCAATCCCCGGCAACGGCGCCATTTTGTTGTAGGTTATTTCCGCAAACAAGTATTTTTAATTATCGATTCCACAGGGATTGGTGTATATTGTAGTCTTTCAATAGTAAAGCTTATTTTAAGATTAAGTAACCAAAGGGTTTGTTTTCTAAGCTACTAGTGTCATTAGTTTCAAGTAAACAACTTTAAAATCCTTTTCAAAAGAGAGTTATGGTTTGGATTCAAGAGCGTTGGAGTTTGTTTTAAATGATGGAAGCATGTCAATATTAGTTTCATTGACCTAATTTCATATGTATTCTATTAACAAAGTGATGAACTAGTTGATGATTGCTATAAATACATATCCTATCAATCTTGTTGATTTCTCACCAAGATTGTGAGTTTTATCATGTTAATCCTTGAATGATCTCTCACCACAACTATTGACATGATAAACATAAAGCTCAATACTTGTAAACACTAACTCACAGATCTATTTATAGCATTTGTTCATTAGTGGATGAATATCCTAGGTCTACTTTGAAGCATCCTTTTTCAAACAAGATTCAAAGCATAAAAAGATAGAAGAACAAAGATATTCAACATATATTAATCATCAACCATGTTCATACACAAATGGATTAAAAGAAATACATACTAGTTAGATCAACTACCTCTAATCTTGACACAAAAGGAACTTAGCTACTCAATTTCATGGTTGATTTGCTCTCAAGATTGTTGGAGGAGATGATGAACATGGAAGAGTCAAGAAGAACTATGTTTTTCTTTCTAATTCTATGCCCTAAATTACAACAATGATGATGGATGATGAAGAAGTGATGTTCACTTTTCTAACACACACAAAAAATTGGAAACAGGGAGTTGGTGGAAAGCATGGGTCCGTCTTTTTATGATTTTTGCTAAGCTCGACATTTTGAGACCAAGCATGATCCTTCTTCCAAAAATTCCATCCAAAAGGATCATCCCAAAATCTCTTCAAATGTCCTTGAATCCAAGCTTGAGAGAATCAATCATTAAAAACGTACAATTCAAATGTAAACTACGTTAAATAATATATTATAAACAAAACTAAATAGAAACATAATTAAACTAAAATACCATACTAAATACTACTAATTAATTAAAAAGGCATTGTTAAGGACCACAAAATCATGTACAAAATATCCACAATTTGGTCCTTAACAGATACTACTGCTGCCAGGGAAGTGGTATTTGAGATATACTCCGCTTGGGATGAACACCTCTGCTGGAGATGGAATGTTATTGCTTGAAGAAGACGTGTACTTCGCTGGGGGAGGCTTGTGGTGAGCGATGGCTCTGTGGGGATTGTGCTCTACAAGGGAATGTGTTAGTGACTTTTGTCGTCATGTCAATTCCTAGAGCCTGTAGTAATTACCTTTGTATGTCTGCTTTTCGTATGTTTGTAAACAGGTGTTTATTGTCAAATGCATATAATTATTCAAAGCAATCGTTGGACTTTATGCAAAAACAACAAAAACAAACACTTCGTGAAAGAAAGAACTTGTATTAATTTGAAAGGTGGCATATGGCCAAGCAGTGTGTACACAAGGAAAGTAAAAAGCTATGCGGAAATAATCTCGTCGAGTTCCAACTATGCTAGTACTCATATATTTCGACTATCTCATCTCCTTGTTGTTAGTAGAATGTGAGTGAATTGATATTCGCCATTTGAATCTCGAATGCTGATAGTAGTAGTCTGTAGGTAGGTGATCTGGACGAGACATAGTTGTACGCTTAAATCCCTAACTTTTGCCTAGACCGCCTTTCGGTTTTCAAGATAACGGATACCTTTTTGCCCAAGCCGCCTTTTCAGGTTTTCGACTTGTCGGGTGTACATTTTTTGTATATATCCTTAACTTTTGCCCGAACCTCTTTGGTTCTCCAGGATGCCCTTATTTTTTCCTAGGTCACTCGACCTAGCGGGTCTCGTTTATGCGTAGTATTTTTGACTATGTCTGCGTTCATGGTGTGGGAAGTCTCCGCCATCCATGGTGCTAAGTATCATAGCTCCGCCGAAAATTACTGTTTTGACTACAAATGGTCCCTCGTAAGTGGGAGTCCATTTGCCCCTGGGATCACCTTGTGGAAGGATAATGCGCTTGACTACTAGATCACCGACTTGGTAGGCTCGGTGCTTGACTTTCTTGTTAAATGCTCTGATCATTCGCTTCTGATAGATCTGTCCATGGCAGATGGATGCGAGTCGTTTCTCATCAATTAAGTTAATCTGGTCGAGGCGAGTCTGGATCCAATCGTCTTCGCCTAACTCTGTGTCCTGGAGGACTCTGGTTGAAGGTATCTGAACCTTGATGGGTAGGACTGCTTCCATACCATATACAAGAGAAAAGGGGGTTGCCCCAGTTGATGTTCGTACTGTAGTGTGATAACCATGAAGAGAAAATGGTAACATCTCATGCCAATCCTTGTAAGTCACTGTCATCTTCTGTATGATCTTTTTGATATTCTTGTTGGCGGCTTCCACTGCGCCATTCATCTTAGGTCGATACAGAGAAGAGTTGTGATGCTTGATCTTAAACTGCGTGCAGAGTTCGGTGATCATTTTGTTGTTGAGATTAGAACCATTATCTGTGATAATCTTTTCGGGAGTGCCGTATCGACAAATAAGGTTATGCTTGATGAATCGAGCCACAACATTCTTGGTAACAGATGCGTACGAGGCTGCTTCTACCCACTTGGCAAAATAGTCAATTGCCACAAGGATGAAACGATGTCCATTGGAAGAGGTGGGTTTGATTTCTCCGATCATGTCAATTCCCCACATTGCAAAAGGCCAAGGAGCGATCAGAACATTCAGCGGTACTGGAGGTACATGCACTTTTTCTGCGTATATCTGGCATTTGTGACAAGATCGAGCATAGCGGTGACAATCAGCTTCCATGGTGGACCAATAGTAACCTGTTCTCAAAATCTTCTTTGCCATCGTATGTCCACTGGAGTGGGTGCCAAATGCGCCTTCGTGTAACTCTTCTATGATACGCCTTGCAGTTTTCTGGTCTACAAAGCGGAGTAAGCACAAGTCGTGATTGCGCTTGTATAAGATGTCGTTGCTGAGGAAGAATTTGGATGCAAATCTTCTCAAGAACTTCTTATCATTGACAGATGCCCCTACGGAATATTCCTGAGTCTCAAGATACCTCTTCACGTCGTAGAACAAGGGCTTCTCTTCTGTATCAAGTTCATTACAATATCCTGGTTCGTCAAACTTTTTGATGATGATTTGGGGAGCCTCGTTATCCCATCTGACCTTGAACATAGATGACATAGTAGCCAATGCGTCTGCCAACTGATTCTCTTCTCGTGGAATGTGATCAAAAGTAATCCCTTCGAAGTAGGGGATCAGACATAGAACATGCTCTCGATATGGAATAAGATTCGGATGCTTTGTATCCCACTCTCCTTTAATCTGACTGATCACTAAAGCTGAGTCTCCATATACTTGCAAGAATTTGATTCTTAAGTCAATAGCAGCTTTAATACCCATGATGCACGCTTCGTGTTCAACCATGTTGTTGGTGCAACTGAAACATAATATGGCGGTGAAAGGCGTGTGTCCGCCCGCAGGGGATGTGATAATGGCACCAATACCATTGCCAAGTGCGTTTGAGGCTCCATCAAAGACCATAGTCCATCGGGATCCTTGTTCAGGTCCTTCGTCTGGGCCTGGTTCTTCGTAATCAGTAACTAACAAAACATCTTCATCTGGAAACTCGAACTGCATAGACTGATAGTCATCTACGGCTTGATGAGCCAAATGATCGGCTACTACACTTCCTTTGATCACTTTCTGAGAAGTATACTGGATGTCATATTCGGTCAAGATCATTTGCCATCTTGCTATTCTTCCAGAGAGAGCTGGTTTCTCAAATATGAATTTTATCGGATCCATCTTGGAAATCAACAAGGTAGTGTGAGTCAACATATACTGTCTTAGTCGGCGAGTAGCCCAAGCCAAAGCGCTGCAAGTTTTCTCGAGCTATGAGTATCTTGTTTCACAGTTGGTAAACTTTTTGCTAAGGTAGTATATTGCATACTCTTTTCGACCAGACTCGTCATGTTTCCCCAACACACACCCCATTGAGTTCTCTAATACTGTCAAGTACATGATAAGAGGTCTTCCTTCGGCGGGTGGCATCAAGATAGGAGGATTTTATAGATACTCTTTGATTTTGTCAAAAGCGATCTGGCAATCATCGTTCTATTCAACTACTTGATCTTTCTTCAGCAACTTGAAGATTGGATCACAAGTAGCAGTTAGATGTGCAATGAATTTGGCAATGTAATTCAATCGTCCCAAGAAACCTCTGACTTCCTTCTCGGTGCGGGGAGCTGGCATCTCTTGAATAGCTTTAACCTTGGCAGGGTCAACTTCAATACCTTTACCACTGACAACGAACCCTAAGAGTTTATCGGATCTGACTCCAAAGGTGCACTTGTTGGGATTAAGTCTTAGTCTGTACTTCTTCAATCTATCAAACAGTTTCCGCAAATGATCAAGATGTTCTTCTTCAGTCTGTGATTGAGCTATCATGTCATTGACGTAGACCTCTATCTCGTGATGAATCATGTCATGAAATAATGCCACCATGGCACGCTGATAAGTGGCGCCAGCGTTCTTCAATCCGAACGGCATGACTTTGTAGCAGAAAGTACCCCACTGTGTAACGAAAGTGGTCTTCTCCATGTCTTCAGGAGCCATTTTGATCTGATTGTAACCAGAGAAACCATCCATGAAGTAGAAAACCTTATGTTGGGCGGTGTTGTCAACCAGCACATCAATATGAGGGAGTGGAAAATCATCTTTTGGACTCGCTTTGTTCAAATCTCTGTAATCTACACACATCCGTACTTTACCATCCTTCTTACGTACGGGTACTACGTTTGCAACCCATTGTGGATAAGAAGTAACGGCTAGGAAACCGGCGTTGAACTGCTTCATAACTTTGATTTTTTCTCGACATCTCGTGACGCATGCGATTTAACTTCGCTTTCACCGAGAAAACCTTCTTTGTTGTAATGCACCATAATATCAATGTCTAGACTTGGCATGTCTTCGTATGACCAAGCAAAAACCTCAATGTAGTCTCGTAGCATCTGAGCCAATCTTTCTTTGACACTGTTCTCAAGACCCGCTCCGATCTTGATCTCTTTTCTGTCTTCATCAGTACCTAGATTCACAACCTCAATGGCTCTTCGCGGTCAGATAACTCGCTTTCTTGCTATAGCACCGACAAGTTCTCTCGAACTTCACAATCTTCCTCACCTTCGTCTTCGGCTTGGTAGATCGGATTATCGAAGTCATATTTAGCAATAGCATAGCTGTTATCAACGAGATTCGGAGTGATCCTGCAGTGTATCACGTGGGTGTGTGTAAGAAACACATAGCTTTTTGAAGGGGTGATAAAGTAAAAGAAAGAAAACAACATTTAAATGCAAAAGTCCGACGATTTTATTGAATGAAAATATGCAAATGACAGATAATAACCCTCACAAACGAGCCATGATGCCCCGGGCAAGGCACTAGGCTTTAAAGTTCATTGTTCGAAGTATAAAACGAAAAGCAAAAAAGAAAACAAAAGCAATTACTCTTGTCTAAAGGAGATTGGTATGACGTCTTCGGTCTTCCAATTGCTGAGTCCGTTGTCGGGAGTTAGTCGTTGTCGTCGTCTTCTATAGCATGGACTCCATTCTGGCTGATGCGGAAAGGAAGTTGGCCGGCACGTTCGCGACGTATCATCTTCGGTACCTTGATGGTGAAGCCTAAACCAGTCTTGTCAGATTTGAAAGGAAGATCAGGGAGCTGACCCCAAATACCACTACCTCCTTCTTCAACTGCAACTTGAGCATCTTTCAGCGAGGCCATCCTAGGAAGAACTTGTGTAACTTCAGGAGTGACAGGAGAATCAACAGACATGACTCTTGGAACTGTTTCGAAAGCTTGACAGGGAGTCTCAAAGAATTCACCTTCCATCTCGAGGTATCGGAATGACTGCAGATGACTGACCATGTATTCCTCTTCACCGCATACGGTAACAACCTTCTTCTTCCGGGTACTACTCGATGCAAGGTAGAGGTATGCCTCATGTATCCAAGGGCGCCAAGTAGGCAAGAGTAAGTCGGATCGATGTCCATGACAAAGAAAGTGGAGTCGAAAGTCCGGAACCGACTTTAACAGTGAACCATCAAAAGCTTCACAATTATGTCGCTGGCTTCAAAACCAATCCTCAACATCAAGTCGGTCAAAAGCACTCTTCGGGGATATTCAGAGCGTAACCCAGTATCTACCGTAATATGAGATGTAACGCCTTGCATTCAACAGAGATGTGCAAGACTTTATTGTGTTTCCTTCCGGAAGGAGTCAAATCAGCGTCAGAGAAACCTAGACCGTTGTTGGCAGCCAGGCTAGCAATATAAACTTCAAATAGATCAGTAGTAGTGTCTTGCGGTATGTGAGCATTATTCAGAAACTTCACCAAGGCTTTAGCATGAGCCTCAGAGCGTAAGAGCAGAGCAAGCATGGATATCTTGGACGGAGTCTGTCCCAGATGTTCCACAACATTGTAGTCACTCTTCTTGATTATCTTCAGAATTTCCTCCATTTCTTGTTTGGAGGCATATTCAACAACTTCCTTTGGTACTTCTGTCTGAGTAGGATGAGTTGCTAGTTCCTTCCCTCTAGTCTCGGGAACTGGTTCGATAGCTGGAATGCGAGCTGGAGTCGCAATGTCTTTTGGAGGAGAGATCTTTGGAGAAAATACTCTTCCGGTTCTGGTCACCTTACTTGATCCGGTGATGTTGTCAATGTCAGGAATGGTAGCTTCAACTATAAGATCCTCAATGGTCAGAGGGTCTTGCTTGACGCCATGATAGTAAACATCAGCTCCATAGTTCCAAGGTATAGCTTTGTCGGAGGAATATGGAACTGGTCTGGGAGAAGTAATGATGAGAGGTGCCACTCTAGGCGCAGGATCAGCAGAGGAAATCCTTATTGTGTTAACATCAGCATAGTCCTCCGGGAACTCGTCTCCCCATCCAGTCACTTTGACATCTTTAATAGGAATCTTGTAGCTTTCAGGAACAGTATACTTCACCATGTAATCAAATCTTCCACTTGGCTGCCCCAAGGTATCCCATACAGATGGTTTGGCTTCGCTCAGATCTTCGATCTTCAGTTTCTTAGACATGTCTTCACACAGATTCTCTACAGGTGATGGTTTCAGAAATAGCACTTCTCGGTTATCCATCATGCACCTGAATACGTCTTCTCAGCCAAGCACAACCATCAGGTGCAGATGGGCACCAACGACAATTCTCTGGGCATCCTGGATTGACACCGGCTTGCAGCAAATTCTTCTTAACAATCATTAGAGGAATGGTCAAGTCATCTATATTGAAAACATAAGCATCTTTGTCAACAGCATTGGAACTTTTTCCGTGGTTAGGCATAGGTGCGTTGATCACATTCGGAGTCTCGACAGGAGGATCAAACTCAATCTCTTTAGCTTCAATCATATCTTGAATTTTGTTCTTCAGAGCCCAATAATCGTCAGTGTCATGTCCTGGACTGTTGGAGTGGTAAGCACACTTTGCATTAGGATTGTATCTCGGAGAGGAAGTATTGATGTTCTGAGAAGGATCCCTCAAGGTAATCAGCTCTGCTTTCAACATGTGTTGCAAGGCTTGCGACAATGGCATGTTGATCTTCGTAAACTGTCTTCGTGGCGCGTTCTGGTGACGCGAGTTGTTTCGCTGAGGTTGTGCTGATGTAGGGTTGGAGATCACAACTTCCCCCACAGATTGAGCGCGGTCGGTCTTGGCTCGGTTTTTCTGTCCATATACAGCATTGGCTTCTTTCTTACCACCAAAAGATCTCTTCGCAGCATTTGAAGATGACTCTGTCTGAATCTTTCCACTCTTGATACCAGCTTCAATGCGTTCTCCGGTAAGTATCAGCTCGGTGAATCCGGCTGAAGAGTTTCCAATCAGATGATTGAAGAATGGGCCTGTCAGTGTCCCCATAAACATATCAACCAACTCCCTATTGGACAAGGGTGGCTGAACTCTGCCTGCTAGATCTCTCCACTTCTGAGCATACTCTTTGAACTTCTCATCACGACCCATTGACATGCTCTGTAGTTGCATGTGAGTGGGTGCCAATTCAGCATTGTACTCATATTGTCTGTAGAAAGCATCTGCTAAGTCACTCCAAGTGCAGATACGGTCACTCTCTAGCTGATAATACCACTCCAACTGAGTTCCGGATAAACTCTTGAAAATAATGAATCCACAGCTTTCTGTTGTCAGTGTGGGGGTTGATCTTCTGAACATAGGATTTCAAATGCAGCTTCGGACAAGAGATGCCATCATACTTGGCAAAAGTAGGAACCTTGAACTTGTGAGGAATCACCACACCAGGGACAAGACTCAGATCATCAAAATTCAGCCCTGACATTTTCAAATTCTCCACAGCATTCAGACGGTCTTCAAGTTGCTTGTACTTGTCATCTTCATCAGAGTACTGGTCATTCTCATAGTCTTCTTCCTTTTTTTCAGGCTCACGCTGGTCTTCTTCGTTGCCCTTGACACTTCCCTCACTCTCTGAGAGCTCTATCCGGCTGACCACTTTAGGACCACCTTTGTAACGTCTACCCATGTTGAGAACACCAACGACCCTCTTCTTTCTGTTGATAAGCATCTTCAGATCTTCTTGGCCTTGGACCAAGCTGGTGAACATCTCCTCGAACTGAGTATTCTGAGCCTGGAGGTCTTTGACAGTCTGTTCAAGATCCATTTCTGCTAAAATAAATAGCGAGAAAATGAGAAAACCGATCTTCAATGTACCTGTTATGCGATGTTATGCCATGATATGTGATGTTTATGCAGAATGCGATGCAATGTTTTCAAGGACCTTAGGAATTTAAATTTGTTAAACAAGCAAGAACAAACTTTTATTAGTTTCTGTTTATTCTTTTTTCATTTTGCTTTTTGAGTACAAAAAATAATTCGGAAAATAAAACAAAAGAACACAAATCCTAAAGCTTTAAGTCTCCCATGGGCGCTTCCTCTTGGTGCCGAGGTAGGCGTTGATGTTCCGCTCCTCGTGAAGTAGCTTGGTCAACTCTAGTACCTTCTTCTCGCTTGCATAGCACTGAGCTTCGGAATGTATCCTTTTCTTCTTTTAGCTGAATCCAGGGATCTCTTCAAGTCTTCAAAATCAGTAGGCATGTCAGGAAGGAGAATAGTATAGGGTACGTCACCTATAGCAACAGGTTCCATAATTACTGGTAACACGGGTGTAAATGGCATCATGAGGTTTTGAGCTCGAGCTCGCACCCATTTGAGGTAAGGTTCCCAAGAAATGGAGTTTTGGTGCCCCAAAGTCTTGGTATCAGTCTTCTTTACCATGCCCCAAGCGTGCATGAACATTCGTCGGTAATTCTGGAGATCGTGATTGTAGTCGAACACAATATCTTGGAGAAGCATATCATGAGGACCATCTCTTCGAGCGTAACCAAACTGTCGTAGAGTTAGAGAAGGGTTGTAAGTGATACCTCCCCTTATGCCAAGGAGTGGTAACGCCCAATGAATGTGAAGTCCTTTTGAGAGAAAAGACACCAACGGATATCTGAATGAGAGAGTGACATTAGTCTTTGAGACCACTTCAACCTTTGCTCGTTCTTCATTACTGATTGAGGAAGGTGCGAAATAAACCACCTAGAAAGTAACGGTATACAACACATGATAGTTCCTTGTCTTTTGATAGTACGAGTGTGGAGAGAATATAGGATGTCTCCAAGTAAGGTAGGCACAGGATTGCGAGTAAGGAATATCTTGATGGCGTTCACATCTACGAACTGATCTGGATTAGGAAATAATACCAAGCCATATATTAGCAAAGCCAAGATGTCTTCGAATGCTTGGAAACTCATAGCTTTGAGGAATTCTCAGGCTTTCTTTATTAGAAATTTGGCAAGTAAACCCTTAACTCCACTTCTTGTTTCCCAATTAGCTTCAATGTCTGAGCACTTTAGATGTAATGCAGATGCGATGTCTTCGTACCTAGGAACCTTTTCTAAACCGGTGAATGGCATTTGGTCAAGAATAGGTATCCCAAGTAACTTAGAGAACTCTTCCAAGGTAGGAACCAACTGATAATCTGGGAATGTAAAGCAATGGTGTTTCGGATCAAAGAATTGGAATAGGACATGCATCATATCTTCTTCAAAACCGGAGGTAACCAAGTCAAGCAGATAACCATGTCTTTTGATGAACTGAGCTTGATCGGGAATTTCTGAAACCAATTCTTTGAGCTGAGAAGGTACACCCATGAAGTTGATTCGGATAGTCTTTCTAGAAGCCATAATCCCTACAAAACAGAGCAAAGATAAATTCCCTAGGTCCTTGTAATAGTTACAAATGATGATGCAATGATATAATGTCATGATGTCGTGTTTAGCAAGCACAAACAAATCACACAATGAGCCTAGGTTTAAGGCTTGCATGAAGTATAGGTTTCTACCCTACCAAATGTTTGAGTTGGTTCATCCTGTCCTATAATAGTAACCGGGTTCTAGGAATCTCATATCATTGATCTTTCTCGTAGGTGTTTATTTCAATACGACTACCAAGTGGTCGACCGAAACTATCCCAAAAGTCTGATCTTAAAGAGCGTAGCATCGAGTATCAGCCAACCTTAGTCTGCACCAAAGCCGGCCATCTCACTACCTTCTAATGGCCAAGATGGGTCAATTAGGGTTCTAAAAGTTTAGTTAGTGCTGATGACACCACGCAGAAGCCAAATACTATCCTTAACTTGGAAATGAAGAGTATCAGGACATCCAAAGTGTCACACTAACGTAGCCATCATGTTGACCGTTTCGGTATACGCCTAATGGTCGCGACGATCTATTGCTACTTACCTAAAGGAAACCTGGATCCGGGTGTAGGATCCCCCACAAATATAGTACCCAAGAAACCCTTAAAGATAAAGCAAGAAATTCAAACAGAAAGCAGTAAAAGTGATCTAGAAATCCTTAAGGCATTCTCTCTTTAGGGTGTCTCCCCAGCAGAGTCGCCAGTTCTGTCATACGGTGAACTGACTTTGAGATTTTTGTATCGCAAATGTTACGGATAGCAAGAGTCGCCACCGACTTTTCTTTTATCCAATTAAGGGAAGGTGAAAAGAACAGGAAAAGACCTTCGTTAGATTCAGAGTAAGGGAGAAGGTTATGAAAAGGGAAGGTATTAGCACCCCTTTCCATCCGTAGTTATCTACGGGCTCTTAGTTGCTTATAGCTCACTTTAAAAAATAGTGCTTTCTGTCTGTTTGAGAAAAATGTTTTGAAAAAAGGACATTTCGCTTTGACTTTGTAATGATTCATGTAGGAATGTATACAAAGTGTTCGGAAATGTTTTGTTTTTTAAAAGTGTTTGAACTTTGACAAAAGTGTGAGGTGCAAAAAGTATTTTGATAGAGCAAGCAACTAAAAGTCTTATTACCTACTCAGAATGGTCATTTTCGTGTTGTTTTACGTTCCTTTAGAATATTTCTATCCATACCATTAGTTGGTAGGTAACCCTATTCGTTGGATGTAAAGGGACATTCGAAGGGACATCGGATGGTCATAGAAGGCAACTTGTCGGAAATATCCTAGCACGTTCAAAGGGACGATCATCAATTTTCGTAGGCAACAATCGAGGGTCAAGATCATGTATTCGTAGGCGACATCGTGGGTCTATGATCTTTGTATCGAAGGGACTATGATGATATATTTGTAGGCAACGGTGCTAGGATACCTCTATGTTCGAGAGACTTGACCATTTTTGTATTCGTAAAGGCAACGAGAGAGAATTACCCTAAGGGGTGCATGTGTGTAAAGAGTGTGTCAAAATTCAGATATTTTATCTTGGAATTATGAGTGGTCTATGTTGATTTTAGTCTTGCCATACACGCCTAATTACTAGCAGTTTATAGGGTGCGAAAAATAAATTGCGGAAAGTAAAGTGCGGAAAAGTAAAGTCCTACGCTATTACATGGCTTTGGGGCAGTTACATAATAGGAGTGCAGAAAGTAAAAGTCCTAATTAAACTATTACATCCCATAGGCAGTTACAATATTGAAAAGAAAAGCAAGAAAAATAGTCTGAAACGCTACATCCTGTGAACTGATACATAATCGGAAAATATGAGAAAATTGCATAAGAGAAAAATGTTAGTAAAAAGAGAGATTTTTGAATGAGGAAAACTATTTTGGGTTAGTAATAACAATAAGATGATGAGATAATTTTTTTGGTAATTTTCTGGATCGTTTTTGATAATTAAAAGCAATTAAAAGTCAAATTAATGGTTAATTAACAATTAAATAAAATATGCATGCAAAAATATTAATTTTAATGTCAAAAATTAAATAAGCATTTTTCTGATTAAAATGCAAAAGGAAAATATTTTTGGTGTTTTTTAAATGCATGAAAAAAATATTTGAAGATTAATTAAATTAGCATGAAAATAATAAAAATAAAAATAAGAAAAGTGTTAGTTTTTGTAAGTTGTAAAAATATATGTCATGGCCAGGGATCGAACCAGGGACCATGGGTTCACACGCGCGCTGCCTTGACCAACTGAGCTGGAGTGTCTAGCTGTTTTAACAATGAAACAAAAATGTTTTAAACGAAATCGCTTCCTGGGAATCAGAAACACGCGCGAAGATCTTCATCTTCTTCGTTTGAATTTTCAAACACTTAGCGTCGGCTTCGTTCGACGCTATAGCCCCTGCAAAATTCAAAAATCACATACAAGTAATATAAATACATTATGAAGCCATGGTTCGATTCGTTTTTGTCCACTGGTCATGCTGGTAACCTTGGTTTGGTCTAATTTTACGTATTTAGACAAGCCCTAAATCGAGACAGAAAACCCTAGCCATGGCATAACTCGATCCAGGCACCTAAAAGTCAATTGAACCACCCAGATAGCTTGCAAACTTGATTCTAAGCATGAACAAACAATCAAAACAGGTTAATTATGCATGAATGATAAAAATCGAATTTGAAAAAACAAGAACAAACTGAAATCGGGATTTCACGATTCTGAATGGTTTTGTGATTTGTAAAGGTCTGGATCGATTCAAGAGACTCCAAGGAATGCAATGGAATGCTTATAATCGATTGAAACGAGCTGGAACTAGGGCTGCAAGTAGCTTGAAGAGCACGGTTTTTTTGACTTAGGTTAGGGTTCTTTGAGGCAATTTTTCTGTCCTTTTTTCTTGTGTATGCATTGTATTATATATACTAGATGGATTTAGGTCAGAAATCAAGAGGAAAATATGAATCAATCAATGTAAAAATATTTGATTTTGTAAGAAACCAAATCTTTCCTTTTTGATCCAATTTTCATCAATTTCTTGCCAAATCAAAGCCAATTTCGAAATTGTCAGCTTTTGTGGATTGCTTGGACCTCAAGAATGAGAGAAAAATCCAATTTGCATTTAATTTTGATTTTCTACCTTTTATTTTAATTTAATTGGCTTTTAAATGATTAAAATCCAAATTAAATAGAAAAATAAAGATAAAATTCGTGGCCTTGGGCTTGAAGGTTCATAATGAGCTGAGGAACAAGTTTGAATCAAGAAAAGTTAGGCCCATTTGCAAAATTTTGGATTTTGACAAGTATTTCTCTTTGTGCACCTCTTCAAAAATGCCCAACTTGTGCAAAGTTTATTTTGCTCAATTTTCAACACTTTTGAGTGTTCTTGGACTTTTTAGAAAGCTCTAGATGTCCTATAAACAACCTCTTTGGTTTCATCTCAATTGGAGTTTCCATACTTAATAAAACTATATTACAAAAAGTTGACTTTTTGTTGACTTTGAAAAGGACCTGTAATATTTTGATCCATATCTTCCAAATGAAGCATTTTTTGAACATGCTTGTGAGACATGAAGTTGTAGAGAATTGAATTTCCTTCAAAATGAGAGGTGGTGAAAAATTTCTGATAAAGTATGAGGAAGTTATGATCAGTCAAAGTTCAGTTGACTTTTCTCTAGAAAACACTAATTTGGAAAGTTTGACTTTTGAGCAAATCTTGAGTTTTCTTGATGAATCATGATCAACCCTTGATCAAATGATGAATGTCACTTCAAAATGAGGATGTTGACCAAAAATCATGAAGTTTGACTGTATGTTGA
Organism: Vicia sativa; assembly: GCA_021764765.1. Taxonomy (NCBI): domain Eukaryota; kingdom Viridiplantae; phylum Streptophyta; class Magnoliopsida; order Fabales; family Fabaceae; genus Vicia; species Vicia sativa. Next base: position 5,316,209 of record CM038794.1, read on the forward strand.
CCACAGTTGACTTTTTGTCCAATACAACTGATTTTCAATCATCTGAGCAATTGTCTGAGGAAACTTGACCTGTGAGGCTTGAATCTTGTTATGGAGATTCTTTGAAGCACATGAGGAGGTATGATGATCATTGGAGGTGTTGAGAACCCATCTTGATCTGAGGATAGCCAAACCCTAGTCTGAGTTGATTGTCTAGGAGAGGGTTTGTCTGATCAATCCTTGAGGAATCTTTGAGTATGGATGTATGGAATGTCTTGAAGAGTAGCAGGGAAAATTTTGGGGTATGAAAGGGCGAATTACTCCGTTGAAATCAGTGTTGTACTCATTACCGCTATACTATCTGTCAGTTTTCAAAGCACCTAAAGGTATCATTCACAAAGTAAAATCTATGTTTAAGAGATTTCTATGGAGTGGAGCAACCGAAAAAAGGAAAATTAATTGGGTTCGTTGGAGGAAAATCTATCGAAAAAAGGAAGAAGGAGGTTTGGGATTAAAGAACTTAGAGGCATTTAATTTGGGATTAATCGGTAAGTGGAAATGGAGGTTGATAAATGAAAAGGAGGCATTGTGGGTCAAGATAATTGAATGCAAATACGGAGTAAGTGGTCAAGGAGACGAGTCAGTTGATAATTTTAGCTCACTATGGTGGAGGGACTTGCAGACCATGGACAAAGAAGCAGGAACGTTTAGAGGAATGTAGTTCAATAATAATCTATCAAAAGTGATTGGAGACAGAATGGATACACTATTTTGGAAGAATTCGTGGACTAAAGGTATAAGATTGAAGGATAAATATCCTAGCCTGTATGAGAAAGCGAGGAATAAGAACATTTTACTTGGGGAGACGATCAAAACCGTGAATGGGGAACTGGTTTGGAATGGAGACTGGGAGGAGAGTTTGGAGGGGGAAAACATCATGTTTGAGGGAGAAATCAGGAATTTGGTTAGAGGTATTATAACTAAAAACAACGTTAAGGATAGGTGGAGAAGGAACAAGAGTGAATATTCAGTTAAAGGTGCTTATCAATTATCAAGTAATTATGGAGGGGGATGACAAATCTTGTTGAAGAGAACAAAGCTTTGGCGGCTGTTTGGAACAACATTGTGCCGTTAAAAGTGTCGGTTATGATTTGGAGACTATGGCAAAACAAAATTTCAAGTAGAGATTACTTAGTGAAGAGGGGAATCTTGGTGAATTTTTTTTTGGAATAACCAATTTTTTTAAAAAAAATACAAAAATAACCAACTTTTGAAAAAATTTACGCAAATAACCAACTTTCAGGTGTAAAATACAAGCAGGAGTCATCTCAGATGGCTCCTGCACTGATTTTTAGAAGCAGGAGCCAGCCAGGATGGCGCCTCCTCTCATTTTTTTGCCCTACAAGCCATCTCAGATGGCTCCTATGTGTAAAACACATGGGAAAAGCGATCTGAGATGGCGCCTAAGGCTTATTCAAAAAAAAAAATTCAATTTAAATTAAAGTGCACGACAATGTTGTGAAATAAATCTTGTATTATAAATTTTTATTACAGCAAAAAGCGATTACATAAGTTTATTCACGGTGACCCGGGACTCGTAGGTGACCACCGGTTCCACATGCGCGTCCTCTCCTAACTCGTCTGATGCGAGGTTCTGGATCCGGCTGTTGTTGGGTCGATGGGACCTGATCATGGGTTGATGGCTGCTCGTAGTGAATGAGATCAGGATCCATGAATGCCTCAAGATTTACATTGCTTGTTGCACCAGTTTCGTATAAACGTGTCCCCGTGTTCTCGTAGCTTGGTCATTGCGGTTGGGGGTTAGGTTCCATTTGAGGACTATAGCATTCCTCATCCGTATATGTGGATTGTGAATGTGTGGGGTAAAAAGGAAATTGGGTGTTAGGAGTCTCGTACCCCATATGAATGGCGGGGGGTTTGGTACGACGATGATTGGTGGAATGTTGGGTTGGTTGGGGAATATTCTTCAGGGAAGCCAGGGTCTGGGGTGAGGTGAGATGTTGATGGACCCATATAGGGGGGTTGGACATATGCCCTTTGTTCGGTGTATTGAACTTGGGTGTGTGGCATATGTGAGTATTGGGTGGGTGGGTGATGAGGTTGTTGTTGGGGTTGGGATTGAGTGTTGGTGGTTCTATGTCGTTGGGTTGATTGGCGGGAAGTTGATGGTTGTTGGTAGTGTTATTGGGGTGGTTGTTGGTAGTGTTGTTGGGGTGGTTGTTCGTAGTGTTGGGGTGGTTGTTGTTGTTGGTAGTGTTGGGGTTGTTGTTGGTATTGTTGTTGAGGTTGTTGTTGGCGGTAGCGTTGTCTTCGTTGTTGTTGTGACTTTGGAGGTTGCCCCCACTGGGTGCGAGGGTCGACCAAATAGCGGGGTTGAGAAACATGCATTTCTGGGTTTGTGACTGACTGGTACCAAGCAATGTATTGACAAGAGTGTTGCATAATCTCGTCATCTTCATAAACGGGACATTGTAAGATATGGTCTGCTCGGTTTTTCCACATCCTACAATACTCCCTGGTAAAATTTCTCCAATTATTAAGTCCCCATTGGGAATCCACCCTTTTTAGATGCCAAGGATCCAAGCATATCAGATCGCGGGGTATGTCTTGGAACATACCAAACTGCATCTTCACACGGTCGTTGTTGGTGCATTTCCACAATGTTAAACCGTATGATTGCAGTCTTCGCAGTCCAAACCTCTGCATCTTCATCATTTGGTACATGGTCCAAACCCAAGTACGGTCTCCATGTAAACTGTTGATAAAAATAATGGAGATTAATAATAATGATAAAAATAATATACGTTAAAGTTAAAATAATTTGGAGTTAATCGAAATTACGTACATCGGTTGGTCCAAGGTGGTCTATTAGATTACGGTATAGGAGAACATTGTGTCTCGAATTCTTTCCGTAATCCATGCCCACTACGCTAAACCTAAATGAATTAACATTTAATATATTAGGATTTTATATATATGAAAGATAAAAATATTTTAATAAATAAGCAATGTACTTACTTTGTTGCGTATGGAAAACTGAACGGTAGGTCGTTGACGAGATTGAGTGATTGCATTCTCCACCAACCCCATGTTTGAAGTAAGAAAGCACATCCATTGAAAGTTGATGTGTCTTTCATACAGTTTTTACACAACAAGGAGTATAGCTGGGCAAGAACAGCGGAACCCTAACTATATCTTCCTATCTTATTGACATCTTGAAGTAAATTCAAATACATAAAATTTACACTATTCTCGGTACTTTCGGGGAATAAAAAACTACCAAACATTAACATTATGTAGTTTCTAGTTTTTATTATTTTTTGTTCCTCGGTGGAGTTTTCATCCAAAACAAGGGAATAATAATACTCTCTAAGAGTGGATAGAAATATACCTTGGCCTCTTGCACTAGGACCTTCGACCATATCTTTACCCAACAACTTCTCGCATAGATTATTTGGTTGTTGGACTGGACCATTCACCGCCTTACCATTGATAGGAAGACCCATCAACATGTATACGTCCTCTAGTGTGACGGTACACTCACCTATAGGTAGATGAAATGTATGTGTCTCGGGTCTCCACCTTTCTCACAATGCAAGAATGAACTTTGAATCAATTGCGTAGTTGGAGATTTTAATAACCTCCCCAAAACCGGCATGTTCAAGGTATGGAACGATGAACGGATCGGGAACAACATAATGATGTGAGCGGCATCTAAATTTTTTCGTGTCCTATAGATAATGTGAAAATAAATTGTGTAAGAAAGTGTTAACAATATTTAAAACATAATAAAAAAAGAAAGTAAGAAAAATAATGGAAACAAAAGAATGAAAGAAAACTTACATAGGTTGCAATGTTTGCCCTTGTTCCTCGGTGAGATTCTCCTAACGTCAAGAGACTCATGATTGAAATTTCTACTGATGATTTGAGAATGAGAGAATTGTATTAGAGATAGAGGAGAAGTGAAGAGTGGTGATGGAAAAAACACAAATGAGAAGCCATATTTATAGGTGATTCAAGAAGAAAGGAATAAATGAGGTGGTTGGGGCCTTGCATGCATGCATGACACTTGTCAAGGAGGAACCAAGTGGGATGGCGCCTCCCCTTTAAATTTGAACTAAGGCGCCATCCTAGATGGCTTGTGACAGGCTAGGTGGCAGCTAGGTTCAGCTAGGTGGCAGGTTGCATACATGCAGGCTAGTGTGTCAGCTAGGTGGCAGACCTATTTATAACTAGGCCTGTAAAAATCCAAAGGAGATGGCGCCTCCCTTGTAATTTTACACATAGGAGCCATTCAACTTGGCTTTTTACAGACCTAGTCATAAATAGGTCTGTCCCCTAGCTACCACCCTAGACTGCATGTGATTTTTTTCCCATCTATAAATCAAACACTTTTCGACACCCAAACATCTCACACATTCAAATCAAAAACCCTAATTTCAAACACTCAAATTCAGAAAAAATGTCATCTGTACCACAATGTATTATCACTGTAAATTTCAATGGCGAGACATACAATAGTGAGGTATCCAGTTTTTTATTCCGAAACACTGAAAATATCCAATTTTGTCTAAATAGCAATGCGAATTTTTCGTATTTCAAAAAAAGACTCGAGACCAAACTTCGTCGAGGTCCGACATCACACATTTTCTACCAACATCCTGTTTTTACTGGTGAGAACCAAGTAACATTTTACCAGGTAGCTGTTGAAGACGAAAAAGATCTACAAAACATGTTTTGTAATCATGAATATTCTGGGTACGGCTCTATTCAGTTGTACGTCGTGTTCCAGGACACAGAGAGGGTTGATCCTACGGAGGAGGAACAAGCTGAGGTGGATGTTGCTGACGAAGAAGAGGAAGCAGAGGAGACGCAGCTCAACATCATGGTAAATGAAGAATCGAGGCCGAGGAAGAAAGTCAACCGCTTCCACATCGATCTTCACACCTCCGCATATGACCACCTCAACATGTGCATGATGACCCTTCATCCGATATATTCTACAACCTCAAGTGCACGATGCAAATTTAAAAGTCAAAGACAAATTTCGCTTAAAAGAAGATTTCCGAGCAATAAAAAAGTTCCACATGATAAACAACTATGACTTTCATGTGGATCAATAACAGCAGAGAGATACAAAATCATTTGTACCCACCCCGAGTGTAACTTCCATCTAATCGCATCGATAGATTATGAGTGATTCCCGGGTGATAGGTTCTATGACGAACACACTTGTGTTAATTTCACACAATCACAGGATCACCTAAATTGAGTCATGATCTCATTTTTCAAGAAATCTTACCTCTTGTTAGTGTGATCCTTCATTGAAGGTGAAACAATAATATCCCACATCACTACAACATACAACTATACCCTCGATAGAAAGGCCCGTTAGCAAAAACAAGGCTATCGAGCAAATCTACTAAACTTGAGGGTTCGTATAAAGAGTTACCGCTACATGAATGCACCGCGAACGATGCTCCTCGAATAGTTTATGCTCGAGACGACGCCGCGCTTTTCCCAAGACGTACCGTGGCCGACATGGTATATTCGAGACTTTATGGCTTTTCGACCTTGCATCACCGGGTTTGCACACTACAAACCTATCATACGATAGACGGAACATGGTTGTACGGGAAATACAAGGGCACCCTATCGATGGTACGATGGAAACAATAACGTGTTCCCAATCGCCTATGCTCTTGTAGAGGCAGACCGAGCATCTTGGAGTTTCTTCCTAAATCATCTTCGAACACACGTAGCACCACAACGTGATCTTTGTCTAATTTCCGATGTATATGCCTCAATTGATAAGCGATAACATCCCGCCAACGGTTGGCACGACCCACCGCTCACACATGTTTATTGCGCAAGACATATTGTTCAAAACTTCATGCGCGAGATCAAAGATAAGCGCCTTCGAAAATCATATGAATGCAAGATACGCTAACACAACTGTGTTTACATATTATCGCAATGATCGATTGGAAAACCCGATGCAAAAGCGTGGTTGATAATCTGCAGTGGAAAAGTGGACATATATGACAATGGAGTGCGTAGCCACATGAAAAAATCTAGTCGAATCAATGAAGCGTTTCAAAGCCATAAGAGCACCCAATAACTGCATTGGTTAGTACAATATATTTTAGAATGGCCTCCTTGTTTGCAGAGAGGTGAAAAGTGGAACGCGATGGTACAATCCGGACAAGTGTGGAGTGAAAGTTGCCAGAAATTTATTAAGGCCGAGAGTGCCAAAGCTAGCACTCATCTTGTTACAAGATTCGACCGACATAACCATAACTTCATTGTCAAAGAGATAATCGACCACAATGAGGGTTTGCCTACACAAGAGTACAGGTTAAACTACCATCCTTGGTGCGACCGTGGAAAATTTCGTGCCTTCAATGCCCCGCCTCATGTCATTGCGGCGTGCACATGTTCATCAAGATGCACTAGTACTTCTTTCTCCAATTTACAAGTCTTAGACCTTGCTCAACGTATACAACAATGCCTTCGAACCAGTAGCAAAAGAAGATTATTGGCCTGTGTACGAAGGGGAAGTAGTTTGGCATAACAGTACAATGCGGAGAAATAAAAAGGGTCGCCCCAAGAGAAAACGTATAACAACTGAAATGGACGACGTTGATAAACTAGAAAGAAAGTGTGGTCTATGTCGTCAATCCGACACAATCGAAAAATTGTCAAAGGCTACAACCTCAACATCCTAAAATTTGTATTTCTTTTATCTGCACTTTTAATATTGTAACAAATCTTCTTCTTTTTCCATTAAAAGCATTTATTACAAACACCAATACGCAGACAACAAAATTAAAAACTACACGATTAAAACAACAACATGAAAAATGACGCATCAACAACACAAAAAATTATTTAAGACACTACAACCCAAAACAATCTCATCGAACCATACATCATCGCAATAACGCCGACGTCTGCTTTTGACTTCCTCCAACCAAATTTGAGGTTGACCAGCCATGGTTCATGGTTGTTCTCTTCCTCTCGATCCTTCTAATTTCATCACCATCTTCTATTTCTCCTCTAACCAACGCATCAACTCTTTTTTCGCTTGGCCATGGTAAATATGTGCCAAAATTTCATTTTCATGGAGGTTTTGAGGTCGAGAAAACAACGTATCCATCTCTGGTATGGATGTATGGAGATGTCATGATAGAAAAAAAGAGAGAGTAACAGAGAATAAGAGAGAATATAAGAGAGAATATGAGATGAGAAGTTGAAAAAATGTGAAAAATGAAGGAGGGATGGGTGTGTATTTATAAAAAAAAAATACATGTAGGAGCCATCTAAGATGGCTCCTACATGTACACCACAAGGAGGAGGCACCATCCTGCATGGCTTATTGACAAGGAGGAGCCATGTGGGATGGCGCCTATGTACAATGTTTAAGAGGAGGAGCCATCTCAGATGGCTCCTACGTGTAATTTTGTCCTGAAAGTTGGTTATTTGCGTAAACTTTTTCAAAAGTTAGTTATTTTTGTATTTTTTTTTAAAAAAATTGGTTATTCCAAAAAAAAATTCAATCTTGGTAGCATCTCAAAATTCATGCCCTTATGGTTATCGGAGAGAGGAAAATGTGAATCACATTTTCTTCAAATGTCCGGTAGCTTCGGTTGCATGGAGCGGGGTCCTAAGATGGGTGGGATTCGAATATGTCTCACATAACTCTGCATACCATAACTTTGCTCATTTTGCAGGCCTAAGCAACGGTGGAAGAGTTCTTGAAGAGAAATTCGTCGTCATTTGGTTCGCGAGCATGTGGATTATTTGGAAGAGGAGGAACGATAAGATTTTCAGGACTTCCGCGCAACAAAAACTACCTTATCTTGAAGATATCCAGATTACTGCGTGGAGGTGGTTCAAGGCTAAAGTAAGCGGATTTTCGTACGCTTTAGGTCAATGGATCACTAACCCAAAGGAATGCATATGATGGATAAGACATGAGCGGCATTGCACGTTTGACGAGCCGACTTCTGGATGTGAGCAGTATTATTGTTGGCTCTGGTATAAGTACATCATCTTGTGCTAATGTCAAGGTCTTGGATGCTCTGATGGCCCTTCCTGCTGATTGTTGTACATATTCTGCAACTAGCATGTTAAATTTCAGTTTCTCTTCTGTTTCTTGCTGTCAAAATCGTAAAGACTGATTTGATTGTGATTTGGAGTTATTGCGGCGGGCGGCGGAAGCTGTGATGGAATCCCTGTTGTGTTTTCTCTGTATGTTTCGAATTCTGATAAAATGGCAAGATACGAGATAGTTTGCATTCGGAGTGGAGGGAGAGTCTGCTGTTTGTATGTGGTCTCTACGGAGAAGAAGGAAGGTCAGAATTTTTAAACCAATGAAGAGTAGAAACTTATCCATTGTTGCAAAGGAGCAGAATTTATTTTGGATATGGTTGATGGCTTTGAAGAGCTGAAGATGGCATGTGGTAATTATTAGCATTAGATATTGTTGGCAGTAGCGGCTTTTGCCGTTATGTAGTATTGGAGCTGCATTTTTAGGAATGGTGTTGCTGCTGCTGGATCTATCTCTATTTTCGGTCTATAATTCCAGAGTTCTTGGCTGGGAATCTTCCTCTGTTTGTGCAGGAGCTCATGAAGTGTGGGTGTTGGTATTTGGTGCCTATGTCTTAGTTTTGTCTGTTTTGTGTGGGTGCTGGTATTTGGTGCCTATGTCTTAGTTTTGTCTGTTTTGTGTTAATAGAATAGGTAACGGTGAGTATTGACTGTGTGATATATTATGAGAATAGGTGGATGTGTAACTTGAATGTATTGTGACAGACGGGTGTATGCTCCTGACTGTAATGGCATGCCTTATGCCCAAGTTTTGGTGAAATTATAAACTTCTTTGCCTTTCAAAAAAAAATTTATTTTGTACAGAAAAAAATATATAATCAAACCACACACACAGAGCAACCTTAATCTATAACAAACTCATACATTCATAAGCAAACAAACAAACCACACATTAACATATGTAATCTTTCTGTTCTAACCACAAATTATTGCAAAACTCTCCTTCAAGAAGACGAATCACCACAAGTGTCATCCTCAACCAAATGTAGACTTATCTTCTTCATCACTTGATGCTTTTCACTCTCATGTTTCCAAACTCAATGATCAATAACCACTGAAATTCAAACCTGAGTAGAGTCAGAAATATTTGATTAAAAATCATTGCATGAAGAATTAAAAATCTCATTTGATTACTTTGCAACTTGACAATATTAATGAACAGATTCCTACACCTAGCTTATAACTAAATAATAGTAATAATTTTATTGGCCAGTGACATAAAACAAATAAAAGTAATATTCATACCTGAATCAGATGGGAATTCTTCATTCCCTTGGCTTCTCAATGGCCATGGCTCATATTGTGACTAGGTCATTTATTCTTATGACAGGGATGTGAGAAATTTTGGACCAATGTTCTTTCCTTTTATACCTTTCTTCTATCAATAGGAAATCGGCTATGTACAGTACCTCTAAAGAGGTAGGGAGGCAATCTTCTGGCAATGACTCTAGTCTTGGACAATACCAGAAATAAAGTTTTTTCAGCGAGGAGGGAAAGGTTATTTCTGGCAATGACACAAGCTCTGAACAATTATTAAAGGAAAGGCGTTCTAGAGAGGAGAGGTGTCGAAGCCCATTTCCTTCTAAGGATTTTATTTCGGAGAGATGACTGATTGACAGACTCATAACGGAAATAGGCAACAATGACTCCTTGAGCAAAATGTTAACAATATAATAACCCCCAATAACCAATAATGAAAGAGAAGTCAGACATTGGAGACCCCACTCTGTTACCGGCTTTGTTATCCTCACACAATCAACAACAATTAAGTTAATGTCCCACTTGTTTCTATCATGTTTCAAATATGAAATTTCTATGTTGTTTGTTCTTCTATGCATCAACATGCCTCTATAAGCAAACCATACACAGAATCACAACCTTAATCTACAACCAATTTATACAAACATACTTAAACAAAAAACCATATAAAATAGTCTTTAGCATCTCTAATGAATGAAATTAATGGAACAGAAATAGCTCAAAGAAAGTAGAATATTATTGATGGAAAAGATTGATTTCAGCGAGAGAAATCAACAAACACGTACAATGCAGAAAAAAATCAGAGCAGAGAGAATAATCAGAGGGAAGAAGATTCACACATCATTACTCAAAATCCCCTACATTCCACTAACAACAATATATAACCTAGCCACTGACTGATTATGTTAGCTTCACACTAGGCCTTTTCTCTCTCTTGCCACGTCCAAACTCCTGATTTTTAGGGAATTCGTTATGTTTCTCCTCACCCAATAATGCCTCATCACTTGATTGAATTTGCTCCTCACGTGCCCATGTGTTACATCATATTTTTGTTCTAACCTCAAATCATGAATGGTACTCCATCCATCTCATAAAAAGTGTCTCATTTGGACAATGCACGGTTCTTAAGAAAATGATTGAGTGTGTTGATTTTAATGATAAAATTGTATGTGTACTAAAATATTCTTAATCATTATGCATAGAAAGTAGAGAATATGACATAAAGTGAGAGAGAGAGAGAGAGAGAGAGAGAGAGTATGGACATGTATATATTGTAATAAGGATGGTATTGGAAAAAATTAATAAATGTTGTATTAGTATTCTAAAGAGACAATTATTTTGAGACAAGAAAAAAGTGCAAAGGTGTCATACCCCAAAATTTGCCCTCTTACTTCTCAAGACATTTCTCATATCCATACTCAAGGATTCCTCAAGGGTTGATCAGACAAACCCTCTCCTAGACAATCAACCCAAACTAGGGTTTGGCAATTCTCAGATCAAGATAGGTTCTCAACACCTCCAATGGTCATCATGCCTCCTCATATGCTTCAAAGAATCTCCATGACAAGATTCAAGCCTCACAAGCCAACTTTCCTCAGACAATTGCTCAGATGGTTGGAAATCAGTTGTATTGAACATCCTCATTTTGAAGTGACATTCATCATTTGATCAAGGGTTGATCATGATTCATCAAGAAAACTCAAGATTTTCCCAAAAGTCAAACTTTCCAAATTAGGGTTTTTTAGTGAAAAGTCAACTGAACTTTGACTGAGCATAACTTCTTCATACTTCATCAGAAATTTTTCCACTACCTCTCATTTTGAAGGAAATTCAATTCTCTACAACCTCATGTCTCACAAGCATGTCCAAAAAAAGCCTCATTTTGAAGATATGGATCAAAACATTACAGGTCCTTTTCAAAGTCAACAAAAAGTCAACTTTTTGTAATGAAGTTTTATTGAGCATGGAAACTCCAATTGAGATGAAACCAAAGAGGTTGTTTAGAGGATATCTAGAAATTTCTAAAAAGTCCAAGAACATTCAAAAATGTGGAAAATTGAGCAAAATACACCTTGTACAAATTGGGCATTTTTGGACAATTGCACAAAGAGTGATGTTTGTCAAAATCCAATTTTTTCCAAATGGGCTTATAATTTTATGATCCAAACTTGATCATAATATTATTTGTGACCTATTGATGCCTTGCCATGACTACATTCTATTTTTTTGATTTATTTTTGAATTTAAAAGCATTTAATTCAAATTTAAATTAAATAAAATATGAAAACAAGGTATAATTTCAATTGGATTGGATTTTTATCAAACTTGAGGTCCAAGATAGCCCACACAACTTGCCAATTTCGTGCTAGCTCTCACATGGAAGGGAAAATCAAATTTTCAAAAGATTTGATTTTATTTGAAAGAGAAAATTTTTTGCATTAAAGAGGTGATCTTTTTTCATTCTTTTTGCTCTAATTCCTCACTCTATAAATACTCAGCTCATTGCACAAGACCAAGGACGAAACCCTAGCCTATACAAGCAACCCTTATTTTCAAAAAAAATCTCAAAGTGGTGAAATTCGTATTCTTATTTCCAGCCACTTTCAACCATTCAAAATCACCCCATTATGTTCCTGAGGTAATTTGGAGTAAGTATACATCATTGTCCATGGTTGAAACAGCCTGAATCGAGCCATACATGATCATACATATTCATATTTTTCTTGAATTTGCATTTTTATTATCTGTGTGTTTTAATCGAAACTAACCGTTCCAATGTGTTCATGAGGTCCCATAGGTAAGATCTGGGCCACGTTCTCAACCTTGAACGTCTAGAAATCGATTTGCCATGTTTAGGGTTTAAAACCTGTTGAGCTTCGAACTGGTTGCTACAGGTGTTTTCAATCAAAACTAATGCCACCATTGGATTCGCAAGGGTCGAATTAGGGGGGTAGGGTCTTTCTTTGCCTTTTATTTCACATATTTTGCAGGTTTGGAGTTTGGTGTCGTCAGAGAAGACGACCGCGGAGCTAGGGCTCCGGCGTCGTTGACTGTGCAAGGACCGGCGAAGGCATGCGTGGCGAAAAGAAGCAATCTGATTCGTCCATCCGCTCAACTGGGGTCCACGCGTGCTGACTATGCGTTGAACCTCACAAACCCAGGACACGTATATCCTTATAAGCATCCGTTTGTAATTCCATGACACCAAATGCAGTTTGGCTCAGTGGTAAAGGCAAGCAAGCGTGTGTTTTCCTCCTGGTGGTCACCAGTTCGATCCCTGGCAAGACCATTCTTTTTTACAAGTTTGAAAACTAACATATTTTTCACTTTTCCTATTTTTCTTAATATTTTCATGCATTTTAATTTATCTTCAAACAATTTTCTCATGCATTTAAAAATCACCAAAAATATTTTTCTTTTTGCATTATTATCAGAAAATGTTTATTTAATTTTTAACATTAAAATTAATATTTTTGCATGCATATTTTATTTAATTGCTAATTAATCACTAATTTGACTTTTAATTGCATTTGAATTATCAAATCGATTCAGAAAATTACCAAAAAATTATCTTATCATATTAATGTCATGACTAACATAAAATCTTTTTCTCCATTCAAAAATATTTGTTTTTACTAACATTTTTCTCTTATGCGAATTTCTCTTATTTCCTGATTATGTATCTGTTCACAGGTTGTAATGTTTCAGACAATTTTTCTCGCTTTTCTTTTCATATTATGTAAATGTGCGGAGAGCAAGAGTCGCCACCGACTTTTCTTTTATCCAATTAAGGGAAGGTGAAAAGAACAGGAAAACACCTTCGTTAGATTCTGAGTAAGGGAGAAGGTTATGAAAAGGGAAGGTATTAGCACCCCTTTTCATCCGTAGTTATCTACGGGCTCTTAGTTGCTCTTAGATCATTTTAAAAAGTGCTTTCTGTGTGTTTGACAAAAATGTTTTGAAAAGGACATTTCGCTTTGACTTTGTAATGATTCATGTAGGAATGTATACAAAGTGTTCGAAAATGTTTTGTTTTTGAAAAGAGTTTGAACTTTGACAAAAGTGTGAGGTGTGAAAAGTATTTGATTTGAGCAAGCAACTAAGAGTCTTATTACCTACTCAGAATTGGTCGTTTTCGTGTTGTTTTACATTCCTTTAGAATAGCGTTATCCATACCATTAGTTGGTAGGTAACCCTATTCGTTGGATGCCGGACATTCGAAGGGACATCGATGGTCATAGAAAGCAACTTGTAGGAAGTATCCTAGCACATTCAAGGACTATCATCATTTTTCGTAGGCGACAATCGAGGGTCAAGATCATGTATTCGTAGGCGACATCGTGGGTCTATGATCTTTGTATCGAAGGGACTATGATGATATGTTTGTAGGCAATGGTGCTAGAATATCTCTACGTTCGAGGGACTTGACCATTTGAATTCGTAAAGGCAACGAGAGAGGATTACCCTAAGGGGTGCATGTGTGAAAGAGTGTGTCAAATTCAGATATTTTATCTTGGAGTTATGAGTAACCTATGTCCAATTTTATCTTGCCATACACGCCTAATTACTAGCAGTTTATAGGGTGCAGAAAGTAAATTGAGGAAAGATAAAGTCCTACGCTATTACATGGCTTTGGGGCAGATACATAATTGAAAGTGCGGAAAATAAAAGTCCTAATTAAACTATTACATCCCATAGGCAATTACATAATTGGAAAAGAAAAGCAATAAAAATTGTCTGAATCGGTATAACCTGTGAACAGATACAAAATCGGAAAACGGAAGGAAATTGCATAAGAGGAAAATGTTAGTAAAAATAAGTATTTTTGAATGAGAAAAAGTTTTTGTGTTAGGAATGATATTAATATGATAAAATAAATTTTTGGTAATTTTTGGAATTGATTTGATAATTTAAAAACAATTAAAAGCCATTTAAATGATTAATTAGCAATTAAAGTAAATATGCATGCAAAAATAATAATTTTAATTTTAAAAACTAAATAAGCATTTTTCTGATGATTATGGAAAAAATAAATATTTTTGGGGTTTTTAAAATGCATGAGAAAAATATTTGAAGATTAATTAAAATGCATGGAAAATATTAAATAAAAATAAGAAAATATGAAAAAAATAGAGTTAGTTTGTAAAAGAGAAAAAGTATTGGTCTTGCCAGGGATCGAACTGGAGACCTTGGAGAGCATCTTCCACATGCCAGCGCCTTAACCACTGAGCCATTGTGCATTTGGTGTTTGCATTTTGAAACCAATGGTTTATAAGTGCACGCGTGTCAGGAGATTTGAAATCAAAACACAGTCAGCGCATGGGTCCCATCTGTTTATGAATGAACGAATCAGAACACTCCATCGCACCACGCCAGTCTCGCCGGTCTTCAACCCAGTCAACGACGTCGGAGCCCTAGCTCCGGTCGTCTTCTCCGGCCAACCTGAAATCAAAACTTTCAAAATACGCGAAATAAATGGACAAAAGGTACCCTACCCCCCTAAATCGAGGGCTGCGAGTTCAATGGTGGCATTAGTTTCGATTGAAAATGCTAGTACAAGCCGGTTCGATTGAAACAGTTCAAAATGCCCTAACAATGGCAAATCGAGTTCCCTACGTCTAAGCTTGCATGAGATGCATCATTCATGTTCTAATGAGTTCCCTGAGTTCAAACAAACACACCAAAGCAGTTAACAATGTATGAAATAAGAGAATCGAAATTGTGAAAAAATACCAAATTGGAGCAAGCTGTATATCGAGTTCTGGGAAGTCTTGGCTTCAAGTAAGGGATGGTTTTGCTTGCTGGGAACCTCAGGAAGGTGTTTGAATGGCTGGTTTGCCTTGAAATTGATTGGAATTTGAAATTCGAAAATTACAACTTTGAGAAAAAATTTAGCAAAATAAGGGTTGTTGTTGGGGCTAGGGTTTCGTGTGTTGTTCTTGGCAATGTACTAGGTATTTATAGAGTGCAATGCTGGAACAAAAAGAAGGAAAAAAGATTGGATATTGAATGTGCAATAAATTCCTTTCAAATAAAATCAAATTTTGGAGAAAATTTGATTTTCTCTTCCATGTGCATGCAATCACGAAATTGGCAAGTATTATGGGCTATCTTGGACCTCAAGTTTGATAAAAATCCACTCCTTTTGAAAATATATCTTATTTTCATATTTTATATAATTTAATTTTGAATTAAATGGTTTTAAATTCAAAAATAAATCAATAAAATAGAATGTGGTCATGGCAAGGCATCAATAGGTCACAAATAATATTATGAACAAGTTTGGATCATAAAATTATAGGCCCATTTGGAAAAAATTGGATTTTGACAAATATCTCCTTTTGTGCAATTGTTCAAATATGCCCAACTTGTACAATGTGTATTTTGCTCAATTTTCTACATTTTTTAGTGTTCTTGGACTTTTTAGAAAGATCTAAGTGTCCTCTAAACAACCTATTTGGTTTCACCTCAATTGGAGTTTCCATGCTCAATAAATCTTCAAAACAAAATGTTGACTTTTTGTTGACTTTGAAAAGGACCTGTAATGTTTTGATCCATACCTTTCAAATAAAGCATTTTTTGAACATTCTTTTGAGATATGAAGTTGTAGAGAATTGAATTTCCTTCAAAACAAGAGGTGGTGGAAAATTTTTTGAGAAAGTATGAAGAAGTTATGCTCAGTCAAAGTTCAGTTGACTTTTTACTAAAAAACCCTAATTTGGAAAGTTTGACTTTTGAGCAAATCTTGAGTTTTCTTGATGAATCATGATCAACCCTTAATCAAATGATGAATGTCACTTCAAAATAAGGATGTTGACCAAAAATCAGGAAATTTGACTGTATGTTGACCACAGTTGACTTTTTGTCCAATACAACTGATTTTCAACCATCTGAGCAATTGTCTGAGGAAATTTGATTTGTAAGGCTTGAAACTTGACATGGAGCATATTTGAAGCATATGAGGAGGCATGATGATCACTGGAGAGGTTGGAAGACCATTTGGATCTGAGAATTGCCAAACCCTAGTTTGGGTTGATTGTCTAGGAGAGGGTTTGTCTGATCAACCCTTGAGGAATCCTTGAGTATGGATGTATGAAATGTCTTGAGAAGTAGGAGGGCAAATTTTGGGGTATGACACTGCCCTGCTCAATCTTCTTGTACCGGAAGAGTTAGATTGGCATGGTCGCCGTGACTGGAGGTAGAAGATGATGAACACCCGAGTACACTTGAAAATTTGCACTGTTGGTGATGATGCGGAATGGACTTACAGATGCCATTTGGAGAAGTTGGAGACTTCGCTGGGGAATGAGTCGTACGCTAGACTCGAGATTGTTGTTTGAATAGGAAATTCGTCGGAGATGGGCTTAAGATGCCATCTGGGAAGATTGATGATGGGGAGTGAGTCGTACGCTAGGCTT
This sequence comes from Vicia sativa, assembly GCA_021764765.1. Classification (NCBI taxonomy): domain Eukaryota; kingdom Viridiplantae; phylum Streptophyta; class Magnoliopsida; order Fabales; family Fabaceae; genus Vicia; species Vicia sativa. Next base: position 5,332,999 of record CM038794.1, read on the forward strand.
TGTAGATGTTCCTGGAAGCAGAAGGGGCACGGAGATGGGCTTAAGATGCCATCCGGAGAGAGTCGTACGTTAGACCCTGTGCTTGTCTTTGAATGGAGTTATTGGCTTGTATTGGTTTTTTAACCAAATATGCAGCATTCTGAAGGTGGAGAAATGTTGACAAGTAATCGGAGATGGGCTTAAGATGCCATCCAAGGAAACCGAGTCGTACGACAGACTCTGTAGTTGCTGTTGATAATAAGAGAGTGTCAAAACAAATCTTCATCTTGATTACTCTGAGAGGATAATAGTTAGCAAAATGTGGATAGTCTTCCCCGTTGTGCTTCGGGTGTTAATCCAATGCCTGTTATCGGAGGATAACTTGTGATCGTTCATATAGTTTTCCCGTCTGGCTTCGGGTATTAATCCTCGATCTGTTGTCGGAGGACAACTAGGCGGTCGCTCGTATAGTTTTCCGTCTGCTTCGGCATTAATCCCGACCGCTTGTCGGAGGACAACTAGGGCGGTCGTCGATAGTTTTCCGCCGGCTTCGTATTAATCTTGACCGGTCAAGGAAAACTAGGTGGTCGTCGATAGTTTTCCGCCGTTTCGTATTAATCCTGGATCTGTTGTCGGAGGACAACTAGGGTGGTCGTTCAGATAGTTTTCCTGTCTGGCTTCGGGCATTAATCCTAGACCTGCTTGTTTTTAGAAGTGATTTTCACCTGTTTGGGAAAAAACAAAAGAAACTTTGATAGAATATCGTTAGTCTTATGCAAGGTATGATGCATGTCAATGTGTATGAACGACATGTGCATAATGTATGAATGATATCTGTTGTGGTATTTCAAAACATATCCATCTTGAAGAAGATGTGGATGCTCTGCTTGGGGATGAAACGGACGAAAGCCCTGCTTTTGGAGGAGAAGAAGGATATCCTTGATTCCTCTGATGCACTATCTGACCAAGTCTTGATCTTAGATATTGTTGAGGATGGTAAAGATCGAGAGACGCGTCGTTGAGGGTCCGCATAGACCCTGTTGGGGCAGAAATTAGAAGTCGCTTTACTGGGGATATTGCGCGTATATCCTGCTAGAGAGCATTTGATAGTTGCTGGGAGACCGGGTTAGAAGGATCTGGAACCCGTCGGAATCTCTGGCTGGGGAATAAAAGATGCAGGCTTCCTCCGATGCACTATCTGACCAAGTTTCAAGTCTGGATACTGCTACTGCGGGGGAGGTGATGGTTGCTGAGAGATATTTTGCTGGGGATATCTCTGTTGGTGATGAATCGTTACTGCTTAGAGACCGATGTAACATGGCTTAATCTGATTGGGATCACTGCTCGGGGACTAACGTGGTGAAGTTTGGAAAGTCTGGACTAATGGAGGAGAATGCGTACTCCGCTGGGGAGATTTTGTAGTGAGTGACATTTCTGTGGGGATTTTACTTTCCGGGGGAACATATTGGTGACTTTCGTCGTCATCTCGATTCCTAGAGTCTGTAGTAATTACTTTCGTATGTTCACTTTTCGCATGTTTGTAAACAGATTTTTCTTGTCAAATGCATATAATCATTCAAAGCAAACGTTGGACTTTATGCAAATAACAAATAGCAAAAATTGTAAAGAGAAAGAACTTGTATTTGTTTGAAATGTGGCGTATAGCCAAGCAGTTTGTACACAAGAAAGGTAAAAAGCTATGCGGGAACAATCTCGTTAAGTTCCAACTATGCTAGTACTCATATATTTTAACTATCTCATCCCCTTGTTGTCAGTAGAAAGCGAGTGAATTGATCTTCGCCATTTGAATCTTGAATGCTGGTAGTAGGTGATCTGGACGGGACATAGTCGTACGCTTGAATCCCTAACTTTTGCCTAGACCGCCTTTCGGTTTTCACCACCGATACCTTTTTGCCCAAGCCGCCTTTTCAGGTTTTCGACTTGCCGGGTGTACATATATATTTTTTTGTATATATCCTTAACTTTTGCCCAAACCTTTTGGTTCGCCAGGATGCTCTTATTTTTGCCTAGGTCAGTCGACCTAGCGGGTCTCATTTATGCATAGTATTTTTTGACTATGTCGCTCAGTGTGTGGAAGACTTCACCATCCATGGTGCTAAGTATCATGGCTCCGCCTGAAAATACTGTCTTGACTACAAACAATCCCTCGTAGGTGGGAGTCCATTTTCCCCTGGGATCACCTTGCGGAAGAATGATGCGCTTGACTACTAGCTCACCGACTTGGTAAACTCGGCGCTTGACTTTCTTGTTAAATGCTCTAATCATTCGTTTCTGATAGATCTGTCCATGGAAGATGGATGCGAGTCGTTCCTCATCAATCAAGTTGATCTGGTCAAGGCGAGTCTGGATCCAATCGTCTTCACCTAACTCGCCCCGGAGGACTCGTTGAGGGTATCTCGAACCTCGATTGGTAGGATCGCCCATACCGTGATACAAGAGAGAAAGGGTTGCCCTCTGATGTTCGTATCAGAAAGCGATAACCATGAAGAGCAAACGGTAACATCTCATGCCAATCTTTGTAAGTCACTGTCATCTTCTGTATAATCTTCTTAATGTTCTTGTTGGCGGCCTCCACTGCGCCGTTCATCTTAGGCCGATAAGGAGAAAAGTTGTGATGCTTGATCTTGAACTGCGTGCAGAGTTCGGTGATCATTTTGTTGTTGAGATTAGAGCCGTTATCTGTGATAATCCTTTCGGGAGTGCCATATCGATAAATAAGATTATGCTTGATGAATCGAGCTACAACATTCTTGGTAACAGATGCGAACGAGGCTGCTTCTACCCATTTGGTAAAGTAATCGATTGCCACAAGGATGAAACGGTGTCCGTTGGAAGCTGTAGGCTTAATTTCTCCAATCATGTCAATGCCCCATATTGCGAAAGGCCAAGGAGAGGTTAAAACATTCAGAGGTACTAGAGGTACGTGCACTTTGTCTGCATATATCTGGCACTTGTGACAAGATCGAGCATAGCGGTGATAGTCAGTTTCCATGGTGGACCAATAGTAACCTGTTCGCAGAATCGTTTTAGCCATTGTATGTCCACTGGAATGGGTACCGAATGCGCCTTCGTGTAACTCTTCCATGATACGTTCCGTTGTTTTCCAGTCTACACAGTGAAGTAGGCATAAGTCGTGATTGCGCTTGTATAGGATGTCGTTGCTGAGGAAGAATTTGGATGCAAACCTTCTCATGAACTTCTTATCATTGACAGATGCCCCTGCGGGATATTCCTGAGTCTCAAGATACCTCTTCACATTGTAGTACCAAGGTTTCTCTTCTGTATCAAGTTCACAACAGTATGCTGGTTTGTCGAACTTCTCAATGATGATCTAGGGAGCCTCATTGTCCCATCTGACCTTGAACATAGATGACATAGTAGCTAATGCGTCTGCCAACTGATTCTTTTCTCGTGGAATGTGATTAAAACTAATCTCTTCGAAGTAGGGGATCAAACTCAAAACATGCTCTCGATACGGAATGAGATTCGGATGCTTCATATCCCACTCGCCTTTAATCTGACTGATCACTAAAGCTGAGTCTCCATACACTTGCAAGAACTTGATTCTTAAGTCAATGGCAACTTTGATACCCATGATGCACGCTTCGTATTCGGCCATATTGTTAGTGCAACTGAAACATAATCTGGCGGTGAAAGGCGTATGTCCGCCTGTAGGGGATGTAATGATGGCGCCAATGCCATTGCCAAGTGCGTTTGAGGCTCCATCAAAGACCATGGTCCATCGGGATCCTTGTTCGTGTCCTTCGTCCGGCCTCGGTTCTTCACAATCAGAATTAGTAAAACATCTTCGTCTGAAATTCAAACCGCATAGATCGATAGTCATCTACGGCTTGATGAGCCAAATGATCGGCTACTACACCTCCTTTGATCGCTTCGAGAAGTATGCGGATGTCATATTCGGTCAAGATCATTTGCCATCTTGTTATTCTTCCGAGAGATGGTTTCTCAAATATGTATTTTATCGGATCCATCTTGAAATCAATAAGGTAGTGTGAGTCAACATATATTGTCTTAGTCGGCGAGCACCAAAGTTAATCGCAAGTTTTCTCGAGTGTGAGTATCTTGTTTCACGGTAAACTTTTGCTAAGGTAGTATATTGCATACTCTTTTCGACTGCACTCGCCATGTTGCCCCAACACACACCCCTGAGTTCTCTAACACCGCCAAGTACATGATAAGAGGTCTTCCTTCGGCAAAGTGCATCGGGATAGGAGGATTTGTAGGTACTCCTTGATTTTGTCAAAAGCGATCTGGCAGTCGTCATTCCATTCCACTACTTGATCTTTCTTCAGTAACTTTAAGATTGGCTCACAAGTAGCAGTTAGATGTGCAATGAATCTGGCAATGTAGTTCAATCGGCCCAAGAAACCTCTGACTTCCTTCTCGGTGCGGGGAGCTGGCATTTCTTGAATAGCTTTAACCTTGGCAGGGTCAACCTCAATACCTTTACTACTGATAACAAACCCTAAAAGTTTATCGGATCTGACTCCAAAGGTGCACTTGTTGGGGTTAAGTATTAACCTGTACTTCTTCAACCTATCAAATAGTTTCCGCAAATGATCAAGATGTTCTTCTTCAGTCTGTGATCGAGCTATCATGTCGTCGACGTAGACCTCTATCTCGTGAAGAATCGTGTCATGAAATAACGTCACCATGGAATGCTGATAAGTGGCGCCCGCGTTCTTCAGTCCGAACGACATAACCTTGTAGCAGAAAGTGCCCCACTATGTAACGAAAGTCGTCTTCTCCATGTCTTCAGGAGCCATCTTGATCTGATTGTAACCGGAGAAACCATCCATGAAGGAGAAAACCTTATGCTGAGCGGTGTTGTCAACCAGAACATCAATATGAGGTAGTGGGAAATCTTCTTTTGGACTCGCTTTGTTCAGATCTCTGTAATCCACACACATTCGTACCTTGCCATCCTTCTTAGGTACAGGCACCACATTTGCAACCCAATGTGGATAAGAAGTAACAGCTAAGAAACCTGCGTTGAACTGCTTCATAACTTCAGCTTTGATTTTCTCTGAAATCTCAGGACGCATGCGATGGACCTTCTGCTTCACTGGGAGAAAACCTTCTTTTGTCGGCAAACGGTGCACCACAATATCAATGTCTAGACCTGGCATGTCTTCGTATGACCAAGCAAATACCTCAATATAGTCTTGTAGCATCTAAACCAATCTTTCTTTAACACTATTCTCAAGACCCGCTCCTATCTTGATTTCTTTTCTGTCTTCATCAGTACCCAAATTCACAACCCCAACTGGCTCTTCGTGTGGTTGTATAACTCGATCTTCTTGCTGTAGCAGTCTGACAAGTTCTCCTGGCACTTCACAATCTTCCTCACCTTCGTCTTCGGCTTGGTAGATCGGATTATCGAAGTCATATTTAGCAATAGCATAGTTGTTATCAACGAGATTCGGAGTGATTCTGCAGTGTATCACGTAGGTGTGTGTAAGAAACACATAGCTTTTTGAAAGGGTGATAAAGTAAAAGAAAGAAGCGACAATTAAATGCAAAAGTCCAACGATTTTATTGAATGAAAATATGCAAATGACAGATAATAACCCTCACAAACGAGCCATGATGCCCCGGCAAGGCACTAGGCTTTAGAGTTTATTGTTCATAACATAGGAAATACGAAAAGCAAAACAAAACAAGAGTAATTACTCTTGTCTAAAGGAGATTGGTATGACGTCTTCAGTCTTCCAATTGCTGAGTCCATTATCGGGAGTTGGGAAGATCCACTTGCTGATGTCGAAGTCGCTGTCGTTGTCTTCTATAGCATGGATTCTATTCTGGCTGATGCGGAAGGGAAGTTGGTCGGCACGTTCGCGGCGTATCATCTTCTGACCTTTGATGGTGAAACCTAAACCAGTCTTGTCAGATTTGAAGGGAAGATCGGGGAGCTGTTCCCACATAGTACTACCTCCTTCTTCAACAGCAGCTTGAGCATCTTTCAACGAAGCCATCCTAGGCGGAACTTTAGCAACTTCAGGAGTAACAGGAGAGTCAACAGGCATGACTCTGGGGACTATTTCGAAAGCTTGACAGGGAGTCTCAAAGAATTCACCCTCCATCTCGAGGTATCGGAATGATTGTAGATGACTGACTATATATTCCTCTTCACCACATACTGTAACAACCTTCCCTTTCACCGGGTACTTCAGCTTCTGATGCAGGGTAGAGGTAACAGCGCCTGCCCCATGTATCCAAGGGCGTCCAAGTAGGCAAGAGTAAGCTGGACGGATGTCCATGACAAAGAATGTGGAATCAAAAGTCTGGGAACCGACTTTAACAAGCAGGGTGAGCTCTCCAAGTACTGTTCGCTTAGAATCATCAAAAGCTCTTACAATAATGTCACTGGGCTTCAGAACCAATCCTTCAACATCGAGTCGATCAAAAGCAGTCTTCGGTAGGATATTCAGAGCAGAACCGGTATCTACCAAAACATGAGACAATGTAGTGCCCTTGCATTCAACAGAGATGTGCAAGGCTTTATTGTGTTTCCTTCTGGCAGGAGTCAGATCAGCATCAGAGAAGCCTAGGCCGTTGTTGGCAGCCAGGCTAGCAATACAAACTTCGAATTGATCAGTAGTAGTGTCTTGCGGCACGTGGGCATTCTTCAGAAACTTCACCAAGGCGTTAGCATGAGCCTCAGAGCACAAGAGCAGAGCAAGCATGGATATCTTGGATGGAGTCTGTCCCAACTGTTCCACAACATTGTAGTCACTCTTCTTGTTAATCTTCAAAATTTCCTCCATTTCTTGTTTGGAGGTGTCTTCAGCAACTTCCTTTGGTACTTCTGTCCGAGCAGGGTGAGTCGCTGATTCTTTCCCTCTAGCTTGGGGAGTGGATTGAATAGCTGGAGTCGCAGTGTCTTTGGGAGGAGAGATTTCTGGAGAGAATACTCTTCCGGTTCTGGTCACTTTGTTTGATCCGGTTATGTTGTCAATGTCTGGAATAGAAGCTTCAACGGTAGGATCCTCAACGGTCAGAGATTCTTGCTTGACGCCATGATAGTAAACATCAGCTCCATAGTTCCAAGGAATAGCTTTGTCAGAGGAGTATGGAACTGGTCTGAGAGAAGTAATGATGAGAGGTGCCACTCTAGGCACAGAATCAGCAGAGGAAATCCTTATTGTGTTGACATCAAAGATAGTCTTCGGAAATCGTCACCCCATCCGTCGCCTTAACATCTTCAATAGGAATCTTGTAGCTCGACAAAGATACTTCACCATGTAATCGAACTTTCCACTTGGCTGCCCCAAGGTATCCCACATCCGGCAGTTTCATTCACATCTTCGATCTTCGCTTAGACATGTCTTTACACGTACTCTCCATGTGTGGTTTCGTGAATAGTATTTCCCAATTATCCATCATGCACTGAACATGTCTTCTCAACCAAGCACAACCATCAGGTGCAGATGGACACCAACGACGTTTTCGGGCATCCGGATTGACACCGCTTGCAGCAAATTCTTCTTAATACCATCGAGGAATGGTCAAGTCATCTATGTTGAAAACGTAAGTATCCTCACCAACAGCATTGGAACTTTTGTCATGGTTTGGCATAAGCGCGTTGATCACATTCGGAGTCTCAACAGGAGGATCAAATTCAATCTGCTTAGCTTCAATCATATCTTGAATTTTGTTCTTCAGAGCCCAACAGTTGTCAGTGTCGTGCCCTGGGCTGTTGGAGTGATAAGCACACTTAGCATTAGGATTGTATCTCGAGAGGAAGTGTTGACACTGAGGAGGATCCTTCAAAGTAATCAGCTCTGCTTTCAACATGTGTTGCAAGGCTTGCGACAATGGCATGTTGATCTTTGTAAATTGTCTTCGTGGCGCGTTCTTGCTACGCGCGTTGTCTCGTTGAGGTTGTGTTGATGTAGGATTGGAGATCACGACTGCCCCCACAGATTGAGCACGGTCGGTCTTGGCTCGGCTTTTCGACCATACACAAGATTAGTTTCTTTCTTACCACCAAAAGATCTCTTCAAAGATTTGATGATGACTCCGAATCTTTCTCTCTTGATACCAATCAATACGCCTCTGTGAGTATCACGGTGAATCCGTGAAGAGTTTCCAATCACATGATTGAAGAATGGACTGTTGTTCCATAAACATATCAACCAACTCCCTATTGGACAAGGGTGGTTGAACTCCTGCTAGATCTCTCCATTTCGAGCATACTCTTTGAACTTCTCATCACGACCCATAGACATGCTCTGTAGTTGCATGCAGTAGGTGTCAATTCAAGATTGTACTCATCGTCAGAAAGCATCCGCTAAGTCACCCAAGTAGATACGGTCATTTTCTAGCTGATAATACCACTCCAATTGAGTTCCGGACAAACTCTCTTGAAAGTAATGCATCCACAACTTTCTGTCATCAGTGTGGGGGTTGATCTTCTGAACTTAGGACTTCAAATGCAGTTTCGGACAAGAAATGCCATCGTATTTGGAAAAAGCTGGAACTTTGAACTTGGGAGGAATCACCACACCAGGGACGAGACTCAGATCATCAAAATTCAGCCCGGACATCTTCAGGTTTTCCACAGCATTCAGACGGTCCTCAAGTTGCTTGTACTTGTCACCTTCATCAGAGTACTGGTCATTATCATAGTCTTTTTCAGGTTCACGCTAGCTGCCTTCTTCGCTGCCCTTGACACTCCCCTCAGTCTTGACACTTCCTTCTGAGAGCTCTATCCGGCTGACCACTTTAGGACCACCTTTGTAGCATCTACCCATGTTGAGAACACCAACGACCCTCTTCTTTTTGTTGATGAACTTTTTCAGATCTTCTTGGCCTTGGACCAAGCTGGCGAACATCTCTTGGAACTGAGCATTCTGAGCCTGGAGATCTTTGACAGTCTGTTCGAGAGCCATTTATGCTAAAATAAATAGCGAGAAAATGAGAAAACCGATCTTCAATGTACCTGTTATGAGATGTTATGCTATGCTATGCGATGTTTATGCAAATGCAATGCAATGTTTTCAAGGACCTTAGGAATTTAAATTTGTTAAACAAGCACGAACAAACATTTATTAGTTCTCTTTTTATTCTCTTTCTTTTTAAGTACAAAAGATAGTTCAAAACAATAAAAGAAAAGCATAATAATCCTAAAGCTCTAAGTCTCCCATGGGCGCTTCCTCTTGGTGCCAAGGTAGGCGTTGATGTTCCGATCCTCGTGAAGTAGCTTTGTCAACTCTATTACCTTCTTCTCACTTGCATAGCACTGAGCTTCGAATGTATCCCTTTCTTCTTTTAGTTGAATCCAGGATCTCTTCAAGTCTTAAAATCAGGCATGTCGATGGAGAATAAGATAGGTACGCCACCTATAGCAACAGTTCCATAATTATGTAAACAAAGTGAATGGCATCATGAGGTTTTGAGCTCGAGCTCTCACCCATTTGAGGTAAGGTTCCCAAGGAATGGAGTTTTGGTGCCCCAAAGTCTTGGTATTAGTCTTCTTTACCATGCCCCAAGCGTGTATGAACCTTCGTCGTTAATCCTGGAGATCGTGGTTGTAGTCGAACACAATGTCTTGGAGAAGCATATCATGAGGACCGTCTCTTCGAGCAAAACCAAACTGACGTAGAGCTAGAGAAGGGTTGTAAGTAATACCTCCCCTTATGCCAAGGAGTGGCACATTAGGGAACTCTCCACAACGCTCAATGAATGTGAAGTCCTTTTCAGAAAAGAGATTCCAACGGATATCTGAATGAGAGAGTGACATTATCCTTTGAGACCATCTCAACCTTTGCTCGTTCTTCGAAACTGATGGAGGAAGGTGCGAAATAAACCACCTGGAAAGTAACGGTATACAACACATGAGAGCTCCTTGTCTCTTAGTAGTACGAGTGTGGAGAGAATGTAGGATGTCTCCAAGTAAAGTAGGCACTGGATTACGGGTAAGGAACAACTTGATGGCGTTGACATCTATGAATTGACCCGAGTTAGGGAATAGAACCAAACCATAGATTAGCAAGGCCACAATGTCTTCGAATGCATGGAAACTCATAACTTTGAGGAATTCTTGGGCTTTCTTAATTAAGAACTTAGCAAGCAAACCCTTAACTCCGCTTCTGGTTTCCCAATTAGCTTCAATGTCTGAGCGCTTAAGGTGTAATGCTGATGCAATGTCTTCATACTTAGGAACCTTTTCTAAACCGGTGAATGGCATTTGGTCAAGAATAGGTATCCCAAGTATCTTAGAGGACTCTTCCAAGGTAGGAACCAACTGATAATCTGGGAATGTAAAGCAATGGTGTTTCGGATCGAAGAACTGGAATAGGAAGTGCATCATATCTTCTTCAAAACCGGAGATAACCAAGTCAAGTAGATAACCATGTCTTTTGATGAACTGAGCATGGTCGGGAATCTCTGAAACCAATTCTTTGAGTTGAGAAGGTATACCCATGAAGTTGATTCGGATAGTCTTTCTAGAAGCCATAATTCCCTACAAAATAGAGCAAAGATAAATCCCTAGGTCCTTGAAATAGTAATAAATGATATGCAATGCGATGATGTCATGATGTCATGATTAGCACACACAAACAATTCACACAATGAGCCTAGGTTTAAGGCTTGCATGAGGTATAGGTGATTACCCCACCGAAAGTTTGAGTTGGTTCATCCTGTCCTATAATAGTAACCGGGTTCTAGGAATCTCATATCATTGATCTTTCTCGTAGGCGTTTATTTCAATACGACTACCAAGTGGTCGACCGAAAATATCCCAAAAGTCTGATCTTAATGAGCGTAGCATCAGTATCGCCAACCTTAGTCGCACAAAGCCGCCATCTCACTACTTTCTAATGGCCAAGATGGGTCAATTAAGGTTCTAAAAGTTTAGTTAGTGCTTGATGACACCACGCAGAAGCCAAATACTATCCTCAACTTGGGAATGAAGAGTATCAGGACATCCAAAGTGTCACACTAACGTAGCCATCATGTTGACCGTTTTGATATACGTCTAACGGTCGCGACGATTTATTGCTACTTACCTAAAAGGAAACCCGGATCCGGGTGTAGGATCCCCCACAAATATAATACCCAAGCAACCCTTAAAGATAAAGCAAGCAAGTCAAACAGAAAACAATAAAGATGATCTAAAAATCCCTAAGGCATTCTCTCTTTAGGGTGTCTCCCCGGCAGAGTCGCCAGTTCTGTAATACGGTGAACTGACTTTGAGATTTTTGTATCGCAAATGTGCGGATAGCAAGAGTCGCCACCGACTTTTCTTTTATCCAATTAAGGGAAGGTGAAAAGAACAGGAAAAGACCTTCGTTAGATTCTGAGTAAGGGAGAAGGTTATGAAAAGGGAAGGTATTAGCACCCCTTTTCATCCGTAGTTATCTACGGGCTCTTAGTTGCTCTTAGATCATTTTAAAAAGTGCTTTCTGTGTGTTTGACAAAAATGTTTTGAAAAGGACATTTCGCTTTAACTTTGTAATGATTCATGTAGGAATGTATACAAAGTGTTCGGAAATGTTTTGTTTTTGAAAAGAGTTTGAACTTTGACAAAAGTGTGAGGTGTGAAAAGTATTTGATTTGAGCAAGCAACTAAGAGTCTTATTACCTACTCAGAATTGGTCGTTTTCGTGTTGTTTTACATTCCTTTAGAATAGCTCTATCCATACCATTAGTTGGTAGGTAACCCTATTCGTTGGATGTAAGCGGGACATTCGAAGGGACATCGTATGGTCATAGAAAGCAACTTGTAGGAAGTATCCTAGCACATTCGAAGGGACTATCATCATTTTTCGTTGGCGACAATCGAGGGTCAAGATCATGTATTCGTAGGCGACATCGTGGGTCTATGATCTTTGTATCAAAGGGACTATGATAATATTTTTGTAGGCAACGGTGCTAGAATATCTCTACGTTCGAGGGACTTGACCATTTGAATTCGTAAAGGCAACGAGAGAGGATTACCCTAAGGGGTGCATGTGTGAAAGAGTGTGTCAAATTCAGATATTTTATCTTGGAGTTATGAGTGACCTATGTCCAATTTTATCTTTCCATACACGCCTAATTACTAGCAGTTTATAGGGTGCAGAAAGTAAATTGCGGAAAGATAAAGTCCTACGCTATTACATGGCTTTGGGGAAGATACATAATTGAAAGTGCGGAAAATAAAAGTCCTAATTAAACTATTACATCCCATAGGCAATTACATAATTGGAAAAGAAAAGCAATAAAAATTGTCTGAATCGGTATAACCTGTGAACAGATACAAAATCGGAAAACGGAAGGAAATTGCATAAGAGGAAAATGTTAGTAAAAATAAGTATTTCTGAATGAGAAAAAGTTTTTGTGTTAGGAATGATATTAATATGATAAAATAAATTTTTGGTAATTTTTGGAATTGATTTGATAATTTAAAAACAATTAAAAGCCATTTAAAAGATTAATTAGCAATTAAAGTAAATATGCATGCAAAAATAATAATTTTAATTTTAAAAACTAAATAAGCATTTTTCTGATGATTATGCAAAAAATAAATATTTTTGGGATTTTTAAAATGCATGAGAAAAATATTTGAAGATTAATTAAAATGCATGAAAAATATTAAATAAAAATAAGAAAATATGAAGAAAAAAAATAGAGTTAGTTTTGAAATTCCTGGCAGCAGATACGTGATGTCACAGAGAATGTTATGACACACTATCTGACACTCTGTTAACAATTTACACAGTAAATATAAATAACAGTAAAGAACACAATAAGTTGTTTACCATTCGGTGTCTAACTACACCTACATCCGGGGCTACCAAGCCGGGAGGAAATTCACTATTAGTAGAATTAATTCAGAATAAACCACCGGTTTATCTCCTTCACTTAAAACCTACCCAATGCAACTTCAACCTAAGTCCTACTTAGATCCGAGTACCTACCACTCCCCTCAATCACGCAGTTGATATCAACCTATTGACTAATTGAATTGTGAAGACACACTTCAATAAACTATCTTGATCTTGCTTCAAAGCTTCAATCAAGAGACAAACACTCGTGCTTTAAAGCTTTGAGTGATAAACTACCCTTACAACAAATCCTAGTCCAATGCACTTATCAATTGATAGTTGCTTGGCCCACAAGAGAAACTAGAATTACAAATACCAACACTAATCCTAACAGACACAAAAACAAGCTATCTCTTCAATACATTCAAAGGGCGCAGGGTGGTAAGGGTTGAATTCCTTTTATAGAAGCGATCGAAACTTCAGGCTTCCATAAAGATAGTTAGGGTTCACTTAATTTAATCCTAAAAACATGGTCTTTTCAACAACCAATTTAGGTTTAATTAAGATTAACCTAGCACGTGAGCATGCTTTCTAATAACGGAAAAACAATATTTAGCACTCAACAAACTTCGAAAAATCTCAGAATAAACAGATTCTGCGATGAATGTCATGAATGTCATAACATCCATATGACATCGATTTTCAAGAATTTCCAGACTTTAGCTTCGCTCGAAATGTCTTTTAACATCCTTAGCGGTAGGATTTATCTTCATCTCGAATGTCATGACATCCATCATGACATTGCTAAAGCCTAGTTTTACCAAAATTAATGCCAACTTAAAACACTAACAAACTCCCCTTTGGCACATTTTTGGTTAAAACTACTTAACCTATCGAGTACATATGCAAGAAGACAAACTAGTTCTAAGCTTAAATAAACTAGAACCTAGAGATAAGATAAATTCCCTACCCATACAAAATCCCACAATTCCCCACAACCCATCCACATTACAAATTTAAACAGGCTACAATACCCCAAAGTTAATCCACCCACACGATTAATCAAGCAAACATAAAGGCACAAAGAAAATACAATACAATTAATCACAAATCCTTTAATCCAGTCAATCAACAAGACAACATTGAAAAAACGATCACTGCTTAAGCAATTTAATACACAACTCTATATTCATTGTCCTCCTGTCTTGAGAGCCAGGGATACCATCCTTTGCTTTGACAGGGGAATCAGCAAGAGTATCAAGATCAGAGTCTACAGGAGTTGCCTGGACGTGATCAACCGATGTCATAACATCCCTTGTGACATCTGGATCAGCTGCTAAACTAGGGCTAGCAGGCTTTTGGTTAAGAGGAACAGAAATGCCAGGTACAGAGCGACTTTCATTCAGGATCCTGGTGATTATCCTATCAACAGTTTTGTGAACATACCTAGTACCTTCTCTATTGGCTATCTCAGAGGGAACAGATGAGGATGAGCCAGAGATCTTACCCGTATAAGTAACAGATGATCTTTGGGTATTTTGTGCATGTTGATTCTCGGTTGCCATGGAACGCTGAGGGGAGAACTTCATAGGTTCAACGTTGAGAGCTGCAGCGCTTGCCCTTATCTCTGCCATGGTGGGAGATGGACAGTCAGAGTCTTGGGATGAAGAAGATGAGGAAGACATGTTTCGTTGAGAAAAGTTGAGAACCAGAGACCAAAAATGACAAAGCGTGTGAGAGTATCATTTGAAAGAAGAAGATATGATACTCTCAAATGAAAAGGCTTTTATATGGAGGAGTCTTTTCATATTCTTGAACCTTATAAAAATAGGAGGGAAATAATCAAAAGACCCACTTATAATTAATAAAAGATCTCTTCCCTTCCTTGGAAGCAATTTTAATTACTACAATTCCTCATACTGACAAATACCCAGTTTGCTCCTTAAATTTTCAAATTGACTAGCATCAAGGGCCTTAGTAAAATGTCACCGTTGAAGTTAACTACATGATCCAATTTAATCACTTTCTCTCCACAAGGTCTCGATGAAGTGATGTCTAATGTCTATGTGCTTAGTCCTGTTGTATAGGATTCTTTGATATATTAATAGCACTTTCAGTTGTCACAGACAATGTCATGACATCTGTGACATTGTACTCGACAAGATCTGCTTCATCCGAACCATTTGAGAACAAGCTACCACCGCTATGTATTTTCAGTGGACAAGGATTTGCTTCTTGTGAACCAAGAAACAAGATTGTTTCCCAAGAAGCATCCTCGGTACTTTTTCATCAAGACGATCAACAAGAATAACAAAATTGGTTCACATCCATGGGAATACAGGATACCATAGTTGCAAGTTCCACTCACATACTTGATTCTTTTCACCGGTTAATGTGACTTACTTTAGGTTCGAATTCTTCTTGCCAACAGCAAATGCAATGTCGTTCTGGCGGTTAGGTATATGCTTCTATCATGCTTCTATACAAACTTTGATCAACCTTTTCACCACTTGTGTCCTTGGACAACTTCAAATGCGTGGGAGCGGTTATGGTGGCATTCTCCATTCCAAACTTTTGACAATATTCCTTGCATATTTGCTTTGTGAAAGGAATGTTGAGTATTCCATCTGTGTGACTTGCGGTCAAGAAAGTAGGTCAACTCTCCCATAAGACTCATTTCAAACTCAGCTTGCATTTGATTGGCAAAGTGTTTTACCATTGAATCTGACATTCCACCAAATACTATGTCATCCACATAAATTTGAGCCACCATTATCTTTCCTCCTTCATTCTTGACAAAGAGAGTTTTATCCAAGCCTCCTTTTTCGTAGCCTTTTGTAAGGAACTTGGTTAGCCTTTCATACCAGGCCCTAGGATCTTGCTTTAGTCCATATAGGGCTTTCCTTAATTTGTAGACATGATCAGGGAAACTTGGATCCACAAATCCTTTAGGTTGTTCTACATATACTTCCTCATTTAAGTAGCCATTTAGGAAGGCACTTTTCACATCCATCTGAAATAATTTGAATTTGAATGCAAGCAACCCTAGAAGAAGCTCGATTGATTCCGCTAGCCACGGTGCAAAAGTCTCATCAAAGTCAATCCCCTCAACCTGAGTGTAACCCTGAGCAACAAGTCTAGCTTTATTTCTGGTGACAGTCCCTTCTGCATCAGACTTGTTCTTGTAGATCCATTTTGTGCCAATGATGTTTGTTCCTTCTGGTCTAGGAACTAATTCCCATACTTCATGTTGCTTGAATTGGTTTAATTCATCTTGCATTGCTCCAATCCAGAATTCATCACGTAGAGCTTCTTTGACATTTTTTGGCTCTATCTTTGACACAAAGCAAGAGTTTGAGACAGTTTCTCTGGATCTTGTAACGACACCTTTGGTTGGGTCCCCAATGATGAGATCCTTTGGATGATCTTTCTGAATTCTGATGGAAGGATCTTTGTTGACTTCCTCTGGTTCAGATTTTGGAGGAGAAGGATCAGGTACATCTTCCTTATCAGGTACTTGAGGTGATGTCTCGAACCATGTCTCAACATCATATGGGACATTGTGTTCCTGATGATGATCATCAACAATGACATTAATAGACTCCATCATAACCTGGGTTCTGGAGTTGAATACCCTATATGCTCTGTTGTTAGTGGAGTATCCCAGAAAAATGCCTTCATCACTCTTAGAATCCATTTTTCTCCTTTGATCACGATCTGTCAGAATATAGCATTTGCTGCCAAATACATGGAAATATTTCACAGTTGGTTTTCTTCCCTTCCATAGTTCATACAGGTGGAGGAAGATCCCTTTCTTAGTGTGGTGAACATAGTGTATTCATAGCTTCCCAAAAATGAATAGGAAGTTTCTTAGCATGAATCATTGCTCTGTCAGATTCCTGTATAGTCCTATTCTTTATTTCCACCACCCCATTCTGTTGAGGTGTTATAGGAGCAGAAAACTCATGATTAATTCCCTCTAAGGAGCAAAATTCATCAAATTTGCTGTTCTCAAACTCCTTTCCATGATCACTTCTTATTCTGACAATACTGCTTTCCTTCTCTCTTTGAAGTCTTTTGCATAACTCCTTAAAGGCATCAAACACATCAGATTTTTCCTTGATGAAGTTTATCCAGGTAAATCTGGAGAAGTCATCCACAACAACATAGGCATATCTTTTTCCACCAAGGCTTTCAACCTGCATAGGCCCCATCAAATCCATATGTAGCAGCTCTAGCACTCTGGAAGTGGTCAGATGTCTAGACATTGGGTGTGACATTCTGGTTTGCTTTCCAACCTGACATTCACCACAGACTCTTCCTTTATCAATATGGAGTTTTGGAATCCCTCTGACAGCCTCCATAGTGATGATCTTTTTCATTCCTCTGAGATGCAGATGTCCAAGTTTTTGATGCCATAGCTTTACCTCCTTTTCATCCTTGTCTAGAGCACGGAAGAGGTTGGTGTTCTCGATTCCCACATGTAGTTGTCCTTTGATCGGCCTCATAACTACTTCTTGTTTATCATTGATTACAAGACATTCGGACCTAGTGAAGTTGACTTTAAATCCCATATCACATAGTGACTTATGCTTATGAGGTTAGGTCAAGCCTTTTACCAAGAACACTCCATTTAGATTTGGAACTCCGAGTCAAGTTTCCAACACCTTTGATTTCTCCTTTAGCTCCATCCCCAAAAGTAACAAAGTGGTAGAGTGAGGTTTGACATTATTTCGAGGTTTTTATACATATGCTTGGAACACCCACTGTCAAAGTACCAATCTTCCTTGGCAGACACTCTAAGAGAGGTGTGTGCTATCAATGCTGCAGTCCTCTTCTTCCACTTTTGAGTGTAGGGTACTTTGATGTTCTTAGTCTTAACATAGGGAGTCTGATTAGGGTACCCATGTAACCTATAGCAGAAGGGTTTTATATGTCCAAACCTTCCACAATGGTGACATCTCCATCTTTGAAACTTCTTATTCATGTTTCTCTGATCCTGATGTTGACCCCAATGTTGTGACATCTGCTTTGACATTGGCCTATTAGGTCTGGTCTTCTTCCTGTTATCAGCAAATTTCTTTGCATCTACATGCCCTAGGTCAGGAACATTTCTTGTTTTCTATTGTGACATCTGCTCTGGCTTTGGTTTCCCATGCCTCTTCTTTTTCTTGTCACTAACAGGTTCCTTTTCAGCCACATATCCTAGACCATGCTTATTTCCAGCATTTTGTCCAAGCTGAAGAATTTCTTCCAGCTTATCAGTCCCATTTGTCAACATCTTGATAGACTTAGTCATATGATCAAGCTTGGAATTCAACACTATAATCTCACTGTTGAGATGACTTATAGTGATTGTATTTTCCTTCTTCTCAGCTTTCAGCTTCACATTTTTTGCCTCCAACTTCTCAATCAGCTTTTTCTGTTTTTCATTTTGCTGACATACTTCACCACTTCTGATACACAGTTTCTTGTAAGTATCAACAAGTTCTTCAAAGGTCACTTCCTCATCACTAGAGTCATTATCAGGATTGCCACTTTCAGAAGATGAAGTGACAAGTTTGGCTGATTCCTCTTCAAAATCACTACTTGATTCACCATCAGACCAAGTAACAGTCATTCCTCTCTTTTGTTTCTTAAGAAAGGTAGGACATTCAGCTTTAATATGTCCAAATCCTTCACATCCATGACATTGGATTCTACTGCCTTGACTTCCTTTTTCCTCTGACTTGGATCTTCTGCTGGAGTCATAAGATCTATTAATGTCAGATGGAATGTCCTTGACATTTGACCTTGACTTTGGATCAACCCTCCTGATCAGTTTGTTGAACTGTCTTCCAAGCATGGCTATAGCTTCAGATATCTTCTCTTCATCTTCCACCTTGCATCCCTCTTCAGTGTTGGATACAAGTGTTATGCTCTTGTTTTTCTTGTCAACAGTTTCACTGATTCCCATCTCAAAAGTCATAAGGGATCCAATAAGTTCTTCAACCTTCAAGGTGCTGATATCTTGAGCCTCCTCTATTGCAGTGACTTTCATTGCAAATCTCTTAGGCAAGGATCTGAGAATCTTTCTCACCAGCTTCTCTTCTGACATCTTTTCACCAAGTGCTCCTGAGGCATTGGCAATTTCTAAAATATTCATGTGAAATTCATGAATAGTCTCATCTTCCTTCATCTTCAAATTCTCAAATTTGGTAGTGAGCATCTGAAGTCTTGACGTCTTCACCTTGGATGTCCCCTCATGAGTAGTTCTGAGAGTGTCCCAAACATCCTTGGCCAGCTCACACTGATGGACCATTCTGAAGATGTTCCTGTCAATACCATTGAATAGAGCATTCAATGCTTTAGAGTTCCCTAGAGCTAGCTCTTCTTCCTCTTTGCTCCATTCCTCCTCAGGTTTCAAGACAGTAGTCCCATCTTTCTCAAGCTTGGTGGGATGTTTCCATCCTTTGTCAGCAGCTCTCCAAGCTTTAATGTCCACTGATCTTAAGAAGGCAACCATACGAGGCTTCCAGTAATCATAGTTAGACCCATCCAGAATAGGTGGTCTTCCTCCAAATCCTCCTTCTTTATCCATTACGCCAGAAACTATTATCCCTAGATCTCACCCAGAAATGACAGGCAGGGTGCCTGCTCTGATGCCAATTGAAATTCCTAGCGGCAGATCGTGATGTCACAGAATGTTATGACACACTATCGACACTGTTAACAATTTACACGGTAAATATAAATAACGAAGAACACAATAAGTTGTTTACCAGTTCGGTGTCTAACTACACCTACATCCGGGGCTACCAAGCCAGGAGGAAATTCACTATTAGTAGAATTAATTCGGGAATAAACCACCGTTTATCTCCTTCACTTAAAACCTACCCAATGCAACTTCAACCTAAGTCTTACTTAGATCCGAGTACCTACTCACTCCCCTCAATCACGCAGTGATATCAACCTATTGACTAATTGAATTGTGAAGACACACTTCAATAAACTATCTTGATCTTGCTTCAAAGCTTCAATCAAGAGACAAACACTCGTGCTTTAAAGCTTTGGTGATAAACTACCCTTACAAACAAATCCTAGTCCAATGCACTTATCAATTGATAGTTGCTTGGCTCACAAGAGAAACTAGAATTACAAATACCAACTGTTACTAATCCTAACGACACAAAAACAAGTGATATCTCTTCAATACATTCAAAGGCGCAGGTTGTAAGGGTTGAATTCCTTTTATAGAAGCGATCTGAAACTTGGGCTTCCATAAAGATAGCTAGGGTTCACTTAATTTAATCCTAAAACATGGTCTTTTCAACAACCAATTTAGGTTTAATTAAGATTAACCTAGCAGCCACGTGAGCATGCTTTCTAATAACAAAACAACATTTAGCGACTCAACAAACTTCGAAAAATCTCAGAATAAAGATTCGAAGAATGTCTGAATGTCATAACATCTTATGACATCGATTTTCTGAATTTCTAGCATGACTTTAGCTTCCATTCGAGTTGTCTTTTAACATCCTTAGCAGGTAGGATTTATCTTCAATCTCTGAATGTCATGACATCCATCATGACATTGCTAAAGCCTAGTTTTACCAAAATTAATGCCAACTTAAAACACTAACAAGTTTGTAAAAGAGAAAAAGTATTGGTCTTGCCAGGGATCGAACTGGAAACCTTGGAGAGTGTCTTCCACATGCCAGCGCCTTAACCACTGAGCCATTGTGCATTTGGTGTTTGCATTTTGAAACCAATGGTTTATAAGTGCACGCGTGTCAGGAGATTTGAAATCAAAACACAGTCAGCGCATGGGTCCCATCTGTTTATGAATGAACGAATCAGAACACTCCATCGCACCACGCCAGTCTCGCCGGTCTTCAACCCAGTCAACGACGTCGGAGCCCTAGCTCCGGTCGTCTTCTCCGGCCAACCTGAAATCAAAACTTTCAAAATACGCGAAATAAATGGACAAAAGGTACCCTACCCCCCTAAATCGAGGGCTGCGAGTTCAATGGTGGCATTAGTTTCGATTAAAAATGCTTGCACAAGTCGGTTCGATTGAAACAGTTCGAAATGCCCTAACAATGGCAAATCGAGTTCCCTACGTCTAAGCTTGCATGAGATGCATCATTCATGTTCTAATGAGTGCCCTGAGTTTAAACAAACACACCAAAGCAGTTAACAATGCATGAAATAAGAGAATCAAAATTGTGAAAAAATACCAAATCGGAGCAAGCTGTATATCGAGTTCTGGGCAGTCTTGGCTTCAAGTAAGGGATGGTTTTGCTTGCTGGGAACCTCAGGAAGGTGTTTGAATGGCTGGTTTGCCTTGAAACTGATTGGAATTTGAAATTCGAAAATTGCAACTTTGAGAAAAAATTTAGCAAAATAAGGGTTGTTGTTGGGGCTAGGGTTTCGTGTGTTTTCTTGGCAATGTACTAGGTATTTATACAGTGCAATGCTGGAGCAAAAAGAAGGAAAAAGTATTGGATATTGAATGTGCAATAAATTCCTTTCAAATAAAATCAAATTTTGGAGAAAATTTGATTTTCTCTTCCATGTGCATGCAATCACGAAATTGGCAAGTATTATGGGCTATCTTGGACCTCAAGTTTGATAAAAATCCACTCCTTTTGAAAATCTATCTTATTTTCATATTTTATATAATTTAATTTTGAATTAAATGGTTTTAAATTCAAAAATAAATCAATAAAATAGAATGTGGTCATGGCAAGGCATCAATAGGTCACAAATAATATTATGAACAAGTTTGGATCATAAAATTATAGGCCCATTTGGAAATAATTGGATTTTGACAAATATCTCCTTTTGTGCAATTGTTCAAAAATGCCCAACTTGTACAATGTGTATTTTGCTCCATTTTCCACATTTTTGAGTGTTCTTAGACTTTTTAGAAATCTCTAAGTGTCCTCTAAACAACCTCTTTGTTTTCACCTCAATTGGAGTTTCCATGCTCAATAAATCTTCAAAACAAAAAGTTGACTTTTTGTTGACTTTGAAAAGGACCTGTAATGTTTTGATCCATACCTTCCAAATGAAGCATTTTTTGAACATTCTTGTGAGTTATGAAGTTGTATAGAATTGAATTTCATTCAAAACAAGAGGTGGTGGAAAAATTTCTGAGAAAGTATGAAGAAGTTATGCTCAGTCAAAGTTCAGTTGACTTTTTACTAAAAACCCCTAATTTGGAAAGTTTGACTTTTGAGCAAATCTTGAGTTTTCTTGATGAATCATGATCAACCCTTGATCAAATGATGAATGTCACTTCAAAATGAGGATGTTGACCAAAAATTAGGAAATTTGATTGTATGTTGACCACAGTTGACTTTTTGTCCAATACAACTGATTTTCAATCATCTGAGCAATTGTTTGAGGAAATTTGACTTGTAAGGCTTGAAACTTGACATGGAGAATCTTTGAAGCATATGAGGAGGCATGATGATCACTGGAGATGTTGGAAGTTCATCTGGATCTGAGAATTGCTAAACCCTAGTTTGGGTTGATTGTCTATGAGAGGGTTTGTCTGATCAACCCTTGAGGAATCCTTGAGTATGGATGTATGAAATGTCTTGAGAAGTAGGAGGGAAAATTTTGGGGTATGACAGCTGCCCCTGTTCAATCTTCTTGTACTGGAAGAGTTAGATTGGCATGGTCGCCTTTCGTGACCTGGAGGTAGAAGATGATTGAACACTCGAGTACACCTGAAAATTTGCACTCGCTGTTGGTGATGATGCGGGAATGGGCTTACAGATGCCATTTGGAGAAGTTGGAGACTTCGCTGGGGAATGAGTCGTACGCTAGACTCGAGATTGTTGTTTGAATAGGAAAGTCGTCGGAGATGGGCTTAAGATGCCATCTGGGAAGATTGATGATGGGGAGTGAGCCGTACGCTAGGCTTTGTAGATGTTCCTGGAAGCAGAAGGGGCACGGAGATGGGCTTAAGATGCCATCCGGAGAGAGTCGTACGTTAGACCCTGTGCTTGTCTTTGAATGGAGTTATTGGCTTGTATTGGTTTTTTAACCAAATATGCAGCATTCTGAAGGTGGAGAAATGTTGACAAGTAATCGGAGATGGGCTTAAGATGCCATCCAAGGCAACCGAGTCGTACGCCAGACTCTGTAGTTGCTGTTGATAATAAGAGAGTGTCAGAACAAATAGGGTTACCTACCAACTAATGGTATGGATAGCACTACTCTAAAGGAACGTAAATAACACGAAAACGACCAATTCTGAGTAGGTAATAAGACTTTTAGTTGCTTGCTCAAACAAAATACTTTCTCACACCACACACTTTTGTCAAAGTTCAAACTCTTTTCAAAAACAAAACATTTCCGAGCACTTTGTATACATTCCTACATGAATCATTACAAAGTCAAAGCGAAATGCCTTTTCAAAACATCTTTCAAACACACAGAAAGCAATTTTAAAGTGAGCTAAAAAGCAACTAAGAGCCCGTAGATAACTACGGATGGAAAGGGGTGCTAATACCTTCCCTTTTCATAACCTTCTCCCTTACTCAAAATCTAACGAAGGTCTTTTTCTGTACTTTTTACCTTCCTTTAATTGGATAAAAGAAAAGTCGGTGGCGACTCTTGCTATCCGCAACATTTGCGATACAAAAATCTCAAAGTCAGTTCACCGTATTACAAAAGGGGATACTTTAGATGGAGGGAGTAGTAGACAAATTTGCAAAACTCTTCAAGAACAAGAATCATAATAAGTGTCATCCTCAACAAAATCGAGACTTATCATCTTCATCACGTCATGCTTTTCACTCTCACTTTTCCAGACACATTGCCCAATTAACATTGGAATTCAAACCTGAATTTAAAACTTTGTCAAAGGTGATTTGGTCTCTTTCCCTTCATCAACAAAGCTTTTAGTGGACAATGATTATCCAATGAGTCAATGGAAGGTCGATTCCATTGAAGAATATCTCAACTATACCACGAGTTTGTTAGAACTTTGTAATTAAAAGATTCATTCGCCATTGGGTTCACATAATTTTATTGGTCATGTTAAAAGTAATACTGGTTGTAGTATGATTCAAAAGATACATTCAATAATACAATTACATTAATGTCTTCACATGAGTAAGATAGAAAGAAAACATCAGAAAATGTAAATGCAACAAAATCAGAAAAGTGAGTGATACATAACTAAGTGAATAAGTATATAGAATAGGTTCCACTGTTGAAGAAGAGGACATACAACAACCTTCTTGAGCAACAACCAAATTCTGCTCTCCTTTTCATCTCAATCTTGTTGCAATCTATTCAGCCAGTCACGAGAATTCTGAAAGTAACCCATCAAAAAAAATTAAGGATCTATTTGCTAAAAGTAACCCTTACTTTGGCAATATTAATGAATATAACTATGCACTTTATAATTTAATAATAATTTTATTGGTCAGTGAGATAAAACAAACAAAAAGTAATATTCATTACCTGAATCAGAATGGAATTGTTTATTTCTTGGCTTCTCAATGGTCATGACTCATATTGTGACTTGGCCATTTATTTCTATGACAGGAATGTGAGCAATTTTGGACCAATTTTCCTTCCTTTTATACCTTTCTTCAAACAATGGGCATTGTAAGATGCACAGTTGCTGTAAAGAGGTAGGGAGGCTGTCTTCTGGTAATGACTCTAGTCTTGGACAATTATCAAAACTAAGTGATTTCAGCGAGGAGGGAAAGGTTATTTCTGGAAGTGACACAAGCTCTGAACAACTAAAAAACTCAATGTATTCTAGAGAGGAGAGGTGTCGAAGTCCATTTCCTTCTAAGGATTTTATTTCGGAGAGATCACTGATTGTCAGTCTCACAAGGGATATGGGCAACAGTAGCTCCTTGAGCAACATGTTCACAATATCATCCCCTCCGATTCCCATTCTTGAAAGAGCATTGAGACATTGGAATCCCCACTCTGTTACCGGCTTTGTTATTCCCAGAGAATCAACATGATCAATTGATTGTAAATTGGGAGGTAGGAAAGCTCCTTCACATAATGATAAATTCAAATTTGGAAGATTCCAGAGAGACATCCGTTTGAGAGCGGTAAGGGTGTCCATTCTTTGAGGTAGTGATATAAGTGCCTCACAATCATTAATCTGAATCTTTTGGAGGGTTAACAACCTACAAGGCAAAGTTTCTGAAATAAAAATTGATTCCAAACTCCTACATTCACTAATGTAAAGATCTTGGAGCATAGGAAAACCGTTCAATGGGAAAGAGGTGAGTGCATTGCAGCAACTCTGTAATTCAAGTCTCTTAAGTGATGTGTAATTGCTCCATGTTTCTGGAGGTAGGAATGTTAAATTCTCACATTCTTCAATACCAAGTGATTGCAAAGATGTCGGTAAACCATTTGTTGGAAATGCAGTGAGAGAACTAATACCATGGAGATCCAGTTTTTGAAGACACGTGCCGCTAACAATCATTTTAGGAACACATTTTAGCATATGATAGTTCCTTATCCTTATTTGTTGCAGCAGACACGGAGAATCACTCTCGAGCAATGAGCATTGAATCCTTTTGTTGCTTTCTCGAATTTGAATCTCCTTCAATATTAATCTTTTTATTGAGGAGAGCCACTGTTGAGTAGGTGGTGTTGCCAAGAGATGATCACAACCATATATTTCAATTTCTTCTATGGAAGGAAGTTGATTAGCAGATGTCCCTCGTTCAGACACTTAGATAACTCGAGTTTTAAGACGGAGAAAAGGGAATATGTCACCTTGAAAAGGACGCCATTCCTTCCAATTTGACATTTCCTCAAATACAAGCTTCTCAAGGGAAGAAAATGGTTGGAATGAAGAATCGGAACCTCCTGCTGCCATGCCATAGAACTCCTGTCCAATTGTCTCCAAAATTGTCATTTTACGAATCTGCAAGTCCTTGAGAGAAGGTAGCTGCCCTAGTGGTGGAAGTGTCACGCAATTCGCACAATCATCAATGCAGAGGGACACCATGTTAGAAAATGAAGGATCTCCCAACCAACTTGGAAAACTTGTACCACCATATAAGTAAATGCTTAGCTTCTTCAGATTTGGTGATGGTTGTAACTTACTAAGCACTTCTTTTCCTTTAACCGAGTCATCAACTTCTTCACCCCAGTGTAGCGTTAACTTCTCAATATGTTCTTTGGCCTTCAAGTTGGTATCACTTGCCTCCACGACATCAATGACATTTTGCAGGTTCTTGATGAATAATTTTCCCTGTAGCTTAGGAAACTTCCCAAGCTCTCTGACACTTAAACCAATATTTTCCTTGCCTACTACAAAAACAGTTAGAGTTTGAAGGTTTTCTAGTTCAGTAATTTGCTTCGGCATCTCTGTTATGCTTGTCCTATCAATATAAAGATGACGCAAATGAATTAACTTTCCGACATGTTCTGGCAATTTTGTGAGATTTGAGCACCAAGATAAAATCAAGGTTTGCAAATAGTAGAGGTTGCATATAGTGTCAGGCAAGCTTGTGATTTGAGTGTGAGAAAGATTTAGATAGCGCAACTGCACTAAATTGCCAATTGTATCAGGTAGTGTGGTGATTCTGCTATATTTTGATAACGATAACACACGCAGCCTTCCAAATGTGGGTAGCAAATCATCGACCACCTTTCTTGATAAATTGCACGGTACCCATTTAAACTCAATGGGTAGGAAGCTTCTCAAGCATTTGAATTTGTAGAAAGTCTTAAACTTCTTGAAAATGTCATAATATTCTTGATCATATGACAAGTGGCGAACATTTTCATAGGTATTATCACCAAACTCAAGTCTGTAACAACTTTTTCCGATGAGTAGCTAAATCATTAACAAGGTCATGCAAGACAAACTTTTTCCACTAGAATCATCATGCAATTGTTGAATCAATGATCGGATAACAACTCAAAGAAAACACTCATCACCTACTTCTTCCATGGTTTTTTCTTGAGAATGATCAAGGAAGCCTTCGCCATCCACAATAAAACCAATTGCTTCCTATCAAGAGGATAGTCCTTTGGAAAAATAGAGCAATAGGAAAAACATATTTTCAATTGAGAGGAAAGATATTGATAACTCAAGCGCAATGCAGAATATTATCATTCTTTAAATTCCATATGTCGTTCGAACTTCAATCCACTCTTCAAGATCCACTTTCGAGCATAATAGTCCTCCAAGTGATTTCGCACTATCGGTAATCCACCACACTTTCTTGCAATCTTCCTTCCAATTGCTTCTACGTTTTGCTTTTGAGTTTCGAAAAGTCTCCACTTCCAAATGCATGTTTGAGAGTAAAACCAGTCGCATCGATAGAGGATGTAATTCAAAAATAGGAAATGTGCAGCATCCGCCACTTTTTGTGGCGTGTGGTGATGATCACTCTGCTTCAGTTTTCCATAAATCAACGGAGATACAAGTTCTTCCCAATCATGATGAGTGTCATTCCATAAGTCATCCAACACAATAAAAATCTGTCGCTTAGTTTTTCTTTAACTCAACTCAAGTAAATCAAGATTATTGGTTTCCCATGATTTTTAGTGACAGATTCAAGGAGAGTTTTGGTTACTCTAAGGATATCGAAATCCTCGATACGCAAGCCCAAGCTCTGTGATTAAAGTGCTTTAGAACTTTTTATCATTGTAAGCAAGTTGTGCAAGTGTTGTTTTTCCAACACCTCCCATGCCTACAATTGCAACTACACCCATATTAGTATTGCTTTCTGATAGTAACATGCTTATTACTTTCTCTTGGTCATCTGTCCTACCAACCATGTCAGAATCATTGACCATAGGACTTGAAGGTGTTCTATGAGAAACTCTGACACTTTTAGTTTGCAAACTAAGGATATCTTTATTTTCAGCAAAAAGTTTCAGGCTTTCACACATGTCTTTCATTTGGGTGTTGATCTCACCATAGATATTTTGAAAAGAAGAAGAAATGAAGTTCCAGACCTGTTTAGTTTTGCTTGCAGGTTGCGTGTTCTCCATCTTGCGTCGAAGAGAGTCATAGCTAATTTGGTTGAGCAGATCTTCAGCATCGTAGACAGCATCTTTCAAGCCATCAAGCCAGTCTTTGACAGAAGGAGTGTTGATCTGCTTCTCCTCCGCAGCATCTAGGAGAGGTTGAAGAGTGAGTAGTGTTAGTCTTATCTGTTTCAAGAGTGAGAGATCGAGCTTGGTGTTTTTGATGTAATCAAGAAACTCTTTGGAAGCAAGTTTCTCAACTAAGGTCTGAACAGTTGCAGAGAGGAAAGCACTTCCAATCATAGTTGCAGCCATGTTTGAAGGAAATGAAGATCTATGTGAATGGAGAGCAAAGAGTGGTGTGTGAATGGTTGGCAATGGTAATAGTAAAGCAAGAGTGACATGTGAATACTACTGTTCAATAATTGATGCAAAGCAATAATTGATATTAGTACAATGCATGGCCCATGTAATAATGTGGTCACAGATGATTGTGACAGAGAGAATTAAAGCAATGCATATGGTGTAGCTAAGATGAAATAATTGTGTTGTTATTTATTTTCACCAATTTCGTACGTACAATGCTTTTGCAACTTGTTTGCTTCAAAACTGATGGGAGCATAGTCACACTGTTCTCAATATTAAGCATTGATTAGGAATTTGTTTGACTCAATATTAGAAGTAGAATACTTCTTTCTTAGGCATATGGTTCTTTCTAGTCTACTTTAGTTTATACAAAAACGTATAGGACAGTGTAGTAGTGTGTAGAATGTACAATTATATAGGTCCAATCATTTTTTAGTAGTATATATAAAAAATGGAAAAATTAATGTCTTATTTATTTAGTCATAAAATAATTATATATGTGAAGTATAAATAATTGATATTGATATAAGATATATCTCATGTTGAGAGATAGTCTGACATATAAAGTTAGTGGAAAATATTAAGAGGTATAAGTCCTACATTGCAACATTGTTTGGCTTCTCATTAGTCATCATCTCAAGGCTTTAGAGATAACATGTTTCGGGTCCGCCTAAGGCTTTAGAGATAAAATACACCAGACATTGCGCGACCCCTTTTAACCTGAAGTCCCCACAACGGTGTCACCCAAGGATCTTCTTTTCCATACATGAGGCAAATTGGCACCTTGTTTTCTCGACATCTAAAACACAGACACCATGAAAACACTTAACTTGTGTATTCACGCGTATGTAATATTAATTAATTACGAGATCTAGTTGTACCTACCTGGATAATGCTTCGCTGAAGGATAATTCTCAAAATGGTGTTGCATTGAGCAATGTCACGCCTTTCACTAAATGAGGATAGCATGCCGCAAAGTATAAAGCAACATATCCTCCTAGTGAGTTTCCTACAAGATAGACCGGTTCACCGATGACCTGTAACGAATCATTTTGTACAATGACATTAAGCATTTGAGAGACTGATTGGGAGAGTATATTGAAAGAGCTTATGACAAGTCCATAAACTCATTAGGATAGCATATGAAAAAATGCTTATAACTTATATGAAAACAGTTTGACTTTAATTCATCTTTTACTATTCAAATAGCTTATATACATAAGCACTTATATGATAAGCCATTATGCTATAGCCATTATGTCGCGTAGGTTTATGGTAAATGTTATGGTTGTTCTATTTGTCTGCATAATCTACTTTTCCTTATGTTTGCTTACCTTTTGTTTGTTTTGATTTTAGATTCATTAAATTCATCCATGAGATATTCCAGTTTCTAGATCTGGAGATCAGAAAAGCTGCTCCACTATGTCGTGTCGGGTTATGGTTGTTCTATTTGTCTGCATAATATACTTTTTCTTTCTGCATAATTTTCCTTTCTGCATAATTTGTTATGAGTTGTTTTTTCATCTTTGCTAATAGATTATGCAAACAAAGGGTTTCATGTATCCAAGGTTTTCCAAATTCATATCTATGCACCTGTACTGAGTACAACTCTATAGAGTCCCAAAAGTCAAAATATTTCGCGCTAAGCGGGCTCCTCCTCGCGCTAAGCGCGTGAAGCAACTCGATTTTCAAAAATTATTTAAATTTCGAAAACAGTGAAATCACCACCTAATTTTATTTGTTCTAAAAGGAACGGGAAAATATAGATAAAACCCCATGGATACGGATAAGGCGGTCTACGACCAAAAATGTGGAATCGGGAGTCGGTTATATAAGAGGAAGGTATTAGCACCTCTTACATCCATCGTACTCGATGGGACCCATTTAATTCTAAGTGTGTGTGTGTATATTCTCTAATCTTTATACTCGAAAAAGAAACGAAATTTGTTTATTATTATTTTGTGTTTGGCACGGTTTCGGAACCGTGTGCCTACGTATTCCCTTGTGCAATTGGAAAGTCAAAACTCTGTAGTTCCTCTCAAAAGGTTTTAAGTTTGTTGTATTGATTTTATAAAAAAAATCGTGCATTAGACATTTCAAATGTTTGAACTTGGACTTGTTTAGTTTGTTTGAAAAGCTTAAGTCCTCGTTCGTGTTTGAAACGACTATTGCACACTCTTTGTAAGAAAAGAGTTTGATGATCACGTATGAGCGATCAAAGAGTTTGAGTGAGTTGAGTTATTTTTATGTGGGAGACGAGTATTGGACCATAAGTGTTCAACAGGTAACGCCCCAATTACTCGGATGAGTGAACAGAAACATCCTAATCATCTTTTTCTACCCAAAAGAGTTTGTTAAGAAAAAGTGGGGTGAAACAAGGTTCACGTTAATTAGATTCAATTAAGAAACCAAACGTACAGTCGAGGGTCGATACAAGACTGACTACCATACGTTTGGGAGGAGAGAGAAGTGACGTATTTATTTATGAAAATATTTTGCAAAGAAACTCGACGTTGGATCGAAGTTTAGAAATTTAATTATGAAAGTGTTTTTGAGATACGTGCGGAGATGAAGAGTGGATCGAAATAATTGTAAATACCAAATAAAATCGACAAAGCTCATACAAGGTGGCCAACCTAAGTATAAAACAATGCCCAGGATCAAGCGTACATGTGTGCATGTGTGGCTATCTCGACGCTTATAAGCTTTGTCGACTTACGGGTTTAAAAATGATTTACAATTATTAGTTTAAAAAAATAATATTTTGGTTTTGTGTAAGTGACAGTTAAAATAAATAATAAAGTAAAGATAGTTAAATATTTATTACAAGTTTTTGGGAGAGGGATACATTTTTCCGAATGGGGATTTAAACGGTAAAGTATGAAGTAGTAAATTAATTACAACAAATCAAGGGGATTGGGATACATTTTTGAATGGGGATAAATTGAAATTAAAGAGAAAATCGTAAATTGATTATGTTAAAAGCATACAAACAGAAATTAAATACGGTGAAACTTAAATATTAATTATTGTATCATTTGTATTTTATTTGGTTAATTAGAATAGACTGTAGGAACTAATTCTAAGAAATTGGTATACGAAGAAGATTACGGTAATGTAATTCGAACTTATTTATGAATGAATATGAAAGTATAATAATAAAAATAATATGTATATAGTATATACAATACTAAATATAAGAAATAAATATAATATGTATATTTACAATACTAAATATAATAATAAAAGCATTATGTATAATTAAATTTACAGTATTAAACAATACTAAGTATATTGTATGTATATTACTAAATATTAAATATAAATAGTAACATAAATATAAATGACAGTATATATAAAAAATGTGTCTAAATGCAACAGTATAAAATGTATTCTTGGACAATTCTTGTATATCTTCACAAATAGAAAAAACATTAGTAGCATGAATGTGAGATAAAATGAAAATAAAATAGAATTGCAATAAATTGAAAGATGGTTAGTAAGCAAAATATAAAATAGAAAATAAAATAAAATGAATGATGTACATGAACCCTTTAAAATAAATCGGGGCAGCAACTAAACATACACTTTAAAATCAAGGTAAAACAATTTTATTCAAATTTACACACACGAAAACAATATATGCTGCCCCATTATAATTTCTCGATTAAATTCACATGCAAGTAAATGCGGTATCATTGTCAAACCATCATCGAAGCCAAATTTGAATGTCAACCGACTACAAACTTCAATCAAAAATTAAAATGATAATAACACGAAATATGGTGTTCTAACATGTTTCTCGGTTAGATTTTCACGTATAATCATTAAACCGTCATTGAAACGAAACAAATAAATGCCAAATAGTTTCTCAGTAGTTTCTACGCGGATAAACGCAGAAACAACATCACCTTCATCCAAACCAAATCAAACTTCAAATATCCATCAATAGTAAAACTTCAATCGAAATTTAAAATGAAAATAACACCATAATGTGATATCCCAACAATTTCTCGTTCACATCCTACGCAAATGACGTGTCGATGTCAAACTCTCATCGAAACTATACAAGTATAGATACCATTCAATCACCAACTTCAATCGAAATTAAAATGAGAACTGCATACTAGACACAGTGTCCCAACAAGTTTCTCGGTTAGATTTACGCGCGAGTGACACGGTATTATCATTAAACCGTCATTGAAATCATTCTCGAATATTATTCAAACACAAGCTACAATCGAAATTAAAATGAATACAAAATGATATCCTAATGGTTTCTCGGTTAAATCGTACGCGAATAAATGTGACATCAATATCAAACCTTCATCGAAACCAAAGCATGGATATCACCTTAAACTTCAATTCAATCTTAAAAATCCAAAATAACATGAAATTCCTTTTTAATGACAAACCAACGAATTTTTTCCCCAATTGCCACATTCCCAAATCAAATTTCCCAAACTGCCACACCTGAAAAAATATTTCCCAAATTGCCACATGGGTCCCACCTTTTCTCCATTTGAAATGGAGAAAGGGTTTTTTATTATTTTTTTTTCATTTTTTTTCTGATAAATATTTAAATGATTTTTTAATATATTTTTATTAAATAATTAATTAGATATAATTAATATACTATTTAATAATTAATAATTAATTAAAATATAATTTTAAATAATAATAATTAATTAAAATTTAATTAAACATAATTTTAAATAATGATAATATAAATAATAATAATTAATTAAAATTTAATTAAACATAATTTTAAATAATGATAATATAAATAATAATAATTATACAAAATTTAATTAAAAATAATATAAATAAGTTTGTATTTATGAGAGGTGGTTGGTATAGAGTTGAATGATAAGTTTGTATTTATGAGAGGTGGTTGGTATAGAGTTGAATGATAAGTTTGTATTTATGAGAGGTGGTTGGTATAGAGTTGAATGATAAGTTTGTATTTATGAGAGGTGGTTGGTATAGAGTTGAATGATAAGTTTGTATTTATGAGAGGTGGTTGGAGTTGTGCTATATATATTTTACTAGATTGCATATCTCAAACACAAACAAATACAATTATTCCAAACAATGTCAAATAACAAGATTGCATGTCTCATTCATTACAATGGCAATATTGTTACTGATAATGTTTTTGGGGTATTTTTCCAAAATACAAATACAACGATGTTGAATATTAAAGGTTGGAATGACGTTTCAAAGTAAAGAAGTTTGTCAGCACGCTATCCATCTATGGCACATCAAAAATAGTTATGACTATGATGTTTATAAGTCTGATAAGAAACGATATCTGGTTAGATGTGACAAGGAAGTGTGCAAATTCACGTGCAGAGCATCCATACGAGATGAGAGTGGTCAGTGGGTTATTGGCAATATCGGTGGACAACACACATGTATGTCATCTGCTATATCTCAGGATCATCGAAAGCTTACCTCTAGAATGATCTCTACCATCATCAGACCTCTTGTGGAAACTGACGCTTCAGTTAAGGTACGCCATATTATCGCAACCATCCGTGCGACGCACAATTACACAATATCATATAAGAAGGCGTGGTTAGCAAAACACAAGGCAATTGAAGCTATCTATGGAAATTGGGAGGGCTCTTACAACGCCCTCCCGCAATGGTTGATGGTAATGCGAGAGTTTCTGCCTGGCACCGTCGTAGATCTCGAAACACTCCCCGTGATTTTAGATGATGGAACACGAATATCTGGCCAAAGAATATTTCATCGCCTATTTTGGGCCTTTCAACCCTGTATTAGGGGTTATACGTATTGTAAACCGATTGTCCAGGTAGATGGAACATGGCTGTACGGAAGATATAAAGGCACTTTGCTTTTGGTTGTTGCGCAAGATGGAAATGGTAACATTTTCCCTATCGCATATGCAGTGGTCGAAGGTGAGACAAGAGGGGCTTGGAGCTTTTTTTTGAAAAACTTGAGGCGACACGTCACACCTCAGCCAAACATATGTTTGATGTCTGACCGCCATGAGTCCATCAAGAGTGCCTATAATAACCCCGAAAATGGCTGGCAAAACCCTCCATCTTCTCATGTGTATTGCATCAGACACATCGCCCAAAACTTTATGCGAGCTATAAAGGATAAAACCCTCCGCGAGAAAGTTGTAAACATGGGTAAGTTTTTCTCTATTTTTACAGTTACGATTATTGATAACACGATTTTATATAACATATTTGATGTATTTTTCATAAATAATGTTAATGTTTTTATTTAATTATTTCACTTTATTTCCGTATTACGTTGGTATTTTCTATGTTTCAGGTATTTCGTATTAAATAAAGATAAATTGAGCAAAGAAGTAAAATCGAGGAAAAATCAGATTAAAAAGCAAAGAAATGAAGCAAAAGGGGTGATATAGTGAAAATGAGGTGTTATAAAGTAAGAAAGCAATTATGTGAACGAAGGCCCAAGACTAGCCCAGCAAAGCCAGGCCCAGAAGTGGAGCCCGCGTCTCCAGCTGCCACGTCACGGGTGAGACGGTCGTCTCACCCTCCCACTTTTCTTGGAGGCGCCCGCCTCAGTAGGGTCCACCACTTCTGCCAAAGACTTGAGACGCACGTCTCCCTTGTAGGACCGATTCTTGAGGCGTCCGTCTCGTTCTCCTCTTGCCACGTGGAGGCGTCCGCCTCCTACTCCTAAGGCAACGTTTTCTCCACTATTTTCTCCACGTTTTGCTTGCGAGAGAAATTTAAGGATTGGCAGTTATTTCATAGATCTATAAATAGGAGTCCCAGCTTCGGAATTCAGGGTGTTCGGTCGGTCTGCATTTCACCGAATAACCGTTATTTTATATTTCGCACTTTTATTTCCAGTATTGTATTTATTTTATTTTCAGTTTTCACTGATCTAACCTTACGTTAGATCCAGTGCTTTTTATTCCTTGTCATATTTATTTTCCTTTCAATTCAAGAAGTCAAGAACGAGGTCATTTCCAGCATTATTAATTTCAGGTTTTATTTATTTATTTTATGTTATTTAATTTATTGTTGCCTGATATTATTTATTTGATTGTGGTAATGTTTAAATATATTGATCCAATTTATTTATGCATGTCTGAATTAATTAGTATGTCTGGCTAGGTCTTTTTGATATTGGTATGTAAATTAATCGATCCTTAGGAATCTAAAATAAACTGGCATAATGTTACGTTGTTAAAAATACTCTTTCTGACTTAGATATCTAATTTAATTTATTAATAGGTTTAGAAACCAACAGAGCGAAAGTTTGAGGTTAATAAACTGACTAAGATTAGAAACCAACAGAGCGACAGTTTGAGGTTTAGAATCAGATAGTAGATACTAGGTATTGAAACCAACAGAGCGACAGTTTGAGGTTTAAATCAATTAAACTTTATTTATTTTCAACAAGTGTTTTTATATTCGGCGGGATAGCGAAAGCATACGTTAGGGTTTAATTACATGATTCTTATCAATAGAGCGACAGTTTGAGATGGGGTCTTTAGATAAGTATCGTTTGCTGAAATAGGATTTTTATCAACATGAGTAACACGTCAGTGGAAATTTAGATCCCTTAGGTTAGCAATTATTGCCGATATCTATTTATTTATTTATTATATTTTCCTTAAACCAAAAACCTTAAAGAATTATTCGCCTTAGCTGTATACCGTAACATAGGATAACGATAGGTCGATTTATAGTCTCTGTGGGTTCGATATCTTTTAAAACTACGCGATAGGACTGTGCACTTGCAGTCTGCTGATTAATAGACGATAAAGTCGCGATCAAGTTTTGGCGCGTTGGGACTATTTAAGTCGATATTGTAACTCGGTGTTACAGTATAGACTAAGGCATTTTATTTTATTTACCATGTATAACCCAAATTTTTCCTACGCCCATTATCAGTATTATGAGGAACCACAAGAATCCCATAGATCCAACCTTGAAATACTGATGGAAAACTTTAATGCTTCACAAACCTACTCTTACCCAAACTACCTCCAGAACTACCAATACCCATATTTTGAGGAGCCACAAGAAACTTATAATTTCAACCAAACTTTTCCTCAACCCAATTCTTCCTACAATTATCACACCCAATATTTTGAAGAATCACCAAAACCATACAAATCTGATCTCGAAATATTAATGGAAGATTTTAATGAATCATGTAGAATGATACAACGCTTCGGGGAAACACAAAAAGAGACTTTAACTTACTTTCAAAACTCTGAAGAATCGCAAGATTTTAATTTCAAAACATCAATAGAGGATTCTGATGAGATGATAGTTAACTCTAGGATAGAGTCTATGATTGAACACTTTATAGAGGCACAAACTATCCAAAATGAACAAAGTCTTCAACTCAATGAAACCCTTAGCCAACTAACCATTAAGATAGAATCCCTCGCGTCTCACAGCATGTTCTTAGAGACTCAAATCTCCCAACTCGAGCAAAACCTTCTAGGACCTTTACCCGAGGAAAATGTGGATGTTGAAACAACCATTATGAGAATACTACTTGGTGATGATGACTATGAGGAGAGTGAGATTATGACCGAGGAAAGTTCTGACGAGAAAATTGTAGAGATTGAGAAAAATGAACCAACAATGTTCGAAGAGGAGGTTGTAAAAGAGGTAGAGGAGGAAGCATCTATTGTAATCCCGAATCACTACATCCCACTAATTCCCTTCCCGAAAATTTTTATGGAAACTCCGGTAGACTCCCAATCTAAAACGTACGTTGCGGTATTGAAAAATATCCATACTAATTCACCACCATTTGAAGTCTTACCTAAAAAGAGAAAATTAGAGGACCATAAAATTAGGGATATAATTACTGTTAAAAGGGTAAGGTTAACTTATGAGGCGATGGATGAAATCACTAAGCCTAAAATTGAAAAACTTATACTTAGGATAAATCCAGGACCACTACCAAAATTTCGAAAGAATAAACCGCCCTACAAACGTAAGAAAAGAAAAGGTGAGGGATATGTGAGATGGCTTGATAAGTGGCGATGGAAAATCAACGGGTAGTCATTCTAGTTGCTAATTTTCTTTTTCGTATTTTCAATTTTTCCTTTTTCATGTTAAATTTTAAATTTTTATATTCGGTTATTAGTTGCACCCTTTCATCTGATGAGCTGAACTACTTCCCCGAAATACCGATAATTATATTCAATTAAATAATCTACATTAATATTTATATAATAATTGAATATTCTAATTATCGTATTCTTCTATTAATATACAAAATTAATACTTCCCAATATTTATTATATTAATTATAGGCATTATATATACTAGTATTATATATATATTTATATCCTATTGTTTGAAATCATCTATAATATATATATGCAAGTATATAATGTGTATGCATGTGGTCGACAAAATTGTTCCCTATCTCTATTACCTAAGTCACATGCATCTCTCGCTGCCCAAGATGATCACCCTACTCTTTTCTGATTTCTCCTGGTTTTATCGCATTGAGGACAATGCTTATTTTAAGTTTGGGGGAGTCACAACATTTCTTTGTTCATCTTTATTTTTCTTTGCTCTATTTAGTATTTCTTTTTGTTTCTTTTTTCTATGTATTGCAAAATTTCAATTCAATAAAATACATGTTTATGCAATTTTAATCTTTTATGTTTAAATTTCGTGCCTATTCGAATTCCTCCTATTTCTTGAGCCATAACGAAAAATTTAACAAAAATCAAAACGCATTTATTGACTTATTCAACTAGTATTAAGGTTGCTTAAATTAAATAAGAATTCGAGTAAAGCTTAGCAAAATTGTTATCGTCCTAACACTTTAAAACCCCCAATGTGTTAGATTGATTTAAGTACTCATTATACCAACACCTTAAGACTTAGTTTTAAAGTAGCCCCGAGTAGTTTATTAAGCAGTCGGCACCGCCTTAAACGACAAACTACGTGGAGAATCGATGAATATAAGTGTTTGATCAGGTTATTTAAAGAAAGTTTTTATTAGAAGATGCACTTATTAAGTTAGATGGTCCTTACCAGATCATTTAATCCAACAGTCGCAGAAACTATAAAATATTTATGCAAACATCCATTATGAATTGGTTCAGTGGTCCCAGTCTTGAACTTGGTAGGCGGATGACGATCCGATCCCCCGCGATTTGTAATTGGATAAAGGAGTACCAAATATAATTACCAGGACTCCTAGCTGGATTATAAAGATCAAAGTCACTAACCGGTTACTCCACTATGTGCGCGTAAGGTAATGGGCTTAATGTGATTGCGCCAGAATGAAAACGGGTGAAATAAAACGAAAGTATCAGGTCGAGCTATAATTCATGACTTAAATTGGTCTGCAAAAATGTGGTTATCTAGTGTTATTACGATAATTTTGGTGTCAAAGTCTAAACTCGAGTTATCCAACAAATAAGTGAAGTGCAACCTAGTACAAAATTGAATTATGTTTTATATCTGCGTTTATCATATGCTTAAGTGATCTTTCATTTTTACTTTTTGCTTGAGGACAAGCAAAGGTTTAAGTATAGGGGAGTTTGATAACACGATTTTATATAACATATTTGATGTATTTTTCATAAATAATGTTAATGTTTTTATTTAATTATTTCACTTTATTTCCGTATTACGTTGGTATTTTCTATGTTTCAGGTATTTCGTATTAAATAAAGATAAATTGAGCAAAGAAGTAAAATCGAGGAAAAATCAGATTAAAAAGCAAAGAAATGAAGCAAAAGGGGTGATATAGTGAAAATGAGGTGTTATAAAGTAAGAAAGCAATTATGTGAACGAAGGCCCAAGACTAGCCCAGCAAAGCCAGGCCCAGAAGTGGAGCCCGCGTCTCCAGCTGCCACGTCACGGGTGAGACGGTCGTCTCACCCTCCCACTTTTCTTGGAGGCGCCCGCCTCAGTAGGGTCCACCACTTCTGCCAAAGACTTGAGACGCACGTCTCCCTTGTAGGACCGATTCTTGAGGCGTCCGTCTCGTTCTCCTCTTGCCACGTGGAGGCGTCCGCCTCCTACTCCTAAGGCAACGTTTTCTCCACTATTTTCTCCACGTTTTGCTTGCGAGAGAAATTTAAGGATTGGCAGTTATTTCATAGATCTATAAATAGGAGTCCCAGCTTCGGAATTCAGGGTGTTCGGTCGGTCTGCATTTCACCGAATAACCGTTATTTTATATTTCGCACTTTTATTTCCAGTATTGTATTTATTTTATTTTCAGTTTTCACTGATCTAACCTTACGTTAGATCCAGTGCTTTTTATTCCTTGTCATATTTATTTTCCTTTCAATTCAAGAAGTCAAGAACGAGGTCATTTCCAGCATTATTAATTTCAGGTTTTATTTATTTATTTTATGTTATTTAATTTATTGTTGCCTGATATTATTTATTTGATTGTGGTAATGTTTAAATATATTGATCCAATTTATTTATGCATGTCTGAATTAATTAGTATGTCTGGCTAGGTCTTTTTGATATTGGTATGTAAATTAATCGATCCTTAGGAATCT
Source organism: Vicia sativa (assembly GCA_021764765.1). Taxonomy (NCBI): domain Eukaryota; kingdom Viridiplantae; phylum Streptophyta; class Magnoliopsida; order Fabales; family Fabaceae; genus Vicia; species Vicia sativa. The sequence goes on from CM038794.1 coordinate 5,372,632, forward strand.
AAAATAAACTGGCATAATGTTACGTTGTTAAAAATACTCTTTCTGACTTAGATATCTAATTTAATTTATTAATAGGTTTAGAAACCAACAGAGCGAAAGTTTGAGGTTAATAAACCGACTAAGATTAGAAACCAGGCGACAGTTTGAGGTTTAGAATCGATAGTAGATACTAGGTATTGAAACCAACAGGCAGTTTGAGGTTTAAATCAATTAAACTTTATTTATTTTCAACAAGTGTTTTTATATTGGTAGGATAAAGCATACGTTAGGGTTTAATTACATGATTCTTATCAATAGAGCGGAGTTTGAGATGGGGTCTTTAGATAAGTATCGTTTCTGAAATAGGATTTTTATCAACATGAGTAACACGTCAGTGGAAATTTAGATCCCCTTAGGTTAGACGAATTACGTACCGATATCTATTTATTTATTTATTATATTTTCCTTAAACCAAAAACCTTAAAGAATTATTCGCCTTAGCTGTATACCGTAACATAGGATAACGATAGGTCGATTTATAGTCTCTGTGGGTTCGATATCTTTTAAAACTACGCGATAGGACTGTGCACTTGCAGTCTGCTGATTAATAGACGATAAAGTCGCGATCAATTATACTATTATGTTTGTTGTAGTTCTTTTATATTGATGTTTTAAATACATTTGCACAGGTTATGCGTTGAATGAGTCTACCTACGCATATTACCGGGAGGAGATCCGCCAAGCAAATCTGAAGCTTTCAGCGGGTGGAGAATCTTCCAAAGAAAAATGGTCGCGAGCTTACGACGGAGGAGCAAGATGGGGACACATGACAACCAACCTTTTTGAATCGTTGAATTCGGTCTTTGAAAGAAACTCAATTTACCTATTACGGCCCTAGTTAGAGCAACCTACTTCAGGATTGGAACGTTGTTTGGGAAGCGAGGACATAATGCGACAAAAATGTTGTCATCGGGGAAGGAGTACACAGATAATTGCATGAAAGGGATTGTCGAAGAAGTAGAAGACTCCCACAGTTATAATGTGTTGAACTTTGATCGTGAAAGACACTATTTTGTGGTACAAGAGGCGATTCATAATAAACATGGTCGGCCACCTAGTTATTTCAACGTCAACCTCCACAAACAAACATGTGACTGTGGGAAATTTCAAACATTTCACGTGCCTTACTCCCACGCTATTGTAGCTTGTTCTAGCATCAACCACGATTATACTTCATTTATTCCTCCAGTATATACGGTTCTATCAGTCTTCAAAGTTTACGAGATGAGCTTCTCCGGTCCTCCCAAAGAAGAAAAATGGCCTGAATATCTAGGCCCTACAATCATACATGATGAAACGATGCGACGAAACAAAAAAGGTCGTCCCAAGAGTACTCGCATTAGAACTGAAATGGACACGGTTGATAAAATCAAAAGAAGATGTGGTATATGTCAAGGACTTCATATAAAAATGTCCATCGCCCGATCTTGAGACCTTCTAATTAGTTATACCTACTTAATTTTTAATTATAATAATTATAATAATTTGTATAATTATTATTATTTATATTATGTTTAATTAAATTTTGTATAATTATTATTATTTATATTATTTTTAATTAAATTTTGTATAATTATTATTATTTATATTATCATTATTTAAAATTATGTTTAATTAAATTTTAATTAATTATTATTATTTATATTATCATTATTTAAAATTATGTTTAATTAAATTTTAATTAATTATTATTATTTAAAATTATATTTTAATTAATTATTAATTATTAAATAGTATATTAATTATATCTAATTAATTATTTAATAAAAATATATTAAAAAATCATTTAAATATTTATCAGGAAAAAAAAACAAAAAAAAAACAATAAAAAACCCTTTCTCCATTTCAAATGGAGAAAAGGTGGGACCCATGTGGCAGTTTGGGAAATATTTTTTCAGGTGTGGCAGTTTGGGAAATTTGATTTTGGAATGTGGCAATTGGGGAAAAAATTCCAAACCAACCGGTGGTTACAAATCAAGCATAACCTCAACTAAAACTTTGTCATAACTTAACACAGAACCTTATAGAGAATCTGTCATTAATCAAACTTCAGTTCATTAATTTTACAAATATCAACATGATGACATTTATATGAAAAGAAGTACCTTGACTCGAATAATCTTAAATCTTTATCCGATCCAAAATGGTATATCGATTCGAACAAATAAAGCCCGAAGCAGATAAAGGAAGTGACCTTACAAGTTCTTGTCAAGCGTTAATCCGCGGTGGATGTTGTTGTTGCAGAACATAGGCGGAGGTTGCTGCGGGATTGAGAGGAGACGGAGGTTGAAGATAGTCCGATGAGGTTTGTGTTGAGGCGGAGTGAGGCGCGGCTGGTGGAGATTCGAAGGGTACAGTGGGAGTGGAAGAGAATAGGAGTATATATGGCAACACAATGGTGAGTTCTGAAGCGGTGAGGAAGAGGCGGCTGTGAGAAAGAGTGAGCGGTTGGGGTTACAATGGAGGTGGGTTTTGATGAAGGCGGAGAGTGAGATGGAGGAGTAGTGAGACGGAAGATGGTGTCGAAAGCAGGCGAAGACAGGAGAGCGAGCGAGTTGCGGAAGGGTGTTGAGGGTTGTGGCGGGGTGAAGCGATGAGAGAGAGGAATCGTGACAGAGGGACGAAGGAGTTAAGATGAGGGTTCTGGCAGATGAAGGTTAGAAACAGAGGGAATTTGTGGTGTGGGAATGGAAGCAGGGAGTTTTGGTGAGGATTGGGTATGAAGACGGGAGAACACAGTGGTGAGCAGAGAACGTTTTTTTATTTTTTATAACTTTGGCCACTGTGTTGTTTTGCTCTTTCCCTCGCCTCCGTTGCTATGTTTTTCTTTTTCCAAAATGGCCTCTTTCATGCAATAGTAACAACATGTGTATATACACAAATAATTAGGGTTTTCCATTTTTTACAAATACCAAAAATATCCTTTTGATAAAATGGGCCATAAAGCCCAAAAGATTAAAAAAATATTGAATCCAAAAACATTTTTGTTTTGATTTTTGAAGATAAAAATTGGACATCTAAAATTGTGAAAAATGGTAAAAGTTCGAACAATAAATTATCCGAAAAATAAAATAATTACGTTAAAATAAAATACAGGTATCAAAGATTGAAGAAAAATTATCAAAAATAATTAAAATCGAAATAAAATGATAATAAAGAATACCCGACTTTAAAACATTTACAGTTAAAAACAAGACTTCGAAATGTACCGAAAGATTAGGGAAAACACATTTTTATGATTTACGCGATACGTAAATTTATAAAACAGTGAGTGAAAGATGAAAACTTAAAATATTTTCCCCGCTGATTTTTGCACAGTATCGAATTTCTTTTAACAGTCTGTTTATAAAACCGAAATATTGATATCATCTACATATGAATAACTTAACAAGATGCAATAAACAGGTAAGGAGATAAAAATGCATGAAGTGCAAAATATCAGGTATTTTATAACTAAAATACGACGAATGATGTAGATGCGTATGCAGGTGAATGTGAAACCTGAGTCAAATAAATTGAAATTAGGAGGGTAAATTTTGGGGTGCGACAGCGCGGTCTACGATTCTGCATTTTTTCTGCTACGAACCAGCTTCTTTCTCTCACAAAATTACCACATAAAAATCATTCCAATCAGTCTAATAACATCATTAAAGGGTATCCTAACATGTTTCTAATCATGGGTCATCATTCTAAGTTGAAAAACACAATTTCCCTTCAAACCCTAACATTCAAAGACTCTAGAAATTGAAATTGAACAACCTAGCATGTTCCTAATCATTACCCACAACATACAATCAAACAATAACATGGATTCTCCACCCTTACCTCTTGAAAATTCCTCTTCTAGGGTTTCCTCTTCACTTTTCCTTCTTTCTCCTCTTCTATTCTCTTCTCTTCTCTTCTCTTCTCTTCTCTTCTTTCTCTACATTCTCCAAATGAAAATTCTAATTATGATTCCTTTTAATCCTTACTAACTAGGATTGTCTTAATTGACTTAATATTTAACACCTCTCCATTACTTCTATTTTCATAAATAGGCCCAATACTAAATAACCACTATTCTACTCATAAAACACAATTATTTAAATAACACACGTATTCAAATAATTCACATTTAAATTAAAACACTCAATTAAATTAATTATCACATAATAATATATCATAATAATTAATAATTAGCTATTTAAAAAATCGGGATGTTACAATCTCCCCCACTTAAAAGATTTCCGCCCTCGAAAATTACCTCAAGCGAACAACTCAAGATACGAATCGAACAACTCAAGCTCCCAAGTCACATTACCACTAGCAAGACCTCCCCATGCTACCTTCACTAAAGCGATTTCCTTCCCTCGAAGTTGCTTAACTTCCTCAATACGCATCGGTAAAGTCTCAACCGTCAAATTATCTCTAACTTGGACATCATCTAGCGGCACAACATGAGATATATCTAGCATATATTTCCTCAATTGAGATACATGGAATACGTCATGAATATTAGCAAGTGACGACGGCAAATGAATTTGATAGGCTACTTCACCAACTTTCTCAGCAATTTGATAAGGACCAATAAAACACAGAATCAACTTTCTTGACTTCAAAGCTCTACCAATATCAGTCACAGGAGTAACTCTCAAAAACACATGATCACCTTTCTCAAAGCTAAGATCTTTCCTCCTCTTATCATGATAACTCTTTTGACGACTCTGGGCAATCTTCATCTTATCGTGAGGTAATAGTGTCGGAATTGCCTTGCGAGGGGTTCGGGCTATTACAGTGATCGTCATCTCACCATGTGGTAGATGAAACGACGACGTCTCATGGTGCCACCTCTCAACAAAAGCATTGATTATCCCCCAATTGACCATACTATATCCATAGAGGGTCAAATCTCTCAACCCTGTAAGACTAAGAAGCTCATCAAACCATGGCTCGAGAGGGGTAACAACTTTGTTGATCTTTCTCCCATGGTTGATGACCTTCAGTGTATCACGCTCCTGGAAAAAATTCATAGTTAGAATTCATAATAATATTCATAAGAAAATTCATAATATAATCCCATTGCATAAAATACATGTAGTAGCATGCATAACATTCATCATAAGGAGTATCAGATTCCAGGTATTTCGAATGGCACTAAAAAGAGTTCATTTCTCAATAAAGTGGATTTCGGGTTTTGGCGCATTTTGGGCATTCTAGAAGGCGTATCTCTCATATCCTTGGGTATTTTCTGTTGATTTTCGACTGGCACTTTCCTTTCATTATTATCCACAACTTTTGTTTGAAGGGCGAGAACGGATTTTGGGAGGAAGGCTCTCAAAGGAGTCATTTTCTCCGGCACGTCAAGTTGATTTTAGTGCTGAACCGTGTGTTTTGGCTCACCGAAAAGGCTTTATTTTCTAGCTGGAAGCTCGGAATGGAGCGGGACCAATTTCTAAAATTCTGTATCAAGGTCCTCTACAACTTCCATTTGCAACTCGAGAGATAATTCCCCACCGATCGGTACCAGAATTTTAATCTTTGAGTGTGATTTTTGAGCTGAACTGAGCAATTTTCATCTGATACGCGAAGTTCGAAAAATCATATCTCATTCGATTTTCATCGAAACGAGACGGGACCGGTGCCAAAAGTTCACAAATCTTGTTAGCTTCAAATATCCCAGAGATACGCATGTGCAAATTTCGAACAGAAGATCCTCGTCGGAGGCATTTTCCCCACAGAGCGCGAACAAAATTCTGCATGTGTCAGTGGCCCAAAATTGATGCTGAAACTTCAAAAATTTCTATTTCCTTGACCGTTCATCGGATCAAGTCGGGATTTTGATTCACGCAAGCAAAATTGCATTCGGGACACTTTTCGTTTACATTCCGACTCCGAATTCTGCACGAATTTGGCTGTTTTGGATTAATTACGAAAATTATTTGGATAATCGTGATTAGCTTGTTGATTAAGGATCCAAAATTATAAATAGATTTTCCTCTTCACAAATCACAACAACACATTCATTTGCTTAATTTCCCACTACCATACACACTCCAATTCTCTCAAATCCCAAAGTACAAAAACTCAAGAAAGTTCAAACTTCAACTTTCTCTCCAAGCAACCACCACAGGCCGCCACTGGACCACAGTGCACCACACTTCTTTCACAGGCCGCGGCCCATGGCGCGACCCAGTCTGGTTTTCTTCCATCGCAGCTTCTTCTTCTTCTTCGATCTAGGGCATTCTCTCCTCCTTCTCTACACATTTGACATGGAAGGAATGGTTTAATCTCGATTTTCTCCTCAAGTTCAAGATTCAAGAGTTTCTCTTCATCTTTCCCCAATTCTCCATTGGATTTCAAGCTTTTCTTCAAGGATTCAAGCCTAATTCTGAAGATTATCCACAATTCCTCATTGATTTGGTATTTTCTTTGAAGAGCACAAGGAATTCCTCTTCAATTTGACTCCAACTTCAAGTGCAAGTAAGTTTTAGGTTCAAATAAGCACTTATTTTAAGCTGTTTCTGATTTTCAGCTTTTCTTGAAATTGAATATTGAAATCACATGCAAATTCAATGTAGATTCTGATTCTAGGATTTGTTTTCTTGAATTCCTTGATTTGAATCAATTTTTGCCGCCTTATTTGTGTCGGAGTTTGGATTTTGGTTCATAGCATGCACATATACTTGTGCATTTGATTTCCCCCTTGCATATAAGACATGAACTCATACATGTTGCACCATCTATCGCATGTTCATGCATTGGTGAGTACTTAGCTTGATTAATTTCATTGATTCATGGTGATTTGAAACATAACTTGCACTCAACATGTAGATATCCAAGCATTTAGTGCATTGTGCATAGACTTGTTGCATGTGCACTCCAAGTGTTTGTGTTAATGCTTGACTTAGATTCTTTGAAAGAGAACTTTAAATGTCATGGCTAGCTTGCATCATTTCACACAAGAACATTGGAGTTATCACTTTGATTGACATTCCTTGCATGTTCATGCACTCAATTTCCCACATGGACATTGGAGTTATCACTTTGATTGGCATTCCTTGCATGTTCATGCACTCAATTTCACACGAGAACATTGGAATTATCATTTTTATTTGCATTCCTTGCATGTTCATGCATTCAATTTCACACATGAACATTGGAATTATCACTTTGATTTGCATTCCTCACATGTTCATGCACTTTCACATGTAAATGAACATTGGAATTATCACTTTGATTTGCATTCCTCACATGTCCATGCATTTAACTTGTTACATGAGCATTGGTTTTATCGATTTCGATTTGCATTCCTCACATGTTCATGCATTTTCACATGTATTTGAACATTGGTTTTATCGATTTCGATTTGCATTCCTCACATGTTCATGTATTTTCACGTGTGTTTGAACATTGGTTTTATCGATTTCGATTTGCATTCCTCACATGTTCATGCATCATTGCTTTGATATGGACACATGGTTTTATCGTTCGATTCGCATTCCTTGCATGTTCATTCATTTCTTGCTATGAACATTGGTTTTATCGATCGATTCGCATTCCATGCACGTTCATTTAGCTCCCATTCATTACCAGATCATGTCCTAACATCGTGGGTCGAACCGTAGCATGAAAACATCATAAGCGGTGCGGTTGAAATCGGTTTTCTGCGGTTGCGGTCGGCTGGTCGAGCCTGGCGTAAACATTCTGGAATTTTGGGTTGGTGGCCCGCGGTATACATGGGCTCTAGTTTATTTTTACGATTTTTCGATTCTGATGATGAACAGTAGTCCCCTTGGCCATGCTTGGCTGCTGTTTGCACTCACTTTTATGCAGGGACACACGACGCATGCATACGCGGCTTGTTTCTTCGATATTCACACACTTTTTCCTCTATTTGCTTTTGGGTCTAACTCCCTTCTTGTAGGTTTTGGTTGAGTTTGTACACCTGCGTGTGCACCATTCCCATCTGGTTTTGCTTGTCTTACCCCGTTCTTGCAGGCATTGTCGCTTCGGATGCGTATTGACACGTATTCCGCTTGTTTCGATGCTTTGAGCGATTCTCACCAGTTTGCTTTTGTTGCATGACTGCAGTACTTGAAGTATTCCGGATTATCTCTTTGGCTTGCGTTGCTCTTCGGATTCTATATCCGTTCGGTTTTCCTTCTGCTTTCTTGCATTCTCTTACAACTTTCCTAGATATCATGAGAAGTAGGGCTTTACAGAAGCTTTTCTTTTGCCATTAGAAGTAGGAATAGAGATGCATGATGGGGCTTCCGTAGCTGGAGCATGTTCAGGAACCCCTCTGGTTTATTTAAAGACTCGTTTAGGGCAATTCTACTTGTGATCTATGCATATTTGCTTTTTTGTTTCTTGCAGGTTCCCTTGGTTAGGTTTGGTTCTTTAGCCTAGACATTAGGATCCACATCCTTTGCATGTCAACATAGGTAGAGATTCCCTTGCCTCCTAAACCATAGGTCTAACCTTTTGCTTTGCTAGTTTCTTCTTGCATATCGCATGTGATTAAAACTAAAACTTGCTTTTTCCTTTCAACCTCAAAACACTTAATAATGGTTTAAATTCCTTTCTCAAGGTAAAAACAACCAACCAACACAAACCTTTTTCGCCTTTGCTCGCTTTCTTTCTTTTGTGTTTAAAACCTTTTTCACAAGTAAAAAACACAAAAACACACCAAAACAAGTGAGCCGAACTACGGCGCTCTGACTTTCCCATTGCACGCGGGAATACGTAGGCATCTTGTCACGGGGCTCGATCGAGCAAACTTTGTAAATACTTCCTTCTTTTCCCCGTGGTTTCTTATTTTCTCTTTTCTTTTGGATGCATGATTAGCGATTGAGCATAGATATAACACACCCTTTAGCTAGAAATAGAAAGTGGATACCGTAGAGTACTACGGGCGTGTGGGGTGCTAATCCCTTCCCTTCGCGTAACTAACTCCCTTACCTAGATTCTCTCGATTTCACGGTTATAGGACCGCGATATCTCCCCCAGGTTTACTCGATGTTTTCCTTTCTCCCTCGTGAGATAAAAGACGTTCGATGGCGACTCTATTTTGATACTAGTTATCATTGTCGAAGGTTCCGCCGGTGTTTTCAATCAGTCACAGGAGTAACTCTCAAAAACACATGATCACCTTTCTCAAAGCTAAGATCTTTCCTCCTCTTATCATGATAACTCTTTTGACGACTCTGGGCAATCTTCATCTTATCGTGAGGTAATAGTGTCGGAATTGCCTTGCGAGGGGTTCGGGCTATTACAGTGATCGTCATCTCACCATGTGGTAGATGAAACGACGACGTCTCATGGTGCCACCTCTCAACAAAAGCATTGATTATCCCCCAATTAACCATACTATATCCATAGAGGGTCAAATCTCTCAACCCTGTAAAACTAAGAAGCTCATCAAACCATGGCTCGAGAGGGGTAACAACTTTGTTGATCTTTCTCCCATGGTTGATGACCTTCAGTGTATCGCGCTCCTGGAAAAAATTCATAGTTAGAATTCATAATAATATTCATAAGAAAATTCATAATATAAATGTAAATTTTATACCTGTCTATCCCATATATATCTAGCCACATGGGTGGGATAAAGAGGCAGTAGTGATAAATCGGAAGGTCCCCCTCCAAAGACCTGAGGGGCTTGCAAAGCCGCTGCCTCTGGTACCTCTAGTGCCTTGGGTGCCACCGGTGCCTCGGGTGCCATCGGTGCCTCGGCTGCTGCTGGTGTAGCATCGAGTCTCACCTCAAATGGTTGCACCTGTGTAACGGATGATGATTCCGTCTCAAATATCCTCGATGAGGATGTGCATCTAGTATGGTCTGTCAAGATGGAACATGAGGCTAGATTGCCTGACTCCTCTATCTCCCCACAGAAGCATGTTGTACAATCCTCCCGTGCCTCAAACGTGATTTTCTCTCATCCATATCTCCTGTAGAAGTAAGAAAGAAATGTTAGCATATGATCTGAAGTGCAAAATATGGCTAAAAACATGTGCAGACAGAAACCAGAACTATACTTATGGTTTTGTTCTTTCCAAAAATTGGAATTATACTTTCAATTTTCTCTGCGAAAATAGAAAACGGACCTCTACATCCCAATACCCAAAATGTTTCCAAAAAAAAGAATTGATCGTCAAATAAAGTTTACAAAGTGTTTTCTAATGAGTTCTAATGATGTAAACTAGATAAAACAACACATTTAGAACCCTATTTCACTAATTTGGGTAGAAATCACATAAACGCTATAAATAGCTTAAATCACTTACTTGATTGATTGGTAGTGATTGTTGCTTTCTTGATTCCATTAGATGTTTTATGTATCCAATGCTTGATGATTTGTGTTGAATTTTTGGGGAAAAAATTGATTTTGGTGAGAAGGGTGTCGCACCCCAAAATTTGCCCTATCATTATTCATGCCGTTTATTTCTCTAAGTTATTCATTATTATTTGTGGCCGCGTGTACCATTTATTTTGTTATAGATGATTCATGACGTGTCGTTTCAATTGTGATAAAAGGGTTGGGACGGTTGGCTCTATAAGTGTTCGAAGTTTTATCATGATCATCTTGTTAGAAGTGTACTAGAAGAAGAGGATTTGCGTTTTATAATGGAAATTCAATATTTCCAAAGGTTTTCAAGTTCGAATGCAAGTTTGCAATCAAAGATAAGCTTCATTTTTATTAGTTCAAGAGTCATAACACGAGATTTTTGATGGGATTCATGATCAAAAGTCTTTGAATTTTGGGTAGCTCATCAAATTTTATTTGCGAAAAAAGTGCATAATTTTTGCTTGAATTATGCTTCAAAGTTCAATGGATGTTCAAGAAATCCAAGAAATAATATAATAGGGAAATTCTTATATTCTTGAGTTTGGAATAGTTCAATATTATTCTTACAAGTTCTAAAAGAGTTCAGATTCTTTCATTTTAAAATTCAAGAAGTCCAAGTTTCAACATTTTTTTTCCAAGTCCAGTTTCTTTCAAGCTTCCACAAAGATTTGGGATTTGAATTACTTGTTTTGTTTCGTTCTCTTCAAAAGAAACAACGAAGGGTATGGCCAAAATCTCATCCAAAGTCTCTACAAAAAAGGAATTCATTCAAGCTTAAAGGAAAAGTTACACTAGGATTTCAAGTTACATTATGCACATACAAGAAAGTTTCAAAGTTCTACAATTGCAATTCCACTTGAAACAATTGATACAAATTCATTCAAGAAGTGTGTATTAGATTTACAAAGTTACAAGGAAATTTTTTATATAAGGTGAACAAAGAAGAGCAATTCAAATTACAAGAGAAAAGGGAATTTTCTCTAAAAGTTACAACAATGCTACGGAAATCCTAATCTAAACCATGAAACTCTAATTGCTTTCTAAATATCTTCAAGTTTCTCCAAGCTCCTCCATGTTAGGCTTGTCTTTGCCTAAAAGCCATCACCATTGTCGCGATTCATGAAATAAAGAAGAAACGAACATGGTTAGAACATAAATTCACGAACATGAATAAGAAAATTTCAAAGAGTTTTATTCAATATCATCATTAGGGATGGTAGCAAGAATCAGAATGCAGGGGGATTTTCAAATCATGTTCAAGCACTAATTTAGGCCTCATACAATTGGAATTATGTTTTGATCATTGGTCTAGGGTTCTCTCTACAAATCACAACAAAGTTGGTTCACAAAGAGAAGGAAACTCAGAATTTCATCATAGTTAACAGGATGGCACAGAATTTACAAGCAGCCTCACAAATTTTGAATCATTGGCTGAAAACAGGTCTTTTGCAAATCACAGACTGTTGGTTCACAATAGGGATAAAACCCAAAAGCATCATATGTATAAAGCCAGTAGTAAAAGCAGAGCAGGAGCAGACAAAGCTAAAAATGTCAAGACATTAAGCCACTTTATTTTTCCAGGGGTCCAACATATCACAATTCAGAACATAATATGTTAGAACTACAAAAATGTCAAGACAGTAAGCCCAATTGATAAAGCACAACAGGTTTATGGTCAAAAATAGCAGAACATGCAACAGAAACAGTAGAGCCAGCAATAGAAAAAGCCAAGATACTAGTTCCAAAACACATTTCCAACCCTAATTTCCCAGGATATAACAAGCAGCATCTATACGAAACAAGGGGGAAACCAGAAGCAAAAACCCAGCAACAAACAGAAGCAACAGTCTCACAAACAGAAACCAAAAATCATAACCAAGCAAACCATTATTCCAAAACCGAGCCAAACCAAAGAAAAACACAAAGCAACAGCCATCTAAACCCCAAGCCAGAACACAAAAAAAAACCCTAACTATCATCATTTCCCTGCTTCCTAATCCCTTCAGAAATCGAAAAAGGCAAAGAGAAAGAGTTTCAGAAAGGTAATACCGGGTTTTCGAAGGAGGAGGAGGAGGTTGCGAACCCTACGGCCGCCATCCTTATCTTTCTCTTCCATTTCCTTCATTTTCGTGCATGAATCATTTCCATTGGACACCATTTAGGAACTAGGGTTTGCTTTTCCCTTTTCCGATCTAGGCTTCACCTGTAAGAATCACAAAAACAACAACTTAGAATCGGGTTCCAGAAGAAGAACATGAGTCGGAAAACGCAAAGGAACCACGATGCAGGATGAGCAGCCACCGCCACGAGGCGATTCGTGCGCCATATTTCCTTACAGCGCCATCGAGAGGATGAGAGAGGCGGTCGTGAGAGAGGTGTGAAATCGTGAGAGAGCAGAGAGTTTTATGAGAGAACGAGAGAGTTTGCATGAGAGAGCGAGAGAGATGAGAGAATCGTGGAAGAGAGACAGAAGTAATTATGTTTAGGTTTTTTTATTTTGTTAATTTTATAAAAAGAACATGGTTTAGTATTTAATTTAGGTTTTAACTAGGATTAGTGTTATTTTAGTTAGTTTATATAAAAACATAGGTTAATTAGTTTAAAAATATAATTAGTTTGGTTAGTCATGGTGGTGACACTTGTCACCACCCTTAATTAAGAAAATCTTAATTTTTTTATTTATTATTTATGTATAATATGCTATCTTCATAATACCCCAGTCATCTCACCGCCCATTTGCCTCAAAGTCTTATTGGTCTTCCGATCAAGCGGTCAGATTTAATCCTCTATGATGCATCTTCTCCTGATACTCCACGCTGGATTTTCTGAAGGCTTATTGGGCCCTTTATTTGGGCTCAGGATTTTTACCTCTGGATTTCTTTTCACACCCCCCAAATTTGTTGCATACAGGCTATTTCTAAACTTAATCTTTTATTATTATTTATCTGCAAATAAACTGTGATAACTTGTATTAAATAATTATTAGCCATTGCTAATTTTTATTTGACAAATTCCGATTAAACTATTAGTCGATTTTATCAAGTAAAAAAGATCTAGTCTAACAATTATTTAAATTCCTAATTGTATTGTTTGGTAGTTATTTATCTGCTTTATACGCTTATACGATTTATTCACCATTATATACGTCATGCACAATTAATATAAAAACAATTATGATTTCTCTTGATTGCCTCATAAGCCAATTTCTTAAAGGGTCTCATAGTTGGGGATGGGCATGGCCATCCTCACAAGATTAATTAAAGCCCTTGTTGCTTTGATTAATCATAACCCGAATAATTATTGGTCCACAAACCAATTTTCCATGGACCAGGGTCTCATGGTTGGGGATAGGAGCACATATCCTCACGAGATTAATTAAGTCCATATACTTAATTAATCATTGGCGTTAAGGTGGCGCTAGAGGGATCTGACGTGAGTTCGGATTCTACGGCGTAACGATTTAAATCTTTTGATTTGTTTATAAAGATGCCATGAGCATCAAGCTTTATTATTTTCAACACAAGAAAGATGATTTGATGATTATGAAAAGGGAAAGTGAAATACCCTCGATTGATATTGATATGCGTAACGACTAGCAAACTGGAGATCGAGTAAGGGGATTGTTATATAAAGGGAATAGATGGAGCACCCTAAATATATGTAGTTATCTGACTTTATATATGAATATATTTGATATGTTTGTGTGTTTTAATTTGCTATTTCTATGATTGGGAAAGTTTCTCCTTTGGGATTGTAAGAAACGTAGATTAGGTGGGATTCTAGGGTTTATTATTATTGTGCTCGCAAAGATCTGTGGATCTTCTGCATACATATCCCCTAGTGGGAATCAGAGCATTTGTAGCTCGGATCTAAAGGGATCTATGGTTTGTTTGGTCTGAGAGAGATAGAAATTTGCTCGCCAAGGATGAGACCTTGTGCCTACGTATTCTCAAAAGGATGTTGAGAAAGTCAGAGCAATCGTAGTTCCCACTTATGCTAGTGGAAAGCAACGGGATGTTAGTAAGAGACAGACAAATGTCATCTTAATGAAAAAATGTATCTAATCTATTTCATCACATACATTTTGAAAAGTTTGATTGAAAATCTTTCGTCGTAAGTATTAGGTGTTTTGCTTGAGTGTACAAGCGTTACCACTTACATGTTTAAGAAAGATGTTTGAAAAAGATGATTGAATCTTTTAACTGTAAGCATTGGGTGTTTTGCTTGAGTATACAAGCGTTACCACTTACAATTAAGAGATTGTTTTTGTTTGAAAATAGTTTGAAAAGAGTTTTGAAAAGTTTTTGTTGTATGTGATGTGATAGATGAGATACTTCTTCCATAGAGATGATAGATGTCTAAATCTCGAGGAGAAATTGATTGGATTAAGGGATGCTTTTAAAAGCCCATGGGTCCTTGTATTGTAAGCCCAAGAGGAGGCATTAGGGTCATCGAGGGTCATCGAGGGTCCTTGTATGAAGCTCAAGAGGAAGCTAGGGTATGGTGGCTTTGGCTTGAAAGGGATTTCAGAGAAATCATCCTTTTACGAATAAGAGCAATTTCAGAAATTTTACTCTATGAATTTGAAAGTGATTTCAGGAAACCATCCTTCGGGGTTCTATCTTAGCGGGTGATTCTTTGTATTGGAAGCCCAAGAGGAGGCTGTTAAGAGATTTCCTATCTCTTTCATTATATGATTCCCAGAGAAGGCTAAACTCAACAAGGAGTTCTTTTGAGCGAAGCCCAGAGGAGGCTAACTCAGCAGGAGTGTGTCTTATATGAAGCCTAGCGGAGGCTAAACTCTGGAGAGTTTCTTTGTACAAAGCCAGGGAAGGCTAAACTCAAATGGGGATGAGTTATCTTGTATGAAGCCCAGCGGAGGCTATCCCATGAGGATTGATTGTCTTATGAAGCCCAAGCGGAGGCTATCTTGTGGGAACCTATTGATTAGTCTAATTGTTATGTTATAATTAGGCAGTTGTATAAACAAGTGTATGAAGTTATTCACAGGAGTTTATGAAGGAAATATAAACAATGCATGATGTTTATTTGCGGGGAGTTTATGAAGGAAATATAAACAAGTGTACGTGAAGCGAGCGTTTAAAAGCAGCAACTTGATTATTTACAAGTTTGAATTGTATGGAAGTGAATATGTACGAGCAGTATTTATGTGAGAGAAAGATGGATGTACATAGGAGGGTTGGGACTTACACCGTAAGGGTGGCCCATTGATTTGAAAGTATTTTCACGAGAGAATAATGTTTCTTTCAATATCAATGGTATTGATAATATATTCTGAGATAAAACAAACACGAAAGGTCGAAGTTTTTACGTAAAAAGTATTTTCAAAAAGTATCATGTTATGTACGGATGAAAGTTTTATTTTGAAAAAGCTGTTTATGTATGAGGAAAATGTTGATTTGAATATACAAGTGAAGTGAAAATAGGCGATCGAAGTTTATGTATTTTAGTATAAAAAGTATCATTATGTACAAATGAAAATTTGTATTTATTTGAAGAAAGTTTGATATGTACAAAGAAATATTATGTACATAAAAGAATGTTATGGGACTTACACTGAGGAGGCCCATTGATTTAGCAGTTTCCACGAGAGAATAATGCTCCTTTCAAAACCAATGGTATCGGTGTATAAACAAACGGATGAAAACAAACGAAAGAAGTCAGTTTATGTTTGAATATTGACAAAGATGTTTTGAATATGTACAATGAAATTTAGATATGTACATAAAAGAATAGGGACTTACACCATAAGGGAGGCCCATGATCGATCGAGAAATTCGAGAGAAGACGAAATCAGTTTCATCGTTTAAATCGGATCGATCATGGTAAAAAGATGCAAGTTTGATGGAATGTTTTGAAAAATGATTTGAAAATGTTTTGAAATGCAAGGTTGATTTATGAGAAGTTTTGAAAAAAATCGGAAGTCGAAAACATGAAAAATTCACCTTTAAAAGGAGGTTTGAAAAGTGTTCAGAACGTCGTTTTCGGCTCGATTAAAAATTAATCAGATGAAAGTTTTTTTTGGATTTTTTTGACATAATCATAAAATATATATATTAAATGACAAGTTTTTTAAAAAATCATCTCAAAATGAGAAGTTTTGATTGGTCAAAAAAATTGTGAAAGTTTGAAGAAAAACATGAAAAAATTGAAGTTTTTTGTGAAAAAGGAGTGAAAAAATGGTCTTGCTGGGTTTTGAACCCATGACCTTTGAGTGGGACGCGTGTCACAAAGCCTTAAGAGCAAGCAAGCAACCAACTGAGCCAAACGCGCTGAGTGTTAGTGGAAAAACACGTGTAGACATGATATTGGAAAGTTTGAATGAAAAATGAAAAGTTTGGAAAAAAATTGGTCCCTACAAGGCTCGAACCGGGGACATGATGGCGTGGCAAGGCAAGAGAGTTTTAAGAGTGAGCTGGCAACCGCTGGGGCGGTGATACATCCAATAACATATGTGAATTCAGTTAAATATATTTTAAAACAAATATTTGAATTCAGAAAACGCGCGCATCTTGCATCGTCTTCTCCAATCTTCAATCCAACCTATATCACTCGTTTCTTAATGAAATCTCACGATGTAAACATGAAAGTTGTTTGATTTTTAACAAGGAATATGATGAGGGTGATTAATTGCATTTATTTTAAACCTATCATGTTTTACTTTCTGGAAATCGTGATGAACCCTAAAACGAAGAATTCAAATTAAATGACTTGTAGTGGATGATTTTTGATTTCTTTGAGGGCTATTGATCGTTATAAGTCACGAGAAAACAAATGGCCGTGAGTTTTTCAATTGGTGCAAGGAATTATGAGAATGGATTTCGTGTTCTTACTGTGAAAGTGAGAATCGAAACACGGATTTAAGTGCTTCCGTTGTGGTTTTATGATTGCTTGAGCACCAGCGGCTATTATGGGAGCTATGTGAATAGTGCGCACATCATGAATTCCTCTGGATCACTCTACCTAAGTCAACTGCACAAGCTCAAAATACAAACTGGAAATCGAGGTTAAGCGATTCTGACTTGTTGCTAAAGTGCGGATCATTCATATGATGTATGGTGATGGTGTTCAAATGATCGAACTCAAGTTGTTCACAAACTCAAAATCCGATGGCTATGGCGGTTTTGAAGTTTTGAAAAATTGAAAAGTGGCCGATTTTCTCTTGCTTTTAGTTTGATTTTAAGTCATGAACAAGTTACATGTTGGTCTTGAAACATGTTAGACACCAAGATTTACCATGTTTTAGCTCAAACTAAGAAATGTTATGTTTCTCAACTTTGCACTAATTGCTTGATTTTCAAGAAAGTGAAAGCATGGATTTTGTGAAGTTTCTTGGTCTCTTTTTGGACTTGAAATGGAAGCTATTTATAGGCCAAAAGTCTGAATTGTTAGGCAAGGAAGTACATGGCATTTGGTAACTCAAAGTTAACTTAGAGGGCAAGATTGTCATTTGGAAAGTAAAAGGAAGGTTCCTTTTTTACCATGTGTGATATTTTCACAATTTGATCCAATCTTCAATTATATCTTCAAGCTGATATTTATCAGTCCATGATGACTCATTTTGGCAAGGTGGCAAGGTTGAATTACTTCATGATGAGGAAAACTCAAAAAATGACCTATAATTGATGTTTGAACTTTGAAAAATCAAGTTTCGTGGACCCTTTTGTTTCAATTTCAAAGACATAGCTAGCCTTCATGGATTTTGAAGTTCTTGGACATTTTGGAAATATTTTTCCATGATCTACAACTTTCATGTTTTGAGTTTTTTCAAATTCCAATTGGAACTAGGTGAAAAAATGGCTTGAAGTTTGAAAAAAATGTGAAATTTCAACACTTAGAAATTTTTCTAAGTATGAAAACTTTTGACTTTTTGTTGACTTTTTCAAATTCTTGATTTTTTTATGATCAAGATGAATCATTTGAAGTATTTTGATGATGGAAAAAGTTTTGTTTTGAAAAATTTGACCAAAAGTCAAAGTTTGACTTTTCTGTGCAGATGAAATTTCATCAGATGTTTACGCAGTGATGAATTCATGATCTTCGTGGTGATTTGAATCAGAAATTAGGTCAGGATGTTATATCTAAGATATGATGACCAATCTCTATCAAAAAGTCATCCTTTGCTCAAAAGTCGAGAATGCCTATGCCAAAACCCTAATTGGTCGATCCTTGATTGATCTGTGAGAAAATTTGATATCTGATGATCAGAGGTTGATGACTTGATCAAGATAGATCAAATGAGATGAGAAAATCTCAAACCCTAATTGGTTAGTTCTTGAATCAGATGAAAATCTGATGAAACCCTAATTTTGACCTGTGAATGCTATACCCGATTAATGCCATGGCTATGGGCGTGCAACAATGCAAAATGTAAGATGGTATATTAGGTCAAAATTTGGGGTATGACAGATGCCCCTATTTAAGTTTCTTTAACCTGAGAGATGAAGATGAATATCTTCGTTTTGATAGGTGTAAAGAGACTTAAATATCAGAATACGCAAATTTGGACCTAAGATACCAAAAATGCGGATGATGCAAATTGATTGCAAAAAGGTTTCACCCAGAGAAATGTCAAAGAAATGACATGACGGGGAAAGAATTTTATGGATACGTCCCTGCTAGGGAAAGAATGATTCACAAAAATATGTGAATATCTGTTTCACGAAGAGATTACCTTCTGTCAGCCTTGTGACAATGTTCAAGGTAAGTGAAAACGACACTACCAACTATCAGCCTTGTGATAGTTTATGGTAATGGGTTCAGAAGATATTACCAGTGATAACTATAACAAGAGTATTACTAACAAGGTCAAAATGAGTTTGATATTACCAATTATGTGATAACTATTAAATCTTTGCATTGTATATTGACTTTGTGAATAACAGACAGTGAAAGAAACAGAACTCAAAAATGAGTTTAAAGATATTACCAATTATCAGCAAAGTGATAACTATAACAAGGTAAATCTTTGAAAATTTCTGTTGTATATTCAGCTTTGTGAATAACAGACAGTGAAAGAAACAGAACTCAAAAATGAGTTTAAAGTTATTACCAATTATCAGCAAAGTGATAACTATAACAAGGTAAATCTTTGAAAATTCTGCTGTATATTCAGCTTTGTGAATAACAGACAGTGTTCTATCCAAGAATGAACTGGAAAGAAAGAAGTTAATCAAGACATTATTCCGCGTGAGAAATGATCTCAGCTGGGGAATGTGATAGAGAGAAGGAAATGTACTTCTCTGCTTGGGGACTTTGCCGGGGAAAAAGGAAGACGTATCCTTTCTGTTTGGAGATATTCTACTGGGGACAGACTTGTACTCGTATGAGTAAGTATGATTTATACCAGTGATTTAAAAGCAAACATTTTTGAGAGATGCAAAAAATGCAATGAATGATGCTATTATGTATGAATGTCATGAATGTTATATGCATGCTAACAATACTTTGACAAAGACACTTAAGGAGGTATTTGGGAAAAGGATCATGTCACAGTTCGAACAAATACTCGGTGAAAATTGCAGCAAATGGTGCAGGCGTTCACTGATGAAGAATTTGAGTTGCAGGCTTTAAACTTTCAGAGAAAATCATTTTATGGGCAACTTAGTTGGGGATTCTTTTGGAATAAGAATACCGTCCTTTGATGATTCGATGAGGAGAAGATTCTTTGTAGCGATTGGCGACTCCAGGGGATCGAAACACTCTTGGAGAAACAGTTGAAGTTATTCCCGTGTTCATAGTTTCAAAGGAGAATTTTGCTTTTGTTTCAAAATTTTTGAAGTAAAAATTCATTTAAAACATTTTAGTTTCAAAAAGAGGTTTTCACAATAAAAAGCGTTATTTTGCAAAACAGAACAAAGTAGGAATTGCAAATAAAAGCACAAGGCTCAAATTTATTGATAGAATGGTAATCGAAAGGCGTGATTCCATGAACTATTACAAGAGTTGGAAATGATAATTTATTGGGAAAAGGCTACATTGAAAGCAAATAACGCTACTATCCCTAACAATCTTTGAATTCCAAGCGTTGTTGCTTTAGAAAAGTTGATTGAAGATCCGTTGATGGAAGATTCTTCATGTGGACAAAATCTGAGACTAACTGCGATTACTTTGTCATTTTGTATCCTTGTTTTCCTAGATCGCCTTCTGGTTTTCGATCTATCGGGATAATTCATTTATTGTCTCTAATTTTTACTGGATTGCCTTTTCGGGTTTTCAATCCACGAGGCGCTCATTTTGCCTAAGCCCCTTGCGGGTTTCGACTTCCTTGTTCTTTTGTTTTTTTTAGACAAAGTATTTCTTGGTGCGTCGGCATTCACGGGATCGGGAGTTCATTGCCGTCCATGGTTGTGAGAGTCATGGGGAGAAGCTTCTTTTGACGATGTATGGGCCTTCGTAATTAGGAGTCCATTTGCCCTAGAATCATTTGAAAAGACGAGAATCTTTTTAAGCACAGTCGCCTTCTCGGAATTCACGGTCGGACCTTTTGTGAAAGCTTTCTTCATTCTTTTTGATAAAGTTGTCCGTGACACAGGCGGTCGGTATTCTTCAATTAAGTTCGGTGATCGTATGCTTTGACACCATTCGACCTCGGATAACTTGGTTTCCATGAGAACTCTCATTGATGGGATCTCAACTTCTAGAACCTTGCTTCCATGCCGTATACTAGAGAAAAAGGAGTTGCCCCTGTTGAAGTGCGTACTGAAGTACGATATCCATGCAGAGCAAATGGCAGCATTTCGTGCCAGTCTTTGTAAGTAATGACCATCTTCTGGACAATCTTCTTGATGTTCTTGTTGGCTGCTTCAATGGCGCCATTCATCTTTGGCCGGTAAGGAGACGAGTTATGATGCTCGATCTTGAATTCCTCACACAGTTCTTTCATCATTTTGTTGTTTAAATTCGATCCATTATCAGTAATGATCTTACTTGGAATTCCATATCGGCAAATGAGGTTGTTCTTAATGAACCTCACAACCACTTGTCCTGTAACATTGGCGTAAGATGCTGCTTCAACCCATTTGGTAAAGTAGTCAATGGCCACTAGAATGAAGCGATGTCCGTTGGACACTTTTGGTTCAATCATTCCAATCATGTCGATGCCCCACATGGAGAACGGCCACGGAGAGGAGAGAACGTTGAGTAGAGTCGGTGGCACATGGATCTTATCTGCGTATATCTGGCACTTGTGACATCTTTTGACGTGTTTGCAGCAATCGGATTCCATCGTTATCCAATAGTATCCTGCTCTCAAGATTTTCCTGGACATTGCATGCCCATTTGAATGGGTTCCAAAGGATCCTTCATGTACTTCATGGATGATCGTGTCTACTTCTTGTCTGCCGACGCATCTGAGCAGAACCATGTCGAAGTTTCTTTTGTATAGCACATCCTCATTTAGGAAGAAGTTTCTAGAAAGCCTCCTTAGAGTTTTCTTATCCTTGTATGATGCCCCAAGTGGGTACTCTCGTGTTTGAAGGAAACGTTTGATGTCGTGAAACCACGGTTTATCGTCGAAGACTACTTCAGTTGTAAAGACATATGCAGGTCTTTCAAGGCGTCTGATGCGGATCTTAGGCATATCATTCCAATCGTTGACTTTGAACATGGAAGATAGAGTAGCTAAGGCGTCTGCCATCCGGTTTTGATCTCGAGGGATATGATGCAGTTCAACTTTGTTGAAGAAAGTCAACAATCGTCTTGCATAATCTCTGTAAGGAATTAGACCAAGATGATGAGTTTCATACTTGTCTTTGATTTGATTGATCACAAGGGATGAATCTCCATATATGTCGAGGACCTTGATTCTCAAGTCGATGGCTTCTTCGATACCCATGATGCAAGCTTCGTATTCTGCTATGTTGTTGGTGCAATCAAATAGCAATTTGGCGGAAAACGGGATATGAGAACCCTCGGGAGTAATGATGACACTGCCCCAATTCCATTGCCAAAGATGTTAACTGCTCCATCAAAGACTAAACCCCATCTGGATTCTGGATCTGGTCCTTCTCCGAGTAGCAGTTCGTCGCAATCTTTCATCTTCAAGTACATAACATCCTCGTCTGGGAAATCAAACTTGAGAGATTGGTATTCGTTGAGCGGCTGATAAGCCAAGTGATCGGTGAGAATGCTTCCTTTGACCGCTTTCTGGGCGCGGTACTGGATGTCATATTCAGATAGCAACATTTGCCATCGAGCGATTCTCCCGGTTAAGGCAGGCTTTTCAAAGACGTACTTGATTGGATCCATTTTGGAGATTAACCAAGTCGTGTGATTGATCATGTACTGGCGGAGACGTTTTGAAGCCCACACCAAAGCGCAGCATGTTTTCTCGAGCATAGAGTATCGAGTTTCACAGTCTGTGAATTTCTTACTCAGGTAGTAGATGGCATGCTCCTTCTTACCGGTATCATCCTGCTGTCCAAGCATGCAGCCCATGGACTCTTCTAGCACGGTAAGGTATATGATTAACGGTCTTCCTTCCACTGGAGGGATCAGTATTGGTGGTTCTGACAGGTATTCCTTGATACTGTCGAATGCTTTTTGGCAATCGGCTGTCCATACAACCTTTTGATCTTTGCGGAGAAGTTTGAATATCGGCCCACAGGTAGCGGTCATTTGAGAGATGAATCTGGAGATATAATTCAATCGTCCGAGAAATCCTCTTACTTGCTTTTCCGTACGTGGCATAGGCATTTCCTGAATAGCCTTGACTTTGTCAGGTTCAACTTCAATACCTCTTGACTGACGATGAAACCTAGGAGTTTTCCTGACCTCACCCCAAAGGTGCATTTGTTAGGATTCAGGCGAAGCCGAAATTTCCTTAGTCGTTGAAACAACTTCAAGAGATATTCTATATGCTCTTCTTCAGTGTCAGACTTTGCTATCATGTCGTCCACGTAGACTTCGATCTCTTTGTGCATCTGTGATACGGTGAACTGACTTTTTTAGGATTTTTTGTATCCAAATGTGCGGATAGCAAGAGTCGCCACCGACTTTTATTTTTATCCAATTAAGGGAAGGTAAAAGTACAGAAAAAGACCTTCGTTAGATTCTGAGTACGGGAGAATGGTTATGAAAAGGGAAGGTATTAACACCCCTTTCCATCCGTAGTTATCTACGGGCTCTTAGTTGCTCTTAGATCACTTTTGAAAATTGTGCTTTCTGTGTGTTTGAAAAATGTTTTGAAAAGACATTTCACTTTGACTTTGTAATGATTCATGTAGGAATGTATACAAAGTGTTCGGAAATGTTTCGTTTTGGAAAGGCAACTTTGTAATGATTCACGCTGGAATGTATACAAAGTGTTTTGAAAGACTTTTTGAAAGTGTGAGGTGTAAAAAGCATTTTTTGATAGAGCAAGCAACTAGGAGACTTATTACCCACTCAGAATTGGTCGTTTTCGTATTTCTACATTCCTTTAGAATAGCGCTAGCCATACCATTAGTTAGTAGGTAGCTCCATTCGTTGGATGTAAGCGGGACAATCGAAGGGACATCGGATGGTCATAGAAGGCAACTTGTAGGAAGTATCCTAGCACATTCGAAGGGACTATCATCATTTTTCGTAGGCGACAATCGAGGGTCAAGATCATGTATTCGGAGGCGACATCGTGGGTCTATGATCTTTGTATCGAAGGGACTATGATGATTTGTTTTGAAGGCAACGGTGCTAGAATACCTCTACGTTCGAGGGACATGACCATTTTGAATCGAAAGGCAACGAGAGAGAATTACCCTAAGGGGTGCATGTGTGAAAGAGTGTGTTGAATTCAGAATATGTTATCTTGAAAATTAGTGTGAGCTATGTCCAATTATTATCTTGCCATACACGCCTAATTACTAGCAATTGATAAGAGTGCGGAAAGTAAAATGCGGAATGTAAAGGTGCGGAAATGTAAACCTACGCTATTACATGGCTTTGGGGCAGATACATAATCAGAAAATGCGGAAAGGTAAAATCCTAAATTAAACTATTACATCCCATGAGCAATTACATTATTGGAAAAAAATGAAACAGTAAAAGAAACCGTCTGGATCGGAATAACCTGTGAAAAGATGAGAAAATCGGAAAATATGATGAAATCGGATAAGAGGAAAATGTTAGTAAAAATGCAAATTTTAATATGGAAAAATTACTACATGCTGGAAATAAGATAAATAAGTTATAATAATTTTTTTGGAATTTTTGGAAAAGATTTAATAATTAAAATGCAATTTATAATGATTTAAATGCAAAAATAAAAATAAAATCAATATGCATGCAAAAATTATATTTTTTTAATTATTAAATTAAATAAACATTTTGGTGAAAATAATGTAAAAAGAAAAAATGTTTTTGGTATTTTTTTAATGCAGAATAAAAATAATGAAAAGAATTAAAATAACATGTAAATATTAAATAAATTGGAAAATAGAAAAATATTGAAAAGTTGAAAGTTTGAGAAAAGAAACTAAAAACCGGTGCAAGCAGGATTCGAACCCAGGCCATGAGAGAGCATCTTGGAGCATGGTGACTTATCCTGCGCCGACTTGCACATGGTGTTACAATTGGAAGCGTGGGATGATGGATACCGCGTCGCCATCGAAGAGGTCAATGCGATCGGCCACGGTGGGGTCCTCATTTGGATGAGAGGCGAATCGAGCAAGCCATTTTGCCACGCGGTCAAGCTTTCAGCAGGGTCACGCTGAGTCACCGGGAACCCTACGCTCATCTTCTCGTGAGTTCATCATTCAAACACAAAAGCAATGCGAATAAAGGAAAGGAAGACCTTGTCCACCTAAATCGGCCATGGCGAACACGATGGTGATGTTAGTTTACGCTAAAAGCATGCGTGTAAGCGGTTCAAGCTCATCGGTTTGGAAACCCTAAGTATGGCACGTGATTCTAGCGTCCAAACTCTCAAGCGATTGCCGGATCATCTATGGAACCTCGGGAACACAATGAAAGCATTAGAATCAATCTACACACGCGGGATAATAAGATGCAATTTCAAGAAAAATCAAATATGTATGAATGTGTATGGCTCGATTGAGGCGGTCTTGATCAATGGTAATGATGTACACTTACTCAATCTTGCTTGAACACAATGGAATGGTTTTGAGAGCTTGAAAGTGGCTGCACAATAGGATTCAATTTTCAAGAATTCTTGAAAAATTTTGCAAGAGTAAGGGTTGTTGTAGGGCTAGGGTTTCCGTTCTTTGGTTTGTCTTGGTATTTATAGGAGTTTTTTGGAAGGCTATAAGAGTGAAAAAAGATTGTCCATTGAATGTGAAAATATTTTCCAATAAATTCAAATCAAATATTTGAAAATATTGATTTTCTTCCCATGTAAGAGGCTAGCACAATTTGGAATGATTCTTGGACTTTCTTGAACATTTAGGAAGATATAAAATCATTCCTTTTGAAAAATATTTAATTTTCATATTTTATATAATTTATTTTTGAATTAATGTTATAAAATTCAAATATAAATCATAAAAATAGAAAATAACCAATGCCAAGCTTTTATGGGTCAAGAATAACATCATGAACAAGTTTGGATCAAAAGATTATAGGCCCATTTGGAAAATTTTGCATTTGACCAAAATGTCCTTTTGTGCAATTGTCCAAAATTTCCCAACTTCGAATAGTGTATCTTGCTCAATTTTCCACATTTTGAGAGTTCTTGGACTTTTGGAAAGCTCTAAGAGTCCTCTAACCAATGTCTTTGGTCTCACTTCAATTGGAGTTACCATGCTCAATATATCCTCAAAACAAAATGTTGACTTTTGTTGACTTTGAAAAGGACACAATGTTTTGAGCTATACCTCTCAAATGAAGCATTTTTGGACATTCTTGTGAGACATGAAGTTGTAGAAATTGAATTTCCTTCAAAACAAGAGGTGGTGGAAAATTTACGAGAAAGTATGAGAAAGTTATGCTCAGTCAAAGTTCAGTTGACTTTTCACCTAGAAACCCTAATTTAGAAAGTTTTGACTTTTGAGCAAATCTTGAGTTTTCTTGATGAATCATGATCAACCCTTGATCAAATGATGAATGTAACTTCAAAATGAGGATGTTGACCAAAAATCAGAAGTTTTGTTGTATGTTGACCACGATTGACTTTTGACCAATCTTGATTCTCGACCATCGAGCAATTATCTGAGGAAATTTGACTTGTGAAGCTTGAAACTTGACATGGAGAATCTTTGAATCATATGAGGAAGCATGAAAACCATAGGAGGTGTTAGAAGTCCATCTGGATCTGAGAAATGCCAAACCCTAGTTTGGGTTGATTGTATAGGAGAGTGTTCATCGATCGACTCTTGGAGAATCCTTGAGCATGGATGTTTGGAATATCTTGAGAAGATGGAGGAAAATTTTGGGGTATGGGTGCCCTGTTCAATCTTCTTGTACTGGAATAGATTGGCATGCATTGCCTTTCGTGACACAGGTAGAAGATGATTGAACACTCAGTACACACAATTTGCACTTGCCGTTGGTGATGATGTGGGAATGGGCTTCGGATGCCATTGGAGAAGTTGGAACTTATTGGGGAGTGAGTCGTGCGCTAGACTCGGCTGTTGTATAGGAGATGGGCTTAGGATGCCATCAGGAAAGATTGATCTTTGGGGAGTGGCCGTGCTGGGCTCGGTGTCCGAAAGGAGATGGGCTTAGGATGCCATCCGGAGGAGTCGTCGTTAGACTTGGCTCGTTTTGAATGAAGTTATTGGTTTGTATTGGTTTTAACCAAATATGCGGCGATACGAAAGTGGAGAAATGTTGACAAGTAGTCGGAGATGGGCTTAAGATGCCATCCAAGGCAAGCGGTGTGCTAGACTCGTAGTTCTTCGATAATGTGGATATCGTCCACATTGTGCATCGGTGTTGATCCTTTGCTGTTATCGGAGGATAACTTGTGATCGTTCGGATAAGGTTTCCCGTCTGGCTTCGGGTGTTAATCCTGGATCTGTTGTTGGAGAACAACGAGGTTGGTCGTTCAGATAGCTTTCCCGTCTGGTTTCGGGCATTAATCTTGGACCTGCTTGCGTCAGAAGTGACTTTTACCTGTTTTGGCAAAACAAGAGAGATTTTGATAGAATATTGTTAGTCTTATGCAAAGCATGATGCATGACAATGCGTATGAATGATATATGCACAAATTATGATATATATGAATAATGTATGAATGATGGATGCTGTGGTATTTCAAAACATATCCATCTTGAGGAAGATGGGAATATCCCGCTGGAGAATTTCTGACTTCTGCTTGGGGATGAGACGGATCGGAAACTTTGAGAAGGGATGTAGCTTTGAATCCTCCGATGCATTATCTGACCAAGTCTCGAGCTTAGATACTGTTGTGGATGGGAAAGACTGAGGACCGTGCTGCCAAAGATCTTGTCCGTGGACCTATGGGAAGATTCGGAGGTGCTCCATTGGGAGAGGTTAGGAGGCACTCCTACCGGGGAATCTTTCGTATAACTTGCTGAGGAGTAATCGATAAACTGTCCGGAGACCGGGTTGGAGGGATCTGGAACCCGTCGGATCTCTGGCTGGGGAATAAAGGATGTGAGTTTCCTCCGATGCACTATCCGACCAAGTTCGGTCTGAATCTTGGCTGGGAAAGGAAGTTGAAATGTATCCTGCTGCGGATGAATATCTCTGCTGGAGATAAAGTTGCTGACGATGATGAGATTGGGCTATCTGGACTAGCGGAAGGAAATTCTGTACTCTGATAGGGAGGATTTGTAGTGAGTAGTAACTCCGTGGGGAATCTTGTGTATAGATCCTGCTGAAGGGTATTTTGATAAGGCGCTCTACTGGGGACTTTAGGTGTAAATCTTGCTGGAGAGCGTTTGATAGCTACTGGGAGACCGGGTTAGAAGGATCTGGAGCCCGTCGGAGTCTCTGATGTAGGTTTCCTCCGGTGCACTATCTGACCAAGTTCCAAGCCTGGATACCACTGCTGCCGGGGGAATGCTTTGGTGACTTCTGTCGTCATCTCAATTCCTGGAGCCTGTAGTAATTATCCTTGTCCATTCATTTTTCGTATGTTTGCGAACGAATTTTATTGTCGGATGCGTATAATCATTCAAAGCAGACGTTTGGACTTTATGCAAACAACAACAAACAGAATTGCAAAGAGAGAGAAACTTGTATTTATTTGAAAGATGGCGTATGGCCGAGTAGTTTGTACAAGAGAAAGGTAAAAGGCTATGCGGAAACAATCTCGTTAAGTTCCAACTATGCTAGTACTCATATATATCAACTATCTCATCTCCCTCGCTTCAGTAGAAAGTGATTGAATCGATCTTCGCCATTTGAACTTGAATGCTGATAGTAGTAGTCTGAAAATAGGTGATCTGGACGAGACATAGTCGTACGCTTAAATCCCTAATTTTTTCCTAGACCGCCTGTGATACGGTGAACTGACTTTTTAGGATTTTTTGTATCCAAATGTGCGGATAGCAAGAGTCGCCACCGACTTTTATTTTTATCCAATTAAGGGAAGGTAAAAGTACGAGAAAAAGACCCGTTAGATTACGAGTCGGAGAATGGTTATGAAAAGGAAGGTATTAGCATCCCTTTCCATCCGTAGTTATCTACGGGCTCTTAGTTGCTTTATAGATCACTTTTGAAAAATTTGTGCTTTCTGTGTGTTTGAAAAATGTTTTGAAAAGGCATTTCGCTTTGACTTTGTAATGATTCATGTAGGAATGTATACAAAGTGTTCGGAAATGTTTTGTTTTGGAAAGGCAGCTTTGTAATGATTCACGCTGGAATGTATACAAAGTGTTTTGAAAGAATTTTTGAAAGTGTGAGGTGTGAAAAGTATTTTTTGATAGAGCAAGCAACTAGGAGACTTATTACCTACTCAGAATTGGTCGTTTCGTATTTTACTTTCCTTTAGAATAGCGCTATCCATACCATTAGTTAGTAGGTAGCTCCATTCGTTGGATGTAAGCGGGACAATCGAAGGGACATCGGATGGTCATAGAAGGCAACTTGTAGGAAGTATCCTAGCACATTCGAAGGGACTATCATCATCTTTCGTAGGCGACAATCGAGGGTCAAGATCATGTATTCGGAGGCGACATCGTGGGTCTATGATCTTTGTATCGAAGGGACTATGATGATTTGTTTTGAAGCAACGGTGCTAGAATACCTCTACGTTCGAGGGACATGACCATTTAATCGAAAGCAACGAGAGAATTACCCTAAGGGTGCATGTGTGAAAGAGTGTGTTGATTCAGAATATGTTATCTTGAGAATTAGAGTGAGCTATGTTCAATTATTATCTTGCCATACACGCCTAATTACTAGCAATTGATAAGGGTGCGGAAAGTAAAAATGCGGAATGTAAAAGTGCGGAAATGTAAACCTACGCTATTACATGGCTTTGGGACAGATACATAATTTAAGATGCGGAAAATAAAAGCCCTAATTAAACTATTACATCCCATGAGCAATTACATTATTGGAAAAAAATAAAGCGATAAAAAGCGTGCGGATCGGAATAACCTGTGAAAAGATGAGAAAATCGGAAAATATGATGAAATTGAATAAGAAGAAAATGTTAGTAAAAATGCAAATTTTAATATGGAAAAATTCATGCATGCTGGAAATAAGATAAATAAGTTAAGATAATTTTTCTGGGATTTTGGAACGGTTTTAATAATTAAAATGCAATTTATAGTGTTTTAAATGCAAAATAAAATAAAATAAATATGCATGCAAAAGTTATATTTTTTAATTTATTAAATTAAATAAAGATTTTTAAAATATAAATGCAGAAAGAAAAAATGTTTTTGGTATTTTTTAATGCAGAATAAAAATCATGAAAGTTAATTAAAATAATGCAAAATATTAAAATAATGTGAAAAATATGAAAATAGAGAAAATATGTAAAGTTTTGGAAAAGAATGAAAAACCGGTGCAAGCAGGATTCGAACCCATGCCATGAGAGAGCATCTTGGAGCGATGAAGTGACTTATCCCACGCGACTTGCACATGGTGTTACAATTGGAAGCGTGGGATGATGGATACGGCGTCGCCATCGAAGAGGTCAATGCACGATCGACGGTGGGGTCCTCGCTGGATGAGAGCGAATCGAGCAAGCCATTTTGCCACGCCGCGGTCAAGCTTTCAGCCGGTCAGGGAGCTAGGGCTCGGTCATCTTCTCGATCGCCTTCCAACCTAAAATCTGCAAGCGCATCATTTAAAGCAAAACAAATGTCCGGATCGATTAATTCGACCCTTGCGAGCACGATGGTGCCATCCTCATATCTGAAGCTTGTAACTGTGTTTGAAACTCACGATTAAAACCCTAACAATGGTGGCTTGGGATTTCTCGTGGAAACACATGTAAAGCATCAAATATGTTTTAATGGGCAACTCGAGTTCAAACAAACAAGCAAAGCGATTAATGATGCATGGATTATGAAAATCGAAATTGTGAAAAGTGCAAACCGGTGAGTGTTGGACAACACGATCTGGGCAGTTCTGGGCACGAGTAAGATATGGATTCAATCCCTGGGAACCTCCTGAGCACAATGGAATGGCTGGAAGAATTTGAAGCTTCTGGTTTTGAAATTAATTTCAAGAATGCATGAAAATTTGCAAGAGTTTTGGCTTGTTTTTAGGTTAGGATTACGTGTGAGAGGCTTGGCATATTGCTGAGTATTTATAGAGCAAGTTTGGATGGCAAAAGGAGTGAAAAAAGATTGCTTCTTGAATGTGCAAATATTTCCCAATAAATTCAAATCAAATATTTGAAAAATATTGATTTTCTTCCCATGTAAAGGCTTAGCACGAATTTGGAAATTGTCTTGGGCTTTCTTGGACATTAAGAAAGATATAAATCCAACTTATTTGAAAAAATAACCTTATTTTCATATTTTATGTAATTTAATTTGGAATTAAATGATTTAAAATCCAAAATAAAATCAATAAAATAGAAAATTGCCATGGCCAAGCATTTATGGGTCAAAAATAACATCATGAACAAGTTTGGATCAAAAGATTATAGGCCCATTTGGAAAATTTTGCATTTTGACCAAAATGTCCTTTTGTGCAATTGTCCAAAATTCCCCAACTTCTGAATAGTGTATCTTGCTCAATTTTCCACATTTTTGAGAGTTCCTGGACTTTTTGGAAATCTCTAAGAGTCCTCTAAACAATGTCTTTGGTTTCACTTCAATTGGAGTTACCATGCTCAATATATGTTCAAAACAAAAAGTTGACTTTTTGTTGACTTTGAAAAGGACCTGTAATGTTTTGAGCTATACCTCTCAAATGAAGCATTTTTGGACATTCTTGTGAGACATGAAGTTGTAGAGAATTGAATTTCCTTCAAAACAAGAGGTGGTGGAAAATTTACGAGAAAGTATGAAAGTTATGATCGGTCAAAGTTTGGTTGACTTTTCATCTAGAAACCTAATTTAGAAAGTTTGACTTTTGAGCAAATCTTGAGTTTTCTTGATGAATCATGATCAACCCTTGATCAAATGATGAATGTAACTTCAAAATGAGGATGTTGACCAAAAATCGAAGTTTTGTTGTATGTTGACCACGATTGACTTTTGACCAATACAACGATTTTCAACCATCGAGCAATTATGCGAAATTGGACTTGTGAAGCTTGAAACTTGACATGGAGAATCTTTGAAGCATATGAGGAAGCATGAAAACCATTGGAGATGTTAGAAGTCCATCGGGTATGAAATGCCAAACCCTAGTTTGGGTTGATTGTCTGGAGAGTGTTCATCGATCAACTCTTGAGAATCCTTGAGCATGGATGTTTGGAATATCTTGAGAAGATGGAGGAAAATTTTGGGGTATGACTGCCTGTTCAATCTTCTTGTCTTTGGAAGGGATAGATTGGCATGCTTTGCCTTCGTGACACGGAGGTGAAGATGATTGAACACTCAATACACTAAAAATTTGCACTCATGGTTGATGAGGATGCGGGAATGGGCTTATAGATGCCATTTTGGAGAAGTTGGAGACTTCGCTGAGGAATGAGTCGTACGCTAGACTCGAGGTGGTTGTACAGGAGATGGGCTTAAGATGCCATCAGAAAGATTGATCTTTGGGGGTGGCCGGCTAGGCTCGGTATTTACGAAAGGAGATGGGCTTAGGATGCCATCCGAAGGGAGTCGTACGTTAGACTTTGTGTTCACTTTTGAATGAAGTTATTGGTTTGTATTGGTTTTTAACCAAATATGGCGATACGAAAGTGGAGAGGCGTTGACAAGTAGTCGGAGATGGGCTTAAGATGCCATCCGAGCGAGTCGTCGCTAGACTCTCGTGTTCTTGCGATGATGTGGATATCGTCCACTGTTGTGCATGGTGTTGATCCTTGCACATTATTGGAGGATAACTTGTGATCGTTCGGATAAGGTTTCCGTCGGCCGGGTATTAATCCTGGATCCGCTGTTGGAGAACAACGAGGTTGGTCGTTCAGATAGTTTTCCCGTCTGGTTTCGGGCATTAATCTTTGACCTGTTTACGTCAGAAGTGACTTTTACCTGCTTTGGAGAAAACAAGAGAAACTTTGATAGAATATCGTTAGTTCTATGCAAAGTATGATGCATGACAATGCGTATGAATGATATATGCACCAATTATGATATTTATGAATAATGTATGAATGATGGATGCTGTGGTATTTTAAAACATATCCATCTTGAGGAAGATGGGAATAACCCGTTGGAGAATTCCTGACTTCTGCTTGGGGATGAGATAGATCGGAAACCCTGAGGAGGAGTATAGCTTCGAATCCTCCGATGCACTATCTGACCAAGTCTCGAGCCTAGATCCGTTGTGGATGGGAAGGCGGGGACCGTCTTGCCAAAGATCTTGTTCATGGACCTGCTTTGGGGAAGATTGAGGCGCTCTCTGGGGATCTTCGTATAGCTTCTTGAGAGTATTTTGATAAGGCGCTCTACTGGGGATTTTAGGTGTAGACCTTGCTGGAGAGCGTCTGATAGCTACTGGGGACCGGGTTAGAAGGATGGAAGTTTCCTCCGATGCACTATCTGACCAAGCTTGGGTCTAAGACAACTGCGGCCAGCGGCAAAGTTTGTTGAGACCGTCTCTTTGAGGATAAGTGTCTCTGGAATAAAGCTTGGTAATGATGAAGTTGAGATATCCGGACTAGCGGAAGGAGATTCTGTACTCTGATGGGGAGAATTTGTAGTGAGTGGTAACTCTGTGGGGATTGTACCCTGCGGGGGAACGCATTGGTGACTTCCGTCGTCATCTCAATTCCTGGAGCCTGTAGTAGGTACTCTCGCATGTTCATTTTTCGTATGCTTGTGAACAATTTTTTATTGTCGGATGCGTATAATCATTCAAAGCGGACGTTTGGACCTTATGCAAACAACAACAACGGAAATGGAAAATAGAAAGAAATTTGCATTTATTTGAGAGGTGGCGTATGGCCAAGTAGTTTGTACAAGAGAAAGGTAAAAGGCTATGCGGAAACAATCTCGTTAAGTTCCAACCATGCTAGTACTCATATATATCAACTATCTCATCTCCTTGTTGTTAGTAGAAAGTGATTGAATTGATCTTACGCCATTTGAACTTGAATCTTGAGTAGTAGTCACGAAAATAGGTGATGGAAGAGACATAGTAAATGCGCTTAAATCTAACTTTTGCCTAGCCGCCCTTTCGGGTTTTGACTAGGATACCCTTTTTGCCCAAACCGCCGGGTTTCGACTTGGGTGTACATATTTTGTATATATCCTTAACTTTTGCGAACCCTTTTGGTTCGCTTGGGATGCCTATTTTTTCTAGGTCGGTCGACCTAGCGGGTCTCTTTATCGTAGTATTTTTGACTATGTCTGCGTTCACGGTGTGGGAAGTCTTCGCATCCATGGTGCTAAGTATCATAGCTCACTTTGAAAATCTTGTCTTGACTACAAATGGTCCCTCATAGGTGGGAGTCCACTTGCACAGGATCACCTTGTGGAAGAATGATGCGCTTGACTACTAGATCACCGATTTGGTAAACTCGGTGCTTGACCTTCTTGTTAAATGCCTAATCATTCTTGATAAATCTGTCCATGGCGGATGGGCTGATCGTTTCTCATCAATCAAGTTGATCGGTCAAGGCGGTTTGGATCCAATCGTCTTCGCCTAACTCTGCGTCTGGAGGACTACGGTTGAGGTATCTGAACCTCGATTGGTGGGCGGCTTCCATACCGTATACAAGAGAGAAGGGTTGCCTGTTGATGTTCGTCTTGTAGTCGATAACCATGAAGAGCAAATGGTAACATCTCATGCCAATCTTTGTAAGTCTTTGTCATCTTTATAATCTTCTTAATGTTCTTGTTGGCTTTTGCAGCCATTCATCTTAGGCCGATAAGGAGAAGAGTTGTGATGCTTGATCTTGAATTGCGTGCGAGTTCGGTGATCATCTTGTTGTTGAGATTGGACCGTTATCTGTGATAATCCTTCGGGAGTGCCATGTCGACGGATAAGATTATGTTTGATGAATCGAGCCACAACATTCTTGGTAGCAGATCTGACGATCTTGCTTCTACCCACTTGGTGAAATAGTCGATTGCCACAAGGATGAAGCGATGTCCATTGGGCGTGGGCTTGATTTCTCAATCATGTCAATGCCCACGAAGGCCAAGGGCTGTTAAAACATTGAGTCTTGGAGATGCGTGTACTTTGTCTGCGATATATCGGCATTTGTGACAAGATCGAGCATAACGGTGACAATCAGCTTCCATGGTGGACCAATAGTAACCTGTTCTCAGAATTTTCTTAGCCATAGTGTGTCCACTAGAATGAGTACCAAATGCGCTTCGTGTAACTCTTCCATGATCGTATTGCTGTTTCTGGTCTACAGTAGTAGTAAGCCAAGTCATGATTGCGCTTGTACAAGATCGTTCTTGAGGAAGAATTTGGATGCAAACCTTCTCATGAACTTCTTATCATTATGAGATGCCCTGCGGGATATTCTGAGTCAAGATACCTCTTCACGTCGTAGTACCAAGGTTTCTCTTCTGTGTCAAGCTCATAACAATACGCTGGTTCGTCAAACCTTTCAATGATGATCGAGGGAGCCTCGTTGTCCCATCTAACCTTGAACATAGATGACATAGTAGCTAATCGTCATAGTGATTCTCTTCTCGTGGAATGTGATCAAAGTAATCTCTTGAGTAGGGATCAAACTCGAACATGCTCTCGATCTGGAATGAGATTCGGATGTATCCGCTCATATCGGTGATCACTAAAATGAATCTCCATATACTTGCAAGAACTTGATTCTTAAGTCAATAGCGACTTTAATACCCATGATGCAGCAGTATTGGCCATATTGTTGGTACAAGCGAAACATAATCTGGCGGTGAAAGGAGTATGTCCTTTGTAGGGGATGTAATGATGGCGCCAATGCCATTGCCAAGTGCGTTTGAGGCTCCATCAAAGACCATGGTCCATCGGGATCCTTGTTCGGGTCCTTATGCAGGCTGGTTCTTGTGATCTGTAACTAGCAAAACATCTTCATCGGAAACTCGAGCTGCATAGGTGATAGTCATCTGACGATGAGCCAAATGATCGGCTACTACACTTCCTTTGATCGCTTTGAGGTGTCTTGGATGTCATATTCGGTCAAGATCATTTGCCATCTTGCTATTCTTAGGAGGCTGGTTTCTCAAATATGTATTTTATCGGATCCATCTTAGAAATCAACAAGGTAGTGTGAGTCAACATATCTTTGTCTTAGTCGTGACAGCCAACCAGCGTTGCAAGTTTTCTCAGTATCTTGTTTCCTGATCGGTAAACTTTTGCTAAGGTAGTATATTGCATGCTCTTTTCGACGGACTCGTCATGTTGCTAACACACCCATTGAGTTCTCTAACTTTATCAAGTACATGATGAGAGGTCTTCCTTGACGGCGGCATCGGGATAGGAGGATTCTAGGTACTCCTTGATTTTGTCAAAGCGATCGGCAATCGTCGTTCCATTCTACCACTTGATCTTTCTTTAGTAACTTGAAGATTGGCTCCAATGCGATTAGGTGTGCAATGATACGGCAATGTAGTTCAAGCCCAAGAAACCTCGACTTCCTTCTCGGTGCGGGGTGGCATTTCTTGAATAGCTTTAACCTTGGCGGGGTCAACTTCAATACCTCTACCGCGACAACAAACCCTAGGAGTTTACGGATCGACTCCAAAGTGCACTTGTTGGGATTAAGTCTCAATCTATACTTCTTCAATCATCAAATAGTTTACGCAAATGATCAAGATGTTCTTCTTGATGCGTGATCGAGCTATCATGTCGTCGGCGTAGACCTCTATCTCGTGATGAATCATGTCATGAAATAGTGCCACCATGGCACGATAAGTGGCGCTGCGTTTTTCATTGAGCGGCATAACCTTGTAGAAAGTACCTTGTGTAACAAAGTAGTCTTCTCCATGTCTTGGGGCCATTTTGATCGATTGTAGGAGAAACCATCCATGAAGGAGAAACCTTATCTTTGGCGGTGTTGTCAACGAACATCAATATGAGGAAGTGGAAAATCATCTTTCGGACTTGCTTTGTTCGGATCTACGTAATCCACACACATTCGTACTTGCCATCCTTCTTGAGTACGGGTACACGTTAGCAACCCATTGGGGATAAGAGGTGACAGCTAAGCCGAGCGCTTGACCTGCGGCTTTGATTTTCTCGACATCTCGGGACGCATCACGTGAACCTTTCCTTGGGAAAAACCTTCTTTTGTTGGCAATCGGTGTACCACAATATCAATGTCTAAACTTGGCATGTCTTCGATGCGACCAAGCAAAAACCTCGATGTAGTCTCGTAGCATCTGAATCAACCTTTCTTTAACAACATTCTCAAGACCGCTCCTATCTTGATCTCTTTTACATCTTCGTCGGTACCCAAATTCACAACCTCAACTTGCTCTTGGTGTGTGTATACTCGCTCTTCTTCTGTAGCAATCGACAAGTTCTCTGGCTTCACAATCTTCCTCACTTTCATCTTGACTTGGTAGATCGGATTATCGAAGTCATATTTAGCACTAGCATTTGTTATTAACGAGATTGAGTGATTGCGGTGTATCACGTGGGTGTGTGTAAGAACACATAGCCTTTTGAAGGGTGATAAAGTAAAGAAAGAAAAACACAATTGAATGCAAAGTCCACGAATTTATTGAATGAAAATGCACGACAAAATAAAACCCTCATAAGCGAGCCATGATGCCGGGCAAGGCACTAGGCTTTAGAGTTTATTGTTCAAAACATAGAAAATCGAAAAGCAAACAAAACAAGAATAATTACTCGACTAAAGGAGATTGGTATAGCGTCTTGGTCTTCCAATTCTTGAGCCACATCTGGAGTTGGAAAGATCCATTCTTGATGTCGAAGTCGTTGTTGTCGTCTCTATAGCATGAATTCCACTCTGGCGATGTGGAAGGAAGTTGGCGGCAGCTTCGCGTATCATCTTCGACCCTTGATGGTGAAGCCTAAACCGGTCTTGTCAAACTTGAAAGGAAGATCGGAGGCTGACCCCAAATAGCACTACCACCTTGTTCAAGCTGCTTGAGCATCTTTCGGAGGCCATCCTAGGAGGAGCTTGTAACCACGGAGTGAGGAGGTCAGCGAGGCATGACTACGGGGATTTCAAAAGCTTGAGGGGTCTCAAGAATTCACCCTCCACTGAGGTATCGGAATGTAGATGGTGACCATATATTCTTCTTCACACATGCTGTAACGACCTTCCCTTTCAGGGTACTTGACCGATGTAGGGTAGGTAGCTTGCCCCATGTATCCAAGGCGTCAAGTAGGCAAAGTGGCGGATGTCCATGACAAAAGTGAGTCAAAAGTGCGAACCGACTTTGGCAGGCGATGAACTCTCAAGTCTTGTTCGCTTAGAACCATCAAAAGCTCTCACAATAATGTCACTTGGGTCTCGAACCAACCCTTGACGTCAAGGCGATCAAAAGCGATCTTGATGGGATGTTGAAGCGAACGGTATCCACCAACATGAGACAATGTAGTGCCTTGCATTCAGAGAGATGTGCAAGGCTTTGTTGTGTTTCTTTCGTGAGTCAAATCGACATCGAGAGAAGCCTAGGCCGTTGTTGGCAGCCGGGCTAGCAATACAAACTTCAAGCGGTCGGTGGTAGTGTCTTGCGGCACGTGAGCATTCTTGAAACTTCACCAAGGCGTTAGCATGAGCCTCGAACCAAGAGCGAGCAAGCATGGAGATCTTGGGCGGATCTGTCCCATTGTTCCACAACATTGTAGTCACTCTTCTTGATAATCTTGAATTTCCTCCATTTCTTGTTTGGAGGTGTCTTGACAACTTCCTTTGGTACTTGGTTGGCGGGGATGAGTCATGGTTCTTTCCCTTGGTGGATATTGGTTGAGTAAATGGAATTTGAGTCATGGTGTCTTTGGAGGAGAGATATCTGGAGAAAACCCTTAGGTTCTGGTCACTTTACTTGATCGGTGATGTTGTCAATCGGGAATGGAGCTTCAATGGTAAGATCTTCAATGGTCGGAGGTCTTGTTTGGCCATGATAGTAAACATCGGATCCATAATTCCAAGGATAGCCTTGTCGGAGGAATATGGGCGGCTGGGAGAAGTGATGATGAGGGTGCCACTCTAGGCAGGATCGTGGAGGAAATCTTTATGGTGTTAACATCGGCATAGTCTTACGGAAATCGTCACCCCATCCGTTGCTTTAATATCTTCAATAGGAATCTTGTAGCTCTCGGGGAGGAATACTTCACCATGTAATCATACTTTCCCTTGGCTGTCCCCAGGTATCCCACCAGATGGTTCGGTTTCATTCGCATCTTGATCTTCAATTTCACATCTTACACACGGTGGTTTGAAATAGTATCTCACGGTTATCCATCATGCCGAACCGTCTTCTCAACCAAGCACAACCATCGGTGCGGAGGGGCACGCGACAATTCTCGGGCATCACGTTGATCGGCTTGCGGCAAATTCTTCTTAACGGTCATCGGAGGAATGGTCAAGTCATCTATGTTGAAAACATAAGTATCATCACCTCTGACATTGGAACTCTTGTCATGGTTAGGCATAGGGCGTTGATCACATTCGGTCTCAGCGGAGGATCAAACTCAATACGCCCTTCAATCATATCTTGAATCTTGTTCTTGAGCCCAAGTTATCGATGTCGTGCACAGGCTATTGGAATGGTAAGCACACTTAGCATTAGGATTGTATTCGGAGAGGAAGTGTTGACATTACGAGGAGGATCCCTCAAAGTAATCGGCTCTGCTTTCAACATGTGTTGCAAGGCTTGCGACAATGGCATGTTGATCTTAAATGCATGTCTTCGTGGCGCGTTAGTTGCGCGTTGTCTCTGAGAGGTTGTCTTGATGTAGGATTGGAGATCACGCCCCCCAGGTTGAGCACGGTCGGTCTTGGCTCGGCACCGACCATACTACATTAGCTTCTTTCTTACCACCAAAAGATCTCTTGCGACATTTGAAGATGACTCTACATGAATCTTTCCACTCTTGATACCGGCTTCAATCGCTCGCTTTGTAATATCATTCTCGGTGAATCCGGTGAAGAGTTTCAATCGGATGATTGAAGAATGGGTCGACAACGTTCCCATAAACATATCAACCAACTCCCTATTGGACAAGGGTGGTTGAACTCTACTGCTAGATCTCTCCATACGAGCATACTCTTTGAACTTCTCACGACCCATAGACATGCTTTGTAGTTGCATGCGAGTGGGTGTCAATTCGACATTATACTCATATTATGCGTAGAAAGCATCAGAATCACTCCAAGTCGGATACGGTCATTCTCTAGCGATAATACCACTCAGCGAGTTCGGACAAACTCTCTTGAAAATAATGCATCCTGACTTTACATCATCGGTGTGGGGATGATCTTACGAACATAGGACTTCAAATGCAGCTTTGGACAAGAACCATCATACTTGGCAAAAGTAGGAACTTTGAACTTGGGAGGAATCACAACACCGGGAACAAGACTCGGATCATCAAAATTCAGCCGGACATTTGATTTTCCACACATTGAGACGGTCTTCAAGTTGCTTGTACTTGTCATCTTCCTCGATCTTGGTCATCATCATAGTGGTCTTCTCTCTTTCTCGGGCTCGCTGGTTGCCTTCACCATCACCCTTGTTACTCCCTTCATTCTTGACACTTCCTTAGAGTACTCAATCCGGTGACCCTTTAGGACCACCTTTGTAGCGTCACGCCCATGTTGAGTAGACCCTGACCTTCTTCTTTTGTTGATGAGCTTCTTGGATCTTCTTGGCCTTGGACCAAGCTGGTGAACATCTCTTTGGCGAGCATTCGAGCTGGAGATCTTTGTGGTCTGTTCGAGAGCCATTTTTGCTAAAATAAATAGCGAGATGAAAACCAATCTCAATGTACATGATGCAATGTTATGCTATGATATGCAATGTTTGTCACGAATGCAATGCAATGTTTTCAAGGACCTTAGAATTTAAATTTGTTAAACAAGCAATGAACAAACATTTATTAGTTCTCTTTTATTCTTTTCTTTTTAAGTACAAGATAGTTCAAAAATAAAAGAAAAACATAATATCTAACTCTAGGTCTCCCATGGGCGCTTCCTCTTGGTGCCGAGGTAGGCGTTGATGTTGCGCTCCTCGTGAAGTAGCTTGGTCAACTCTAGCACTTTCTTCTCACTTGCATAACAGGCTTGGTATCCCTCTTCTTTAAAATTGAATCGGGATCTCTTCAAGTCTTCAAAATCGGTAGGCATGTCGGGATGGAGAATAGTATAGTCGTCACCTATATAGCAGGTTCCATAATTCTTGGTAGTACATGAATGGCATCATGAGGTTTTGAGCTCGAGCTACTTACCATTTGAGGTAAGGTTCCCAAGGAATGGAGTTTTGGTGCCCCAAAGTCTTGGTATCGGTCTTCTTTACCATGCCCCAACGTGTATAAACCTTAAATCGGTGATGCGGAGATCGTGATTGTAGTCGAACACAACATCTTGGAGAAGCATATCATGTGGACCATCTCTTGAGCAAAACCAAGCGACGTAGAGCTAGAGAAGGGTTGTAAGTAATACCTCCTTATACCAAGTGGTACATTAGAATTCTCCACAACGTTCAATGAAGATGAAGTCCTTTTGAGAGAAAAGATTCCAGCGGATATCTGAATGAGAGAGTGACATTAACCTTTGAGACCATCTCAACCTTGTTCATTCTTCAAAGATGGAGGAAGCGAAATAAACCACCAGAAAGTAATGGTATACAACACATGAGAGTTCCTTGTCTCTTAGTAGTGCAGTGTGGAGAGAATGTAGGATGTCTCCAAGTAAAGTAGGCCTTGGATTGGGGTGAGGAACAACTTGATGGCGTTGACATCTATGAATTGATCCGAGTTAGAATAGAACCAAACCATAAATTAGCAAGGCCACATGTTCAAATGCATGAAACTCATAACTTTGAAATTCGAGCTTTCTTAATTAAGAACTTGGAAGTAAACCCTTAACTCCTTCTAGTTTCCCAATTGGCTTCATATGCGGCGCAAGATGTAAGGCGGATGCAATGTCTTGTTAGGAACCTTTTCTAAAGGTGAATGGCATTTGGTCAAGAATAGGTACCCAGTAACAGAGAACTCTTCAAGGTAGGAACCAAGCGATAATCTGGGAATGTAAAGCAATGGTGTTTGGATCAAAGAAGCTGGAATAGGACATGCATCATATCTTCTTCAAAGGAGATAACCAAATCAAGTAGATAACCATGTCTTTTGATGAAGCGAGCATGGTGAAATTTACGAAACCAATTCTTTGGTTGAGAAGTATACCCTGAAGTTGATTCGGATAGTCTTTCTAGAAGCCATAACACCTACAAAGCAGGCAAAGATAAATCCTAGGTCCTTGAAATAGTTAGAAATGATATGCAATGCAAATGATGTCATGATGTCATGTTATAGCACACATCAACAATGAGCCTATGGTTTAAGGCTTGCATGAGGTCTAGGTGATTACCACAAAAGTTTGAGTTGGTTCATCACTTCTAATAATGTAGGGTTCTAGGAATCTCACATTGATCTTTCGTGAGCTTATTTCAATCGACTACCAAGTGGTCGATCGAAAAAATCCCAAAGTCGATCTCAATGGCGTAGCATGGTATCAACCAACCTCGGTCTACACCAAAGGCCATCTCACTACCTTCTAATGGCCAAGATGGGTCAATTAAGGTTCTAAAAGTTTAGTTAGCGCTTGATGACACCACGCGAAGCCAAATACTATCCTCAACTTGGAAATGAGAAGTCGGGACAACCAAGTGTCACGCTAGTAGCCATCATGTTGACCGTTAAGTTATCGTCTAGCGGTCGCAATGATCTAATGCCACTTACCTAAAAGAAACCGGATCGGGTGTAGGATCCCCAACAATATAATACCAAGCAACCCAAAAGATAAAGCAAGCAAGTCAAGCGAAAGCAATAAAAATGATCTAGAATCCCGGCAATTCTCTCTTTAGGGTGTGTCCCAGTAGTATGATTACGTGATACGGTGAAGCTGACTTTTAGGATTTTTGTATCCAAATGTGCGGATAGCAGAGTCGCCACCGACTTTTATTTTTATCAATTAAGGGAAGGTAAAAGTACAGAAAAAGACCTTCGTTAGATTACGAGTAAGGAGAATGGTTATGAAAAGGAAGGTATTACTTTCCATCCGTAGTTATCTACGGGCTCTTAGTTGCTCTAGATCACTTTTGAAAAATTTGCTTTACGTGTGTTTGAAAAATGTTTTGAAAAGGCATTTCGCTTTGACTTTGTAATGATTCATGTAGGAATGTATACAAAGTGTTAGGAAATGTTTTGTTTTGAAAAGAGTTTGAATGATTCTTTGAAAAAAAGTGTGAAAGTGAGTGTGAAAAAGTATTTTGATAGAGCAAGCAACTAAAGACTTATTACCTACTCGAATTGGTCGTTTTGTTGTTTTACTTCCTTTAGAATAGCGCTATCCATACCATTAGTTAGTAGGTAGCTCATTCGTTGGATGTAAGCGGGACATTCGAAGGGACATCGGATGGTCATAGAAGGCAACTTGTAGGAAGTATCCTAGCACATGAAGGGACTATCATCATTTTCGTGGGCGACAATCGAGGTCAAGATCATGTATTCGGAGGCGACATCGTGGGTCTATGATCTTTGTATCGAAGGGACTATGATGATTTGTTTTGAAAGCAGCGGTGCTAGAATACCTCGTTCGAGGACATGACCATTTAATCGAAGGCAGCGAGAGAGAATTACCTAAAGGGTGCATGTGTGAAAAGTGTGTTGATTCGGATATATTATCTTGAGAATTAGGTGAGCTATGTTCAATTATTATCTTGCCATACCGCCTAATTACTAGCAATTGATAAGGAATGAAAATAAAAAATGCGGAATGTAAAATCGGAAGTAAACCTCTGCATGGCTTAGGCGGATACATAATTTAAATCACGGAAAATAAAGCCTAATTAAACTATTACATCCCATGAGCAATTACATTATTGAAAAAATAAAAAGATAAAAAGAAAGCGTCAGGATCGGAATAACACAGTGAAAAGATAGAAAATCGGAAAATATGATGAAATTGAATAAGAAGAAAATGTTAGAAAAATGCAAATTTTAATATGGAAAAATTATGCATCTTTGAAATAAGATAAATAAGTTAAAATAATTTTTGGGATTTTGGAAAAGTTTAATAATTAAAATGCAATTTATAATGATTTAAATGCAAAAATAAAATAAAATAAATATGCATGCAAAATTATATTTTTAATTTATTAAATTAAATAAAGATTTTAAAAATAAATGCAAAAAGAAAAATGTTTTGGTATTTTTAATAAGAATAAAAATATGAAAAATTAATTAAAATAATGCAAAATATTA
This sequence comes from Vicia sativa, assembly GCA_021764765.1. Classification (NCBI taxonomy): domain Eukaryota; kingdom Viridiplantae; phylum Streptophyta; class Magnoliopsida; order Fabales; family Fabaceae; genus Vicia; species Vicia sativa. The sequence goes on from CM038794.1 coordinate 5,416,910, forward strand.
AAATAATGTGAAAAATATGAAAATAGAGAAAATATGTAAAGTTTTGGAAAAGAATGAAAACAATTTAGCGAGATTCGAACCGAGCCATGAGAGAGCATCTTGGAGCAGTGACTTATCCACTGCGCCACTTGCACATGGTGTTTGGTGGGCGTGGGATGGTGGATGTCGCCATGCGGAAAATTCAATACGATCGACACGGTGGGTTCCTGACTGGATAAGAGGCGAATCGAAACAAGCCATTTGCCGCCTGTGATCAAACTTTCAGCAGCAGGAGTCCAAGACTAGGGCTCCAGTCATCTTCTGTTGCCTTCAAGCTTCAAAATCCTGCAAAGCGCATCATTTAAAACAAAACAAATATCCGGTCGATTAATTCGACCCTTGCGAACGCGATGGTTCCATCCTCATATAAACTGACATGGCTGTGTTTGGAAACTCCACACGATAACCAAAACCCAAACAATGGTGGCTTGGGATTTCTACGTGGAAACACACATGTAAAGCATCAAATATGTTTAATGGGCAGCAGGTTCAAACAAACAAGCAAAAGCGATTAATGATGCATGGAATATAATCAAATTGAAAAGTGCAAACGGTGAGTGTTGGACAACACGATGCAGGCGATTCTGAGCACAGAGTAAGATAGATTCAATCACAGGAACCTCTACAGGCACAATGGAATGGTACGGAAGAAATTTTGAAGCTTGCTTTGGTTTTTGAAATTCAATTCAAGAATGCTGAAAAATTGCAAGAGTTTTGGCTTGTTTTTAGGTTAGGATTAAGTGTGAGAGGCTTGGCATATTCTTGAGTATTTATAGAGCAAAGTTTGGATGGCAAGGAGTGAAAAAGATTGCTTCTTGAATGTGCAAATATTCGATAAATTCAAATCAAATATTTGAAAATATTGATTTTCTTCCCATGTGAAAACTTTATGCGCAATTTGGAAATTGTCTTGGGCTCTTGGACATTAAGAAATAATCAACTTATTTGAAAAAATAACTTATTTTCATATTTTATGTAATTTAATTTGGAATTAAATGATTTAAAATCAAATAAAATCAATAAAATAGAAAATTATGGCCAATTTATGGGTCCATAACATCATGAACAAGTTTGGATCAAAAGATTATAGGCATTGGAAAATTTGCATTTTGACCAAAATGTCCTTTGCTGGTGTCCAAAATTCCCAACTTGAATAGTGTATCTTGCTCAATTTTCCACATTTTGAGAGTTCTTGGACTTTTTGGAAGCTCTAAGTCCTCTAAACAATGTCTTTGGTTTCACTTCAATTGGAGTTACCATGCTCAATATATCTTCAAAACAAAAGTTGACTTTTGTTGACTTTGAAAAGGACACAGTAATGTTTTGAGCTATACCTCTCAAATGAAGCATTTTTGGACATTCTTGTGAGACATGAAGTTGTAAATTGAATTTCCTTCAAAACAAGAGGTGGTGGAAAAATTTACGAGAAAGTATGAGAAAGTTATGATCGGTCAAAGTTTGGTTGACTTTTCATCTAAAACCCTAATTTAGAAAGTTTGACTTTTGAGCAAATCTTGAGTTTTCTTGATGAATCATGATCAACCCTTGATCAAATGATGAATGTAACTTCAAAATGAGGATGTTGACCAAAAATCGGAAGTTTTGTGTATGTTGACCTGATTGACTTTTGTCCAATACAACTTGATTTCAACCATCGACAATATGCGGTTGGCTTGTGACTTGAAACTTGACATGGAGAATCTTTGAAGCATATGAGGAAGCATGAAAACCATTGGAGATGTTGAAGTCCATACTGGTAGAAATGCAAACCTAGTTTGGGTTGATTGTCGGAGGTGTTCATCGATCAACTCTTGAGAATCCTTGAGCATGGATGTATGGAATATCTTGAGAAGATGGAGGCAAATTTTGGGGTATGACACACGCCCTTTGGGTTTTAGTCTACAAGGGATACCCTTTTGCCCAAGCCGCCTTTTAGGGTTTCGACTTAGGGTGTACATATTTGTATATATCCTTAACTTTTGCGAACCCTTTTGGTTCGCGAGGATCTCCCACTTTTGCCTAGGTTAAATCGACCTAAGCGGGTCTCTCAATATCACGTAGTATTTTTGACTATGTCGCGTTCACGAGGTGGGAAGTCTTCACCATCCATGGTGCTAAGTATCATAGCTCACTTTGAAAATCTTTATCTTGACTACAAATGGTCCCTCATGGGTGGGTCCATGCCCACAGGATCACCTTGTGGAAGAATGATGCGCTTGACTACTAGATCCAAACTTGGTAAACTCGATGCTTGACCTTCTTGTTAAATGCTACGATCATTCGCCACGATAAATCATCCATGGCGGATGGATGCGAGTCGCTTCTCATCAATAAATTAATCACGGTCAAGGCGATTGCGGACCCGATCATCTTCGCCTAACTCTACGCATCTGGAGGACTCGGTTGAGGGTATCGAACCTCGATGGGTAGGACGGCTTCCATACGTATACAAGAGAAGAGGTTGCCCTGTTGATGTTAATCTTTATGGTCACGATAACCATGAAGAGCAAATGGTAACATCTCATGCCAATCCTTGTGATCAACATCATCTCTGTATAATCTTCTTAATGTTTTTGTTGGCGGCTTCCAACTGCCTTTTCATCTTAGGCGATAAGGAGAAGAATTGTGATGCTTGATCTTGAGCTGCGTGCGAGTTCGGTGATCATCTTATTGTTGAGATTGGAACCGTTATCGATAATCCTTTCGGAAGTGCCATGCGACGGATAAGATTATGTTTGATGAATCGAGCCACATTCTTGGTAACAGTCTGACGAGGCGCTTCTACCCATTTGGTGAAATAGTCAATTGCCACAAGGATGAAGCGATGTCCATTGGAAGGTGTGGGCAGTTCTCAATCATGTCAATGCCCACATTGCAAAAGGCCAAGGGCTGTTAGAACATTCGGAGGTGCGGAGTGCGTGTACATCTTGCATAAATCGGCACTTGTGACAAGATCGAGCATATGGTGACAATCGACTTCCATGGTGGACCAATAGTAACTTTGTTCTCAAAATCTTCTTAGCCATGTTATGTCCTGGAGTGGTACCAAATGCGCCTTGTGGCTCTTCCATGATACGTATTCTTTGTTTTACGGTACTACAGTGAGTAAGCACAAATCGTGATTTTGCGCTTGTATAAGATCGTTCTTTGAGGAAGAATTTGGATGCAAATCTTCTCAAAAACTTCTTATCATTGTGGATTACCCGGAATATTCACGAGTCTCAAGATACCTCTTCACCGTAGTACCAAGGTTTCTCTTGTATCAAGCTCATAACAATCTGTTTGGTTAAATCGAACTTCTCAATGATGATCGGGGGAGCCTCGTTGTCCCATCGACCTTGAACATAGGCGACATAGTAGCAATCGTGCATAGTGATTCTCTTCTCGTGGAATGTGATCAAAAGTAATCTCTTAGTAGGGATCAAACTCGGAACATGCTCGATATGGAATGAGATTCGGATGCTTATCCTGCATATGTCGGTGATCACTAAGCGGAGTCTCCATACACTTGCAAGAACTTGATTCTTAAGTCAATAGCGACTTTAATACCCATGATGCATGCGCCATTATTGGCCATGTTGTTAGTGCAATTTGAAACATAATCTGGCGGTGAAAGGCGTATGTCGCTGCGGGGATGTAATGATGGCGCCAATGCCATTGCCAAGTGCGTTTGAGGCTCCATCAAGACCATGGTCCATCGGGATCCTTGTTCGGTCCTAAATGCAGGCACAGTTCTTCTAATCTGTAACTAGTAAAACATCTTCATCTGGAAATTCGAGCGCAGGCGATAGTCATCTACGGCTTATGAGCCAAATGATCGGCTACTACACTTCCTTTGATCGCTTCGAGAAGTGTCTTTGGATGTCATATTCGGTCAAGATCATTTGCCATCTTGCTATTCTTAGGAGAAGGCTGGTTTCTCAAAGATGTATTTTATCGGATCCATCTTGAAATCAACAAGGTAGTGTGAGTCAACATATCTTCTTAGTCGTGGCAAAGCAGCGTTGCAAGTTTTCTCGGCTGTGAGTATCTTGTTTCCACGATCGGTAAACTTTTGCTAAGGTATATGCATGCTCTTTCGACCCGAGACTCGTCATGTTGCCCCAACACCACATTGAGTTCTCTAACTTTGTAAGTACATGATAAGAGGTCTTCCTTTGGCGGTGACATCGGGATAGGAGGATTACGTAGGTACTCCTTGATTTTGTCAAAAGCGATGCGATCGTCATTCCATTCCACTGATCTTTCTTTAGTAACTTGAAGATTGGCTCACAAGTAGCGATTAGGTGTGCAATGATACGGCAATGTAGTTCAATCGGCCCGAAACCTCGACTTCCTTCTGTGCGGGGAGGCGGCATCTCTTGAATAGCTTTAACCTTGGCGGATCAACTTCAATACCGCGACAACAAACCCTAGGAGTCGGATCGACTCCAAAAGTGCACTTGTTGGATTAAGTCTCGACTGTACTTCTTCAATCATCAAATAGTTTACGCAAATGATCAAGATGTTCTTCTTATGCGTGATCGAGCTATCATGTAAATCGGCGTAGACCTCTATCTCGTGATGAATCATGTCATGAAATAATGTCACCATGCTTATGCGATAAGTGGCCTGCGTTCTTATCGAGCGGCATAACCTTGTAGCGAAAGTGCCCCAGTGTAACAAAGTAGTCTTCTCCATGTCTTAGGAGCCATTTTGATGTAACAGGAGAAACCATCCATGAAGAGAAAACCTTATCTTGGCGGTGTTGTCAACTAGAACATCAATATGAGAAGTGAAAATCATCTTTGGACTTGCTTTATTCGGATCTCGTAATCCACACATTCGTACTTTACCATCCTTCTTAGATGCAGAACCACATTTGCAACCTTTGAAATAGAAATGTGACTAGAAAACCGGCGTTGAAGCCTTTACCTTGGCTTTGATTTTCTCGACATCTCGGGCCTTGTCACAGCAGACATACATTTCAGGAAAACCTTCTTTTGTTGGCAATCGATGTACCCAATATCAATGTCTAAACGAGCATGTCTTCATATGACCAAGCAAAACCTCAATATAGTCTCGTAGCATTTGAACCAACCTTTCTTTAACACTTTCTTCAAAGACCGCTCCTATCTTGATCTCTTTTACTGTCTTGTCGATTAATTCACAACCTCAACTTGCTCTTCATGTGGGTGTATAACTCGCTCTTCTTCTTTGTAGCAATCGACAAGTTCTCTGGCACTTCACAATCTTCCTCACTTTCATCTTGACGGGGTAGATCGGATTATCGAAGTCATATTTAGCACTAGCATAACATTATTAGCAGATTGGTGATTCTGCGATTATCACGTGGGTGTGTAAAGACATAGCTTTTTGAAGGGGTGATAAAGTAAAAGAAAGAAAACAATTGAATGCAAAAGTCAATGATTTATTGAATGAAAATCATGCGACAAATAATAACCCTCATAAGCGAGCCATGATGCGGGCAGGCACTAGGCTTTAGAGTTTATTGTTCAAAACATAGAAAATCGAAAAGCAAAACAAACAAGAATAATTACTCGACTAAAAGATTGGTATAGCGTCTTGATCTTCCAATTCTTGAGCCATGTGGGAGTTGAGAAGATCCATTCTTTGATGTCGAAGTCGTTGTTAGTAGTCTTCTATATGGATTCCACTCACGGCTGATCACGGAAAGGAAGTTGGCGGCACGTTCGCGGCGTATCTTGACCCTTGATGGTGAAGCCTAAACCAGTCTTGTCAAATTTGAAAGGAAGATCGAGGCCCAAATAACTACCTTCTTCAACGTGACGAGCATCTTTGGAGGCCATCCTAGGCGGGCTTGTGTAACCGGGGAAGTGAGGAGAGTCACAGAGCATGACTACGGGGATTGTTCAAAAGCTTGAGAGTCTCGAAGAATTCACCTTCCATCTCGAGATATCGGAATGGTAGTAGATGGTGACCATATATTCTTCTTCCACCTCTTGACAACCTTCCCTTTCCTGGGTACTTGTTTACGATGCAAGGTAGAGTAACATTTGCCCATGTATCGACGTCCAAGTAGGCAAGAATAAAATTTGAATGTCCATGACAAAAGAATGTGGTCAAAGTCGAGAACCGACTTTAGCAGGCGAAATGAGCTCTCCAAGCTGCCGCAGAACCATCAAAAGCTCTCGATAATATCCTGGGTCTCGAACCAACCCTTGATAAGTCAAAGCATTCTTGGTAGGATATTGAGGCGAACCGGTATCCACCAAAACATGAGACAATGTAGTGCCCTTGCATTCAGCGAGATGTGCAAGGCTTTGTTGTGTTCCTTCCGAAGAGGAGTCAAATCGACATCGAGAGAAGCCTAGGCCGTTGTTGGCGGCCAGCTAGCAATACAAACTTCAAATTGATCGGTGGTAGTGTCTTGCGGCACATGAGCATTCTTGAAACTTCACCAGGCGTTAGCATGAGCCTCGGAGCACAAGAAGCGAGCAAGCATGGAGATCTTGGATGGTCTGTCCCAGTGTTCCACAACATTGTAGTCACTCTTCTTGATAATCTTGAATTTCCTCCATTTCTTGTTTGGAGGTGTCTTGATAACTTCCTTTGGTATACGTAAGCGGGATGAGTCGGTTCTTTCCCTTGGGGGAAATTGGTTGAGTAGGCTGGAATCATTTGGAGTCGCGATGTCTTTTGGAGGAGATCTACGGAGAGAATACCCTTCGGTTCGGGTCACCTTCTTGATCCGTGATGTTGTCAATGTCGAGAATAGAAACTTCAATGTAAGATCTTCAATGGTGGAGGGTCTTGCTTGGCGCCATGATAGTAAACATCGATCCATAATTCCAAGGATAGCTTTGTCGGAGGAATATGGGCGGTCTTGGAGAAGTGATAATGAGAGGTGCCACTCTAGGCACGGGGATCGTGATCCTTATGGTGTTAACATCGGCATAGTCTTGGAAATCGTCACCCGTCCGGTTACCTTAACATCTTCAATAGGAATCTTGGCTCTCGAGGGCAGTACTTCACCATGTAATCATACTTTCCACTTGGCTGCCCCAAGGTATCCCACAGATGGTTCGGTTTCATTCGCATCTTGATCTTCAACTTAGTTTCTTCACACAACACGCACGGTGGTTTCGGAAATAGTATCTCGGTTATCCATCATGCCTTGAACCGCGTCTTCTCAACCAAGCACAACCATCGGTGCGGAGGCACCAACGACAATTCTCGGGCATCTGGATTGACACAGACAACAAATTCTTCTTACTTGATCATCGGAGGAATGGTCAAGTCATCTATGTTGAAAACATAAGTATAATCACAACGACATTGGAACTCTTGTCATGGTTAGGCATAGGGCGTTGATCACATTGGAGTCTCAAGGGGATCAAACTCAATCACCTTGACGATCATATCTTGAATCTTGTTCTTGAGCCCAACAATCATCGATGCGTATGGGGCTATTGGAATGGTAAGCACACTTAGCATTAGGATTGTATCTCGGAGAGGAAGTGTTGACATTACGAGGAGGATCCTCAAAGTAATCAGCTCTGCTTTCAACATGTGTTGCAAGGCTTGCGACAATGGCATGTTGATCTTAAATGGCAGCTTCTTCTGGCGCGTTACGGCTCACAGCGTGTTGTCTCGAGAGTTGTCTTGATGTAGGATTGGAGATCCTGGCTGCCCCCCAGTTGAGTACATCGGTCTTGGCTCGGCTTTTGACCATACATTGGCTTCTTTCTTACCACCAAATCTCTTGTGACATTTGAAGATGACTCTGATCTTTCCACTCTTGATACCGACTTCAATCTTTTGTCAATATCATTCGAATCGGTGAAGAGTTTCAATCGGATGATTGAAGAATGGGCTGTCGGTGTTCCATAACATATCAACCAACTCCTATTGGACAAGGGTGGTTGAACTCTGCTGCTAATCTCTCCATTTCGAGCATACTCCTTGAACTTCTCATCCGACCCATAGACATGCTTTGTAGTTGCATGGGTGGTAATTGACATTGTACTCATATTGTACGTAGAAAGCATCGCTAAGTCACTCAAAGTCGGATCACGGTCATTCTCTGGCGATAATACCATTCCAAGCGAGGTTCGGACAAACTCTCTTGAAAATAGTGCATCCTGACTTTCATCATCGGTGTGGGGGTTGATCTTGGACATAGGACTTCAAATGCAACTTGGACAAGAAATGCCATCATACTTGGGTAGGAACTTTGAACTTGGAGGAATCACAACACGGGAACAAGACTCGGATCATCAAAATTCAGCCGGACATTTGATTTTCCACGGCATTCAGACGGTCTTCAGTTGCTTGTACTTGTCATCTTCATTGAGTCTTGGCTATCATCATAGTGATCTTCTCTTTCTTTCTTGGGCTCACGCTGGTTACCTTCACCATCTCCTTGACTCCTTCATTCTTGACACTTCCTGAGACTCAATCAGGTGACCCCTTTAGGACCACCTTTGTAGCGTACGCCATGTTGAGAAGACCAGACCTTCTTCTTCTTGTTGATGAGCTTCTTGAGATCTTGGCCTTGGACCAAGCGGTGAACATCTGTTGGCCAGGCATTACGACACGGAGATCTTTGTGATCTTTAGAAAGCCATTTTGCTAAAATAAATAGCGAGCAAATGAGAAAACCAATCTCAATGTACATGATGCAATGTTATGCTATGCTATGCTGATGTTTATCACGAATGCTGCAATGTTTTCAAGGACCTTAAGATTTAAATTTGTTAAACAAGCAATGAACAAACATTTATTAGTTCTCTTTTTATTCTTTCTTTTTTTTTTAAGTACAAGAGATAGTTCAAAACAATAAAAGAAAACATAATATAAAGCTCTAAGTCTCCATGGGCGCTCTTCTTGTGCGAGATGAGGCGTTGATGTTAGCTCCTCGTGAAGTAGCTTGTCAACTCTAGCACTTTCTTCTCCTTGCATAACATTGAGCTTCAGGTATCCCTCTCTTCTTTAGTGAATCCGGGATCTCTTCAAGTCTTCAAAATCGGTAGGCATGGGATGGAGAATAGTATAGGGTCGTCACCTATACCAGCAGGTTCCATAATTCTGGTAAGCGTGAATGGCATCATGAGGTTTTGAGCTCGAGCTGCACCCATTTGAGGTAAGGTTCCCAAGGAATGGATTTTGGTGCCCCAAAGTCTTGGTATCGTCTTCTTTACCATGCCCAGTGTATGAACCTTAACGTCGGTAATTAAGAGATCGTGATTGTAGTCGAACACAATATCTTGGAGAAGCATATCATGTGGACCATCTCTTGAGCAAAACCAAGCGTAGAGCTAGAGAAGGGTTGTTAATACCTCCCCTTATACCAAGGGTGGTACATTAGGAATTCTCGCAGCTCAATGAAGGTGAAGTCCTTTTGAGAGAAAAACTCCAGGATATCACGAATGAGAGGTGACATTAACCTTTGAGACCATCTCATCCTTTGTTCGTTCTTCAAAGCGATGGAGGAAGGTGCGAAATAAACCACCTTGAAGTAGCGGTATACAACACATGAGGTTCCTTGTCTTAGTAATACAGTGTGGAAGAATGTAGATATCTCCAGTAAGTAGGCCTTTGGATTGCGGGTAGGAACAACTTGATGTTGACATCTATGAATTGATCGAGTTAGGGAATAGACCAAACCATAAATTAGCAAGGCCACAATGTTTTCAAATGCATGAAACTCATAACTTTGAGGAATTCTCGGGCTTTCTTAATTAAGAACTTGGATAAACCCTTAACTCTTGGTTTCCCAATTGGCTGATATACGGCGCTTAAGATGTAAAGGGATGCAATGTCTTCGTACTTAGGAACCTTTTCCAAACCGGTGAATGGCATTTGGTCAAATAGGTATCCCAAGTAGCAGAGAACTCTTCAAGGTAGGAACCAAGCGATAATCTGGAAATGTAAAGCAATGGTGTTTGGATCAAAAGAAGATATCAATAGAATATAATCAATAAAGGGAATTTCACGAAACCAATTCTTTGAGTTGAGAAGGTATACCCATGAGAGTTGATTCGGATAGTCTTTCTAGAAGCCATAATCCTACAAAGCAAAAAGATAAATCCTAGGTCCTTGAAATAGTTAGAAATGATATGCAATGCGGATGATGTCATGATGTCATGTAGCACACACAAACAATTCACACAATGAGCCTAGGTTTAAGGCTTGCATGAGGTATAGGTGATTACCCACCAAAAGTTTGAGTTGGTTCATCTGTCCTATAATAATGTAGGGTTCTAGGAATCTCCATCATTGATCTTTCTCGTGGCGCTTATTTCAATCGACTACCAAGTGGTCGATCAAAATGTCCCAAAGTCAGTCTCAATGAGCGTAGCATCGGTATCAACCAACCTCGGTCTACACCAGCCGGCCATCTCACTACCTAATGGCCAAGATGGGTCAATTAAGGTTCTAAAAGTTTAGTTAGCGCTTGATGACACCGAAGCCAAATACTATCCTCAACTTGGAATGAAGAGTATCGGGACAACAAAGTGTCACGCTAACGTGCATCATGTTGACACGTTAGTTGTCTCGTCAGTCGCGATGATCTAATGCTACTTACCTAAAAGGAAGGATCGGGTGTAGGATCCCCAACAATATAATACAAGCAACCCTTAAAGATAAAGCATACAAGTCAAACAGAAAGCAATAAAATGTTATCTAAATCCTAAGGCATTCTCTCTTTAAGGGTGTTTCCCAGTAGTCGCCGATTACGTGATACGGTGAAGCCCGACTTTTAGGATTTTTGTATCCAATGTGCGGATAGCAAGAGTCGCCACCGACTTTTATTTTATCCAATTAAGGGAAGGTAAAAGTACAGAAAAAGACCTTCGTTAGATTAAAGTTCGGAGAATGGTTATGAAAAGGAAGGTATGCACCCCTTTCCATCCGTAGTTATCTGGGCTCTTAGTTGCTCTTAGATCACTTTTTAAAATTGCTTCTGTGTGTTTGAAAAATGTTTTGAAAAGGCATTTCGCTTTGACTTTGTAATGATTCATGTAGAATGTATACAAAGTGTTGGAAATGTTTAGTTTTGAAAAATTTGAATTTTGAAAAAGTGTTGAAAGAAAGTGTGAGGTGTAAAAGCATTTTGATAGAGCAAGCAACTAAAGACTTATTACCCACTCGGGTGGTGGTATTTCTACATTCCTTTAGAATAGCTAGCCATACCATTAGTTAGTAGGTAGCTCCATTAGTTGGATGTAAAGGGACATTCGAAGGGACATCGGATGGTCATAGAAGGCAACTTGAGTATCCTAGCACATTCGAAGGGACTATCATCATTTTCGTGGCGACAATCGAGGTCAAGATCATGTATTCGGAGGCGACATCGTGGGTCTATGATCTTTGTATCGAAGGACTATGATGATTTGTTTTGAAAACAGCGGTGCTAGAATACCTCTACGTTCGAGGACATGACCATTTGAATCGAAAACAACGAGAGAATTACCTAAGGGGTGCATGTGTGAAAGAGTGTGTTGAATTGAGATATTTTATCTTGAAAATTAGTGTGAGCTATGTCCAATTATTATCTTGCCATACCGCCTAATTACTAGCAATTGATAAAGGTGCGGAAAGTAAAATCACGGAATGTAAAGTGCGGAAAGTAAACTCTGCTATTACATGGCTTTAGGGCGGATACATAATTTAAAATGCGGAAAATAAAAGCCTAAATTAAACTATTACATCCCATGAGCAATTACATTATTGGAAAAAAATAAACGATAAAAGCGAAATGCAGAATCGGAATAACACAGTGAAAAGATGAGAAAATCGGAATATGATGAAATTGAATAAGAGGAAAATGTTAGAAAAATGCAAATTTTAATATGGAAAAATTATACATGCTGGAAATAAGATAAATAAGTTAAAATAATTTTTGGAATTTTGGAAAAGATTTAATAATTAAAATACAATTTATAATGATTTAAATGCAAAAATAAAAATAAAATAAATATGCATGCAAAAATTATATTTTTAATTTATTAAATTAAATAAACATTTTTGAAAATAATGTAAAAGAAAAATATTTTGGTATTTTTTAATGCGAGAATAAAAATAATGAAAATTAAAATAACATGCAAATATTAAATAAATTGGAAAATAGAAAAATATTGAAAAGTTGGTTGAGAAAAGAAACTAAAAAAACCGGTTACAAGCGAGTTCGAACCCAGGACCATGAGAGAGCATCTTGGAGCAGTGGTGACTTATCACTGCGCTTGACTTGCGCGGTGATACGAAATTGGGCGTGGGATGATGGATACGCGTCGCCATCGAAGAATTGATGATCGGCACGGTGGGACCCTTTGGATGAGAGAGGCGAATCGAGCAAACCATTTTGCCCCGCATACCCGCGGTCAAGCTTTCAGCAGCGGAGTCCACGCTTTGAGTCACCTGGAACCTCTGCGGTCATCTTCTCGGCGGTTCATCATTGAAACACCATGTTGAATAAAGGAAAAGGAAGACCTTGTCCACTAAATCGGCCATAAGCGAATTCGATGGTGATGTTAGTTTACGCTAAAAAAGCATGCGTGTAAGCCGGTTGAAGCTTCATCGGTTGGAAACCCTAAAGTATGGCAATACGTGATTCAAATCCAAACTCTCAAGCGATTGCCAGATCATCTATGGAACCTCATGAACACAATGCTAGAATCAATTAACAATGCAGGATAATAAGATGCAATTTCAAGAAAAATCAAATATGTATGAATGTGTATGGCTCGATTGAGCGGGTTTGATCAATAGTGAAGTGTACTTACTCAATCTTACTTTGAACACAATGGAATGGTTTGAGAGCTTGAAAGTGGGCGCATGATAGTTGATTTCAGAGTTTCTTGAAAAATTTTGCAAGAGTAAGGGTTGTTGTGGGGCTAGGGTTTAGTTCTTTGGCTATTGCAAGTTGCTTGGTATTTATAGGAGTTTTGGAAGAGTATAAAATTGAAAAAAGATTGCCCATTGAATGTGAAAATATTTTCCAATAAATTCAAATCAAATATTTGAAAAATTGAATTTCTTCCATAAGAGCTATGCAATTTGGAATGATTCTTGGACTTTCTTGGACATTAGGAAGATATAAAATCAATCTTTTTGAGAAAATATTTAATTTTCATATTTTATATAATTTATTTTGAATTAAATGTTATAAATTCAAATATAAATCATAAAATAAAATAACCAATTCGTGGCATTTATGGGTCAGAATAACATCATGAACAAGTTTGGATCAAGATTATAGGCCCATTTGGAAAATTTTGCATTTTGACAATGTCCTTTTGTGCATTGTCCAAAATTTCCCAACTTGAATAGTGTATCTTGCTCAATTTTCCACATTTTGAGTGTTCTTGGACTTTTGGAAAGCTCTAAGGTCCTCTAACCAATGTCGGTCTCATCTCAATTGGAGTTACCATGCTCAATATATCTTCAAAACAAAAGTTGACTTTTGTTGACTTTGAAAAGGACTGTAATGTTTTGAGCTATACCTCTCAAATGAAGCATTTTTGGACATTCTTGTGAGACATGAAGTTGTAGAAATTGAATTTCCTTCAAAACAAGAGGTGGTGGAAAATTTACGAGAAAGTATAGAAAGTTATGATCGGTCAAAGTTGATTGACTTTTCACTAGAAACCCTAATTTAGAAAGTTTGACTTTTGAGCAAATCTTGAGTTTTCTTGATGAATCATGATCAACCCTTGATCAAATGATGAATGTAACTTCAAAATGAGGATGTTGACCAAAAATCGGAAGTTTTGGTATGTTGACCATGTTGACTTTTGTCCAATCTGATTTTCGACCATCGAGCAATTATAGAAACTTGACTTGTGAAGCTTGAAACTTGACATGGAGAATCTTTGAAGCATATGAGGCATGAAACCATTGGAGGTGTTGGAAGTCCATCTTGACGAGATGCAAACCCTAGTTTGGGTTGATTGTATAAGAGAGTTCATCGATCGACTCTTGAGAATCCTTGAGCATGGATGTATGGAATCTCTTGAGAAGATGGAGGGCAAATTTTGGGGTATACAGCGGCATCATATGTGAAGAGAGTAGTCATTGCCTTTGGTAAGTTAACACTTCTTTAATCGAATGGCATTACTTTGTAACAAAAAGTGCCCGTGGGCGTGATGAAAGATGTCTTCTCCATGTCTTCGGGGCCATTCGATGCAGTTATAACCCGAAGGAAACCATCCATGAAGGAAAGAGCGTTGGGTTAGTACTATCCACCCGGCCGATGTCACGGTGGTGGGAAATCATCTTCGGTTTAACGTTAAGTCGTTAGTCAACACACATTAAATATTTCCATCTTTCTTGGAGGCAGGTACTATGTTGGCTAGCCATTGAGGATATTCGAGTGGCAGAAGCGGGCGTCAAAACATTTTGAACTTCCTTTTTGATTTGTCGACCATCTCGGGGTGAACTCTCCTCGGTTACCTTAAGCTGGCGGACACTTGGTTTTAGCAGTGATGCTCCACAATCTTGGTATCCAAACCGGCATGTCACGATAGGACCAAGCAAACACATCAGCAGCTAAGGATTATATAGGTTTGCTTTTGACCTTTATGGTTGGTGAAGCTCAAATTTACTTCTTTTATATCTTCCTCGGAACCCAAGTTGATTGCTTCAAAGGTTCTTTGGAACGAATGATCCTTTCCTCGTGCTTTACTTGAGTCTAGAAATTTCAAATGGGATCTCTTCTTCTTCCTCTCGGCAACATCAACAGGGATTTTAAAGTTGGTAGAGGCGTGAAGTTATTGCTTTCATGGATTTGTCCATTTGTTGTCTGCATATTTTGATTTATGTCGGATTAATTAACTCATTTTCCTTTGAAAAGTTAATGTAAAGTGTATCTGATTATTTTTTTTTTTTTTTTTGCCAAGTTTTTAGGATTATCATTTCAGAAAGGGTAAAAATGAAAATAAACACAAAGTGTGGAATCACATGCGTTTTATTTATGATTCTATTATGAGCAGGGCCCTAAAATACAAACTCTTTACGTCTTGGGCAAGACAAAGAAGTTCATTTAAAGCTAAACCATAAAACATCTCTTCCTTTCTGGTAAAGTGAGAGTTCAAAACAGCGAAAATAAACTACTTAGAGCTATGAACATTAGTCTTGACTAGCGGGTTTCAGTGTGAGAACTCCTTGGAAGTCAGTACTGGGAAATTTTTCCTTTGGTTTAACCCTCGGTGAACTTTGGTTCTTTGGGCGGAGCTTTGAAGATTACGGCGATAGCTCTTGCCCTTTCTATTTGAAGCAATCTTCTTGATTAATGGATCGGAAGTATGAGATGTAGCATAATGTACTTCCTTGCTCTTGTGTTGAATTAGGATGTACCTTCCAGTCTTACGAGTGAAGAGACTGGGTTATCGACACTTCACGCATTATCTGAGTCGTACTCTTGATCTTCGTTGATCATGTTGATGTAATGATAACGGGATGCGGCGGTGATTCATAGGCGTGTTAGGCAGAGATCTTCATTTGGGATCTCGGTTGTTGATTAAATTTGAGAAAGCAGTATACCTCTACCATTTGACTAAATTCAGTCATCACCCTATCCTGTTGTTGGATATCTTCAATCAAGAATTTTCGAGCTTTACATGTGATGTATTTCACCATGTAGTGAATTTAAGCTTGGTTCTCCCAAGGTATCCCATATTTATTGAGGGATTTGGTATTTTATGTTCTTGCAAGGACATGCCTTTGGGCGATCGGTTGGCGCATATGATTCCTCTTGCGACTAATGTTGAGAAACTGTTTAAATAAGTGCTCCACTCTTGGAGGGATCGTCTTCATCATCCTCAATGGTGACAAGCGTTGCTTGAGGATTTTCCGAGTTAATGTCCGGACTAAGCTCATGCGGAAAATGCCCTCTTTTGTATTTACGTCATGGTCATCTCTTGTTTACGTAAATTTGCGGTCATGATGTCTCCGCGTCTTGAGTATGCTTTATGGTGGGACATCCTCAAATATCTTGGGAACAGTCGTGGTGCCATGTACTTCTTGAAAGGTGCTCATCTTTACGTATGTTTCATGGAGAGCGCACCATTTCCTTGATCAGGCTTCATCCTTTACAAGATACTGTCGGTATTTCGATATTAAACTTCTTGAATGTCATTGTATTTGAGAGCGGATTGGCTTACTGCGTTTGGGCTTGTATTCTTGAAGGAAAGATTAGACCTTACTAATCTACTGCTCGCCTTTAATGCTATACAATGTTCTAGATCATGACACAGTGCACCTTGGTGAAAAGGAGCAAGATACATCATTTTGTACCACCATGGTAATTTTGGGGCTGGAGGTGGTTATGCATGTCCAGTTCCTTTCTATCAAAGCGGGGGTAAAGTTAAATCGTCACATTGGAATTGGGTCGGTGAGTGACCAAGAGTAATCTGGATTTGGTTGTTGAGCTGTGAGCACAATGGCAATTTATTGAGTTTGTCGTTTTGTTGAAATTGGAGCAATTCACATGTTTGGAGTTGTATTGATGGCGGGTGCTATGGCGGCTACACATCGTTAGTGAATGACATTCTTCGTGACTTCCTCGGGATACCATTCCTATGTCATTCCTTTATCCTTGGGCGGTTCCAACTGCTGTTCCTTTAGAGATCTGCTTCCTTGGTTGGCGACCGTTGAACCCTTCTTCTCGCATCCCATGCTTACCAGGTGAAATCTCAAGGGGCTAGCGATCATTCATCATAGTAGAATGAGCCTAGAGTATTCAAGAATACCTTAGTCATCTCCTTTTCTTCCAACGGTGGGTTAACTTGGGCAGAATTTCTCTCCATCGTTGTGCATATTCATAAATGTCTCTCTTTCCTTTTGAGACATGGAGTTGATCCTGTCGGGAGCCATATCAAGTTGAACTTGTATTCTGGACAAAGGACCGCTAGATCGTTGAATGTCTGGATATTAGTCTATCTAAACCCATGTACCAGCACGGTCTGACACCGTGTTGTCTGAAATGGATGATAGTGGTGATCTTCGTTGTACATAGACATTTTCACAGCATACATCGTTGAGATGGCTTTGTAGACGAAATTCCTTGTACTTTTCAAAGTGAGGACTTTGAATTTTCGGAGTATTCTTCTGCGAGGAACTAAGCACCTGAATCTGGGCGTTTTCCCAAACAATTCTTTCCTCGAATCGTTTTTATCTCAATGCATTTGAGGAGGCTGTTCTGGAGATTTTCCATTAAGCCACGTGAGTTCGTGCTATTATGCGAAGCATGATGAACTTCTTTGTCTGTTAGTGTACTACTGGTGAGTTTGTCGAGAATTGGTTGAGACACCGTCATTGTTTACTTGAGGAAAGTTACTCCATGTTGAGGTAAATCTTGAGTTTTCTTCAAGTTGGCATTTCAAGCGTTGCTTATGCGTGAGAAGCCGGTGGCGAATTCCGATCTGAAGTTAAAGGCATGCCCATGGATAGCCTTGGCATCTTGAAGAGTACTCTTGGCTGCGAGTTGAGGCTGGAGTAGTAGTTTCTTACGATTACCTGATTTTGGCGCTTTCGGCCATTTTGTTGACTTTGAGGTATGGTAAATGAGTTGACCAAGGCGTGTCTTTCTACCTCTTCACGCAATGTTGTTACCGTGCTACGGAGTTCAACATTGTCTTGCTCAAATCCTTCATTACTTTCCTTCTTTTTGGCGTGTATCGTATGTTCGGTCGGTGTGGGCGGTCAGAAACTCTAGGCAACGACAGCGATCTTTTCTTATTTGTTGAGCTATATGACTGGAAAAGTTGTTCAACATGAAAATTGGGAAAAGCTGAGACTCTGATAACGGACTTAAATGCAAGTATGATGCATGATTATGATATTTAAAGAAAAGAAATTTCAAAGAATTTATGCTAAAAGAGATATTTACGGCAAATATTTGGATGGAAAAAACACACATTTATTGATTAAATAGAAGAAGATTACAACAATTGTTTTTGGGCATTGCTCACACAAATGATAAATTAAATGATAAAATTACAAACTAAATTGAACTAATTAAGCGCCATTGGATGAAGATCCAAAGGCTTGATGCAGCTTCAACTTCAGAATTTCCTTTCCATAGCGAGCTTTCAATTCATCTTTCTCGGCTTTTAGCTTGTTAATGACTTTCTTCCACTCGTTGGGAGCGGGATCGCTGGTTGTCATTTCCTCAAGCTTCCTTTTCCTTTCCTTGATGTATCTACGGATTGCGTTATCATACAGCGAATCTTCTCATCTTTTCCATGAGCCATTCATCACGGAAGTAAGCGTTTTTTAAGTGATCTTTGACTTCTTGAGCTTCTCATTCTCAAGGTTAGTCTTAAAGAATTTGCTTTTCAATGCTTCTTTCTCGACCTTATTTTGGTTAATGCTTCTTGGTATTCTCCCGACTTCTCACGGGAAAATTTGTTGATTTGGAAGCGATTGAGAACATGGGATCCTCATAAAGCGTAAGGCATTGAAATTCCTTCGCTCTTTCTTTACCAAAGTGTAGGTTTCCATGGCTACACAATTCTTTGCTTTCCTTTTCTTTCCCGGATGTGATGCCAGCTCGATCATTCTGCCTTCAATCCATTGGAATCTTCTCCTTACATTGATAGAAGTAGCTTTCCTTTGTAAATCAAAAGGTTTACTAGAGTTTGAGTATCCGGTGACGTCTCGCTAGAAATGGGTTGTAGTTGATTCCTCCTTCGTTACCCGATGAAGTCGTTGGCAAATTCTCCTGACTCTCGATGATTTCCATCTTGTTATGCGCTAGGGTATACGATGGATATCGTGTTTGTTGAGACATGAGCCTTCGAGACCAATGCCACTTTCGTCTGTTTTTTGCGGAAGATAGGAGATTTGAGCGGATGTGAGACAATCCATTTGAAAGCGGTACACAACACGATGAATTCTGTCTCCTTGACGATTCCTATGATGAATAAAGCGTCGTATCGCAGCCAGTGGGAGCAGGTTTCCAATCGAAATATCCTTATGGCGTTGATATCAATGAAATTTGGGACGTTGAGAAACAACACCAATCCATAGAGGAGTAAAGCTAAAATAGCTTCAAGGCTACCATCTGCCCGACAGGAGAATTTGAGCCTTCTCCATTAGGAACTTTGAAGTTAGTCCTAAGAGTTTTCCTTTGGTAGTTAGGTTTTGTCTATCTCGATTTCTTTATAGTGAGTCATCGTTGCAATGTTGGTGACTTAGGAATGGCTTCCAAACCATTGAAAGGCACTTTGTAATCTTGAGATACCTAGGATATCATTGCGTACTCTTCCAAAGTAGGCATCAGCGATAATCGGGAAAGTGAAGCAATGATAGGCGGATCGTAAATGGACGAGAAGTTTTGAAATTCCTTCATCAACGTTAGCGTTCAAAGAGTTAAAAGAGTTCCATAGCGTTTTACGAAATCAGGGGATCTTACCAAGGATGCTAACTCTTTCAACTTTCCTCACGTCGGGAATTCTAAAACTATAACGCTTGGTGAATCTTCCTCGTATCACTCCCTAACTAAAATATTTTACAAAGAAAAAATCTCTAAATTCTTTGGAAATGGAGAAAAGGAGTTTTTGTTTTGAATGAATGAATGAATGCATGAATGCGGCGAACATGGTTAGTAGTTATACACACGAAGCAATTGAAGTCACGGCATGAAG